>JACEVL010000825.1:260000-327500 GCA_020284085.1 Aporrectodea caliginosa | reverse complement strand
TCACCCCACCACACTCCACCCCACGGTCCCCACCCCTGCACGAACCATTTTCTGTTCGTCTGATCGAGCTCGCTGTGAGGGTAGAGACGAGAGCATCGAGATTTATGCACGCACGTTCATTTATTTATGCACGCTGCCATGACAACAGCACGGGGCAGAGGAGGCGGGTGCCATTTGATGCTGAAGACGAGAACCGTGTTTCCATGGAAATACAAGTCCCGTATGGCCTCTGGCGAGGACAGTGTTTCCATGACTACCACACGCGTACACAGGCGCCCTCTGGATGAAGACCGTGTTTCCATGGCTACTAGTCCCGCAGCGCCTTTGGATGAGGACAGTGTATCCATGACTACCAGAAACTAACGACCTCTAGAGGAAGACCGTGTTTTTTTCTTGGCTACTATAGTCCCATATTGTTTCTGAACGAAAACAATGTTTCCATGACTACAAGACACCAGCGCCATCTTGAGGAAGACCGTATTTCCATGGTAACTAGTCCCATTCAATGATTGCGAGTTCGAACCTCATGAGAGAACTCGTAATCGTAATCGTAATTTCTAAACTCGAAAGCCAGGCGCAGGGCACCAGCTTATTCACGAGCGATGCGTCGAATCAGAGGGGTTGTCCAAAGGGTAGGCAGAAGGAAGTCCGAGTCCGGTTTCCAGAGGGCCATAATAGATGTTACGGAGGGTTTGTAATATCCCTGTAATTACTCCGGACCCTCGCACACTCTCGACTCTGTCACCAATCAGTAGAATTGGGCGCCGGTGAGTAGCTGGGAAAACGGCAAGTCCTGTCATGTCATGTAATTGGACATTTATAGAGCGCCGTTGAAGAGCAAAAAATTACAGTCGCTGTCTGTGCTAGCCTATTTGATGTTAAATGTCATACAGAATTAGACTATTACATCAGTTCAACAGTGTACATCTGGTATAGGTTTATGGTAATGGTAGCACTGGCACAAAGAGCAGAAGAGCAGAAGAGCAGAAGAGCAGAAGATCAGCACAGACGCGGGATCGCTTCCCTCTACCCTCCCAAAGGTTGACTCAGCCTTTCATTCGCCAGATGGCGTTGGTTAAATGAGCAGTAGGACGTGATGGGCGCCTTGCGTGGCTACCAAACAGTTAAATTAGACTCCTGTAATAACTTGTGATCATCCGTTCATACTAAGAATTGTCATCATACTGCGTTGTGTCAGTTTGGAACAATAGACGAAGATTATTATTATACCTGTTGTTCAATTTGAATCAAAATTAAAAATTCATCTATTCACATAGCATTTTGACTACGGAATGTAGCGAAACGCGCTTGCGTACAAGACCTGTCTTGCTAAAGCGCGCTGTAAATTTTCATTTGTATTGTATTGTATTGTACAGTCAGCAAAACATTGCACCGTGAACTATAAGAGTCATCAGTGGCAATAGCCAGGAATCGAGGATCTTGGGATACAAATGCAGTTCCCGCCCAGGGATCTAAGATCAACAAGATGTTGTACAGAAATAAATACCACCACCCCCTAATAGTATCACTCTGAGTCATGAGAGTCATACGTTTAAACTTTAGCGAGATGTAAAGAAATATTTCAAAAGAAAAATGAAACCCTGGTTTCAGTTAAAAGCGACGTGAACTAGCAGAAATCGAGAGGCAATGTGGCTGTGGGAGAGCCATCTGGTCCAGTCATTCAGTGAATGTGGCTTTGAAAAGAGCCATCTGGAAATTTCCAGAGATTCCAGATCAGCTCCTCACCAATTCGATCATACGTTGCCATAGTAACTCGTCGTCATGCCAACACGAGCAGCAGCAGGACGTTAATCGTGAGGGATCGATGCGGTTGAAATTAGTTACGAATGATGTCCGGAAATTAGAGGAAGCGAACCACTCATCTGGACAATACATCAAGCGAGAACTAACGGATGTGCGTGTGTGTGTAGGTGTGTAGGTGTGTATTTGTGGTGTGTGTGTCTGTGTGTACAAGTACGTGTGTGTGTATGTGTGTGTAGGTGTGTGTAGGTGTGTATTTGTGATGTGTGTGTGTGTGTGTGTGTAGGTGTTGGTGTGTATTTGTGGTGTGTGTGTAGGTGTGTATTTGTGATGTGTGTGTGTGTGTAGGTGTAGGTGTTGGTGTGTATTTGTGGTGTGTGTGTAGGTGTGTATTTGTGGTGTGTGCGTGTAGGTGTTGGTGTGTATTTGTGTTGTGTGTGTGTAGGTGTGTATTTGTGGTGTGTGCGTGTAGGTGTTGGTGTGTATTTGTGATGTGTGTGTGTGTTTGTGTGTGTAGGTAGGTGTGTGTGTAGGTGTGTGTGTGTGTGTTTGTGTGTCTCTCTGTGTGCAGGTGTGTGTAGGTGTATGTGTGTGTGTGTGTGTGTGTGTGTGTGTTGTTGTTGTGTGTCTGCGTGTGTGTAGGTGTGCGTGCGTGTTTGTGTGTGCGCGTGTGAGTGTGGTGTGTGTGTGTGTGTGTGTGTGTTGTCAGTGTGTGGTGTGTGTGTGCTTGCTTGTTTACATGTGTGCACAGTAAATGACTAAGCATTGTCTAATAATCGCATTATATAGATAAAATATAAGCAGAGCTAATGATCATCCATATATTCTGCACTGTGCTATAAACAGCTTGTAAACGTCTTATCACACTGGCGTGTACGCAATGCGTGTACGCAGACACCATTCCGTTATCCACAGCACAACCTGTACAGAGTACAATAATTTATGATAATGCCTTTTGTCGGATCGATACATCTATCTAGCAATGATCTGCTCTTCCTAAGCTCTGTACAGACCAAAGCCCCGCTTATTAACAGCATCAGGTTCTATAGTCTTGCCCTCTTCGCGTGTACACGGTACAGTATAGTGCACGAGCGTCGTACAGCCTCGCGTACGCAGGTCCTACTCCAGTAAAACATGTTGCAGAGAACGCAGTGTACCAATAATATTATGTAACTGTAATTTGTAATTGTGATTTGATTGTGATTTTAATTTGTATTGTAGTTGCAATTGAACTTGGTTTGTGATTTTGATTGTGTTCTTTATTGTGAATTTGATTGTGATTGTGATTTTGATTGTGATTTTGATTGTGTTTTTGATTGTGATTTTGATTGTGTTTTTGATTGTGATTTTGATTGTGTTTTTGATTGTGATTTTGATTGTGATTGTGATTTTGATTGTGATTTTGATTGTGTTTTTGATTGTGATTTTGATTGTGTTTTTGATTGTGATTTTGATTGTGATTGTGATTTTGATTTTGATTGTGTTTTTGATTGTGATTTTGATTGTGACTGTGTTTTTGATTGTGACTTTGATTGGGATTGAATTTCTATTGTAGTGCAATTGCACCTGTACTTGTAATTGCAAATGTAATTGTAAATGTATTTGCACTGTTAATTACAATTGCACTTGCAATTTTAATTGTAAATATAATTGTAAATTTATATAGCGCCACTCGGAGAGCGACCCGTCGTGTACGTAGACGCCGGTATGCCTGGTGTCTGTCGGCTGAGATATAATCTGTGTCCGCTGGGAGTTGGGCCCTGGTGAATGCAGCAGGTCGCTCAGTGGTACAATGCACAGGATGGCTGGCTCCAGTGATATTTTAGTTCTTTGATTAATTTTACTTCTAGTTCTTATTCACTTCTGCTGAAGCGATTTTACTTCTCCTTCTACTTCTAGTTCTCAATTAATTTTACTTCTAGTTCTTATTCACTTCTGTTGAAGCCATTTTACTTCTCCTTCTACTTCTAGTTCTCAATTATTTTACTTCTACTTCTTGTTCTCAACTAATTTTAGGCCTACTTCTAGTTCAGGTTAACACATAATTTTACTTATTCGTGCACTTATCAAGAGTATAAATATGAACAAAACCTTTAAAGCATTTCCCTCATGCACAGAGAATATTATGAAGAATAAAAAGAGGAGGAAAAGGAAGAGCAGTCCCTTAAGCTAACCCTGAAGCAGCCATAGGTCTATCATAATGTATGAAGTGTTAGCGACTTCATTTTTTAGCCTCTGCAGATGAGTGCTGGGAGTCAGTCCTCTCCCTCGCCGTCTCATCTTCCAACCAACAGTGTACGGTCAGTGTACTAATTAAAGCTGAGTTGGCCAGGAGTGCAGAACTGTGGCGAAAGTAAGCTGGAGTTCATGAGATTAGCTACGAGATTCACATTATGAATGTGAGGAGTTTGTGAAGGTGTACGTCATATCCAAATAAGGAACATGCATTTTAAACATATTTCTGTAAGGCGGTACTGTGAAGAATTCCTTATTTCATGACCTGATAAACGGGTTCTAATCCCTCATGGGTCGAGTGCAGGCATGGGTTTCGTTGCCAAGAGGCCGATGGCATCCGTGCCCCACGATCAAAGGGGGACTCGTGGCTATAAGCCCAGGTTCGAGCCGATCAGAGAGTTCATGTCCCTGCAGTGTTTAAAGTGGTGTGGGAATGGTGGGGATGGCGTTCCCACTGCTCTCGAAATTTTTTACTTGCGTTCCCACTGCTCACCATCCAATGAAACCATGATAACACATGCCTTCCAGTAATGCTCCTCTTTGGAGTTCCCACTTTCTCACTCAAACCACTTTGACCACCGTGTCCCTGCCATGCATAACTATCCCGTGGATCAATAGGGGAAGCACCCCGGCTGGAATGGGAGAACATTTGATAACACTAGGTATTAAATTACTAAGAGCTAAATTAAGGTCACACAAAGAATATCACTAAGGGCACAAGAGGCCTTCCTGCCACTTCAAACAACTCTGAGGCCGATTTGACTTCAGGTCAAACAAAGTGGACCGTTTCCTTGAACTTGACCCTCTCTGCCGTCCAAATACCAATATCACCTTAGATATTACTACAAAAAAATCTTCTAGCCTAGTATATATTATTTTCATCCTTGATCTAGGCCCTGGCCAGACTCTTCCCTTGCTTTCTTTCTCGGACCGCAGTTCTAGCTCTTCTCTACACCAGAGACGACCACTCTCCGTCACAGCCAGCCACGGCAAGAAGGATTCTCCCTTGTCCGTGGCCTACCTTTCTTGAGTCACATGTGCCTGACCCATGGCTCTTCCCACTGGCCAATCACATCTGACCTCACTCCTATGGTCTGCCAGCCTGCCGGCCTATGCAGAGGGCCGGTGACAACCCCTCAGCCCTGCACAATAGCTGCATTTACCCGGAATTTGCATATTATTAGCCCCTAAGCCCCAAGGCCGGTTTAAACCAGATTAAAACTATATGACCCAACACCCAGGAATACAGGTATAATGTCCTACTGTTTGTGAGGGACCTACTTCATCACAGTAATAAAACATGGCACCTAAAAATTACTGTAGAAGTCTCTTAATTTTCGTTCTAAATATATTTATGCTTCTTATTCTTATTCACTTCTGAATGTCCTAATTTCACTTCTTATTCTATTCTCGTTCTTAAAATAATTTTTATTCTACTTCTACTTCTGCTGAACGAAAATATAATAATTATTATTCTTATTCTACTTCTTATTCACGAAAATATCACTGGCTGGCTCCTCTCGCTTCCTCATCTTCTCATGCCCTTCACATCTGCTCTGCCTCCTCCTCCACTCCACTGTTCAGTTATCATCCTTTCCTGATGATTTTTATCTATAGGCATTTATTATAATTTTGACCCCGAGTGGAAACGATCCCACGGGAATACAAAAGTCGGCTAAGAGTGGAAAATGATTGATATTGTGAAAACCAGGCCTCGTCCCAGTTTCACAGCCGTCCGGAACAAGCCGATGAATACAATGGCTTTGTGGTCGTACTGGACACGGATGGAAAGAGCCTGGAAAGGGAAGGGAAGTGAATTTAGACAATGGAAAAGGTGAGCTTAAGCTTATTACAATGTTTTGCTCCAAGGTACATATGATTCCTGAAATGAAAAAGTGCTGCGAAAGGCTACAGCATTAAAGCGTTGAATAGCAATTGATAGGCGCTGGAAGCTGGAATAGATGCTAAGTTTCTCTAGCATAATCCAGAAACATGCGAGAGCGAGCGTCCAAGCTCCGTGATAACGATCAACCCAACGTTGTTTAAAGGGCTCAAGAGTTTCAATGGCCAGCAGAACTACATGATAGGGTTGGGTTGTACTTAGATACTCTCCGAGAAGCCGCCAGGCGCCAGTTCCTTGGTCCCACCGGCCGAGCGAGATGTAGCAGCCAAATATGAAGCCGCCACGGTGTCAGTCGCAGTAAGATTCCAGATCAAGCTATATATACGGTCATTCGCCATGGGATGAGCGTGAGACAGTCGGCTTTTTTGCCGTCAGATTAAATCATTTAAGACGGCATGAGGCGCGAAGCGACTAAGGTCCAAACTACAAGATAGTCCATGAGGCACAGCGGACGTCACAAGTGATCCTCTAGGGTTCGCCAATACTTGTTTTAAGGCGAAGATAGCGTCAATTCTCACAGCCTCTTCATCCAGTCAAAGGCCACAGGTGGTTACTGGTAATGCAAAAAAACTACTGGTTACTACTACTGCTACTGCTACTGCTACTGCTACTGCTACTGCTACTGCTACTGCTACTGCTACTGCTACTGCTACTGCTACTACTACTACTACTACTACTACTACTACTACTACTACTACTACTACTACTACTACTACTACTACTACTACTACTACTACTACTACTACTACTACTACTACTATTACTACTACTACTACTACTGTTGCTGTTGCTGTTATTGTTGTTGTTGTTGTTGTTGTTGTTGTTGTTGTTGTTATAATTATTATTATTACCCGAGGTACATGTCCTTCAGGATTACAGATATCAGGAGAGCGTTGTTCTGAAATGGCTAGTCTTCGATGATGGTTTAATTGGTGGAAGAGGTGCTGCCAGATACTCTAATGTTGAAGCGTTAGTATTATTCGTTCACTTTGTTTTAATGTCCAGTTTTCATCGTGCTTTTCCATCTTCCTTGAGTTTCCGCTTTATTTCCATTTATTTCCATTTCCCTCTTCTTTTCTTTATCCATTTTCATTACTGCATTGTTTCTCCGCCTCTAATTGCCTACGTTTCCACACATGGCTTCGATCTCAGGTGGACAGGTGACGCGTGTCTCACGGTCTCACCCGTGTTTTCGTGCTCAGAATATATCAGAGCATGGCTCTAAGTGCCTCTTCATATCTCTTATGGTCTCTATTTGTCATAATTATGCAACTCTGTGCTTCCCTTCCTAACTAATTAACGTTCTACAATGATCAATAATATAATAAAAATAGCAATGTATGTATGTATGTATGTATGCATGTATTTAGATGTGTGTGAGTGTGTGAGTGTGTGTGTGTGTGTGTGTGTGTGTGTGTGTGTGTGTGTGTGTGTGTACTCACGCATGAATGTATTCATGTATGCATGTATTCATGTATGCGTGTATGCATGTATTCATTTATGCATTTATGTATGTATGTATGCATGTATGCATGTATATATATATGCATTTGTGTATGTATGTATGTATGCATGCATGTATCTACATGTATGCGTGTATGCATGTGAGTATAGCGACATTCCGTTTCACTCAAAAAGAGTCAAAAGCACTACACTTGACTCTCGAAGAAACAATCACAAACACTCTACTACATTGAAAAATAAATGGGTGCAATGTAGCAGCGCAATAGCTGAGCTAATTAATATCTGATAACAATTAATTAATTAATAACAATTAATTAATATAACTACGTAACGTTGAACACAATTTAGGCGCTATAACAACGAACTAAACTCTTGTCAACATCCGGTATGTTAGGGTAATCATTCATTCATTCATTCCGGAAATTCTTGAGTTCACTCCATCTTTGCTGAAGACAAGGATGGAGCAAAGAAAGAGTAGGCGGCCCGATGATATACCTTTGTTCTGTGCGTTGTCATGTGCGCCATGGAATTCCGGTGGGTGGGGGGTGAGTGGGCGGTGGTGGCTTTATGGGTGGCTGTTGTTGTTGTTGTTGTCGGTAGTGGTTGTAGACATGTGGTGAGTGTAGTTGGTCATGAGTGGGGTGTTGGTGACTATTGTTTGCGTGGTTACTGTTACTATATTATTTATTTATTTATTCGAACATTTATATAGCTCCGCTCAAAGGGGAATCCAATTCAGAAGCGCTCTCTAGCGCCTAGTGTATTCGTTCGTAATGACATTTAACATTATATAGGCTAGCGCCTCTTTAACATCATATAGACGCTAACCTGTATGATGGTACATGTCATTACGAACGAATATATTATATCAGTTAGCAAAACAATGCACAGTAAGCTGAAAGAGTCACCAGTGGTGGACCCACGCACACACGTGGAACCAAGCAACTGATTCCCTTCGACAGTTGGCAGATGGCATGGTGGGTGTTGGCGACTGTCATTTGCGTGGGTTGCTGTTACTATTGGTGATGGTGGGTTTGTGGTGGGTGTAGATGGTCCTGAGTGGGGGTGTTGTTTGCGTGGGTTCCTGGACTGAATAGAACAAATGAATGATCAGAGGAATACAGTGATAAATTGTTGGAACAGTAAGGCATTCGAGAGGGCAACAGAAATCTATAGGAGGTCATCCTATTATCGCTCGGCCAACAGAGTCCACCCCTCCGACAGCCGTGTTGTTTGGTCCACTAACAGCATCCCCTGGGATGAGGAGCAACATTTCGCACATCATTAGCCTAAAGAGGGTTAAATTGACCGACACGTTGCGTTTCTGTTTTCCCTTTTAGAAATGTTTCTGTTTGTCTGAAATAATTATAGGCTTCAATGACGACGATGATGAGAATTAGCTAACAAAATAAATTAATATTATGATATAAAATTGCAGTTGAGGGATATAGTAGCCGCTTAGAGTTCAACATACGTATTTTATTTACTTACACGTAAGGTTGGATAATGCAAATAGTAGGGCTGCGGATTTTAACGATTAATTAATCGATTAATCGTTAAAAATTTTAATCGATTAATTTTCGATTAATTTTTAACTAATTTTATGACGTCAACCGACCTATTTCCGGAATAAACAATATGGCGAACAGTAATAATGTGAAACATTTGAGTGGAAAATTTCAAGCGATCGTTTTGCATATAAGGTAAACGCTAAGGGAAAAAGTCCAAGATGGCGAAATTATTGAAGATTTTTGTAGTTCGAAGGTAGTTACTACTGACTCGGGGCGCCGGTAAACGTACGCACTTACGCACGTGCGTACAGCGCTGAAAGGCTAAGAAACGAAAACTTGCAAATGAAAACAGTGAAATATTATTATTAAGTTAAAAAATTATAATAACTTAGGTACTAGGTTTAATAGTAGGTAAACTAACAGTCTAACACCATCTAGCAGTGGCGTAACCAGAGCCTCCCCAAAATTACGCAGATTCCAACCTCTCTGAGGGGAGGGGTCTGGGAAGAAGCTGTAATTAAGGAACTTTTTATTTGGGTGTGTATAATGGTGCATTTTGGATGCCATCTTTTTGGTTAAAAGTAATAACAATTTACATCAGTTCTTTGGGAAATTAAATAATTTCATAATTTTAATTATATCTTGCGAGGTGAAAAACTTCCTCATTCGTGCCTGAACACCAACGGACTTGAAAACATAATATTACCTAAGCCAATAGCCAGTGGAGCACCGTCTATACAAGGTGCACACCCCACTGTCGCTGCTCGAGGAAATCTGATGTAGGCCTACACGATAATATGGAAAGAAATTGAAAGACGTCGCTATGATTTCTTCTCTTAATAGTTAAACCCTAACTACGAAATGAAATTGATATCATTTTTTATTTCACTTCAAGACAACTTCCTTTTCCTGATCTCCTTCTGTAGTCCAATGCCTGGTCTGCCTCACACGATCTATTCAGCCGGATATCTTTGAAGCATAACTGTCACACACAAAACAAATCCAAATTCTCATTAAGAATTCTCTTTGGCCGTACTGAAAACCAATTCAATCCGAATAACTCTTCTGCCACTCAAACGATGCAGAGCAGGTGGTTCCGAAGGTCACGTTCGTTAGGCCAACTGCAGGCCCGCCGAGAGGGGGCGGGGGGCAAAAACGCAGGGGCCCGGCGACTTTTATGGGCCCGGGCTGGACCCAGCAATCAACTTATGAAAAATATTATATTCAGTTATACAAGGAGTTTATGATTTATGCCTTTTAAAATATAATATTACGGACACTTAACTACAATAGTTGTACCCGCACTATTATTATTTCAGTTTTTTTAAATTTCTCATAAAGTCTAAGGATAGTTAGGGGCCCGTGACTGCTCTGACTAGGGGCTCGGAATTTCTGTCGGCAGCCCTGGCCAACTGTACAACTGATCGCCTCCTGGCTGCTGTCTCCAGAAACGACTTCCATGTTCTTCGGCCGCTTTTTCCTCCGATTATTGATCGTCATTACAAAATGAGACCACGCCCTGACAACTTTGTGTTGCCCACTAAAGATGATAAACTTTTTATCTCACGAGTCCTGTATAAAAAGCCATCCTCAAACCACTAATGCTGATAAATTACTCATCCCACGTTACCCTCTCAATTAACTTAACAATTCATCAGGTAATAGTTGATAACAATTTGTTGCCTTATTGTCGCTCTAACATTGGCTTCTTGTTATGGTATATATTATGGTACAATCTTGCTTAGCATTCATTCATAACTTTTGTTAAATTGCAATGTACCTGATGGCGGTGTGACTATCAGTTTTTGTTACCAATAAAACGAATATAATAATAATAACACTGGGGCCGCCAGTTAGACACCAGCTGCGGCTCATGTCGAGTCAGCCGTGGACCCAGTAAACGTGGCTGTCTGTGATCAATCTTCCAAGTGGTGCCATCGTAAATTGCATCTTAATAGTCATGCCCCCACTGTGAAGAGACTGCTGCGTGCATGCACGAGCGACCCGCTCAACAATTGAGTCAGTCATGCAGATAATTATTGGTTGAGTGATTAACGGACTAGTCATTGTTGAGTAGCCTACACGTGTATCGAATGAATAAGTGGAGAGTGTATTTCTTATGACATGCAGCTGCTTTGTTGTATATGTTCAGTAAGTAAGTAAGTAAGTAAGTAAGTAAGTAAGTAAGCAAGCAAGCAAGCGCGCGCAAGCAAGCAAGTAAGTAAAGTAAGTAAGCAAGCAAGCAAACAAGCAAGCAAGCAAGTAAGTAAGTAAGCAAGTAAGCAAGTAAGCAATCAAGCAAGTAAGTAAGTAAGTAAGTAAGTGAGTGAGTAAGTAACTAAGTAAGTAAGTAAGTAAGTAAGTAAGTAAGTAAGTAAGTAACTAACTAAGTAAGTAAGTAAGTAAGTATATTCTTTATTAAACCAATTGCATATTCGCATTCTGGTGTACATACGTCTTAACAACAATCAACTGTCAATATGAGTACAAAATTCTAACAATAAACGTCTTGTGCTGTAGATTACCTGTAAGAGGTAGAGAATGGTGGTGCGATCGCGGTCGCAGGGTATATTGTTGGGACTTTTTGGTGGAAGTATACTATGCAGTAAGTGGCATCGGGTGTCAGCTTCAAGACAACGTCACTCAAATGTTGGATAGTAGGTACTAAGGTACCGGAGATGCATTAGCATCCATGGGGGGGCCGTGGCGCATTGGATAACAGCTGGCAAAGAGACCGAGAGGTACCGAGTTCGAGCCCCCGTTGGGCGGATATGCTTTGTGTTTGCAGGCTGTCTATTTTGTTAGTAGTTAAGATTTGTGTCTTGTGAATTGCATAATTGTACACTGTAACCGGTTGCGGTTTGTCAACCGGATTGTTGAATAAACGAAAATATATTATATATATATATATATTATTACAGACTAGAGTCGGCATCTATCCTGTTGTCCCGCAAACCCCCACCATGCCTGCCTGGGCAGCATAAAGGAAACGAGCCACTTTATTTGCACGTACTACATCATAAAGCTGCGGACCCGTGAGGCCATGCGTAACAAGAATGCGCAGGACATACATTAATTGTCTTGCCTTATGTGAGGCTCAAAGCTGAGAACTTCTGTAAATGTAGCCCCTAGGACATACAGGCTCGAGACCCTAGTCAATGGCGCGTTGACATGCACGCCCTTCGGCCTCCTGGTCACCATCTCATAGGTCTTTTTTTCTTATTTCTTTTAAGTCTGCCATTTGCAACGCATGATTCGCTTCTTTTCACGTTTCTTTCCTCGGATGACCATCCATGCGTTCAAGCGACGTGTAACATAACACGCCATTATGGTATCTGTAGACCCGCCCCGTCTAGTGTCAAGGGACTTGTAAACATGCCCCTGTCTAATATTATCTAAGTCAATAAACTGTACAGCGACGTCTCAACACAGCAGAATCCATGGTCGCTTGAAGAGATTTCAGACAGGCGTCTACAAGATATTATAAGGAAGTAAAATGAAACACGTCTTTATCAGAATTTTCTTCTTTCAATAGTTAGACTCCAACTACGACATGAAATTGTTTATTTCACATCAAAACAAGCACACCTCTTTTCTCTCCTTCCACCTGCGAATAGGTGTCCATGTGAAATACTATGGCAATCAACAATATAATCAATTGATTGTCTAAAGCCACGAAAAACTCTCGAGCATCCGACCCTAGACAATGATTCATCGCTAAGGACCTCAGGATGCTGCTACTACCCTTGTCCAACGCTTGTGAATGAGCTGGTGCTCTGCGATTAGCGTTAGAGTATAAACTTGCAGATGACGCTTTGATGTATATATAATATTCTTTATTGAAACAATCCGGTTGACAAACCGCAACCGGTTACAGTGTACAGTTATGCAATTGAAACAATTCACAAGAACACAAATGACAGAAGACATAAATCTTAACTACTAACAGAACAGACAGCCTGCAATACACGGCGCTAATAGCAGCCTACAAACGCATGTCCGCCTACGGGACTCGAACTCGGTACCTCTCGCTCCCTATGCCAGCGTGCTATCCAATGCGCTATCGGGCCCCCCACCAATGTATATTCTACTCTCTGCTAGGACGCATTTGTGCTTTGGTTGTTCCTGTTTTAGCATAGGTATAATTTTAAGTCGATTTCTGAAGACGAGATCAGACGATGTTGATTATACGGGATTCGACATCGTTCCGGATCTGATCGAGCGCCATCGAAAGAACTACGTCGGACAATCCATTCCGTGGTGATGATGGCGTGTGACTAGTTTAGTAAGAGAAAGGACAAATCGATTCCTTTTAAATTAAACCCTCGTTTGAAAGAAGAAATGACATTGTAATTCATTTTTATCATTTGTCATAATAAAGTCACGAAAAACGAATTACAGTAATATCTAAAATCAAAGCCACTAGCGAATAAATTTGCTAAGTCATCAGACAAAGAAATAACTGACTCTCAAGTAAAGGACTCATAAAATGACCAAATCATCAAACTACAAAATGTGTTGAGTAGCCAGAATTGAAGATCAATCAATATTATGTGCTGTTTAACTAGAGTTGATTGGTCGGAGATGAGTATGTGCCAAGTGGTCCTCCAGGAACACACCTCCAGTCGGAGTCTATCTGTTACCAAACGGATGTTCAGTGTGTCTTTGACAGGTATACATGTACATGCTTTAGCTCAACGGTCAATATCGTTTTCAGCAGCAACATGGAATGTATACTTATGGCACGTGAGTGTCCATATTCAGGTGAGTTTAGCGCAAAGAAAAGGTGCTGAGGACAGGTATAAATGGAAGCAGAGCAATACCTGGTGGTGGCAGAAGCAGCAGGTGAATGGAATCGATAGGAGAGCGTGTCTAGGTGTGTAATATCCGTCTGCAGTCTCTGACGTCAAACACGTCACATGTCTTTTATTAGGCAGAAGGCGTCGTCAAACGACCGTAGTCGATTGTTTGGGGCGATCGACTTATTGTAACGGTATAATATTATACATTGGCATTGTATTTCACTCTCTTTATAATAATAATAATCATAATAATAATAATAATAATAATAATAATAATAATAATAATAATAATAATAATATAATAATAATAGGCCTAATATCTTTTCTTTAATAAGCGCCTGACAAACGCACTGCGCTGTACATTTACATGTTATGCAATTTAAATCTTAACTACCAACAGAACAGACAGCCTGCAATACAACGGCGCTAATAGCAGCCTACAAAGCATATCCGCCCTACGGGACTCGAACTCGGTACCTCTCGCTCTCTACGCCAGATGTTACCCAATGCGCTATCTATGCCTTCCGCGTGCTCACTGACCATGGTCTAGCTGGCCCCAAACTCTACGACGTGGTGCGAGCTACTACGCTGTCCCGTCTGCTATATGCAGCCCCGGCATGGTGGGGATATGCTGGGAAGCAACAAAGGGGAAGGCTCCAAGCCGTGATGAATAGGCTAATCCGTCAGCGGTATCTCCCTGGTGATAGCCCAAATATCGAACAGCTATGCCGTCTTGCCGATACCCGCCTGTTTTCGGCTGTTCTTGGAACACCAGGACATGTCCTCCACGGGTTGCTCCCCCAGCGAAACCAACGGTGTACTGCCTACGTACCAGACGCCATGACCGGTTGCTGCCAAAAGCTGACAACCAAATGAGGAAAACATTAAATTTTATAGTCAGAATGTTGTTCGCATAGGCCTACTATTTAGATCTGTCTCGCAATCTCACTGGTCAGTGGTCATTGATAGAGATTGATGTTTATATAAATTTATATTGCTCATGCTTGTTCACCAGAGTGCTGTATGGCAGCTGGTTATTTTCAAGACTATACTTACTTACTTACTTACTTACTTACTTACTTACTTACTCGCAGTTGTATGCCGTCGGGAAGAGCGAAAGAGGGAGGGAAAGAGGGAGGGACAGGAGAGGAGAGGAAGGGGAGAAGGAGGGAGACAGGGAGAGAAACAGCTCGAAGTCTACAGTATATTATAGCCGTTATTATTATTGTTTGTATTATTATTATTATTATTATTATTATTATTATTATTATTATTATTATTATTATTATTATTATTATTATTATTATTATTATTATTATTATTATTATTATTATTATTATTATTTTATTTTTTATTTACCCGAGGTAGGCCTACTTATGATCCCTCAGGTGTCAGATATTAATAAGCAATGCTAACTCTGGAGTGGCCACCCAAGTCACGATCTGGAAGAACAGCTATTGGGACCAACAATAGCGAAACTCGTAGGCTGGGTCGTAGAAGTACGTACCCGCGGCACAACCAAGTAACCACGGACCGAGGACCGAAGGGGGGAACGACTGGGCAGAGAAGATACTGGCCCATTACTGGGGTACAATAAGCCCTAAGATAGTGAGAATCAGAGCCAGCAAGACAGCTTCGCATGAGGGAAGTAGTAGCATCACTTGCGTGAAGAGAAGTAGGAAGCGGGATCGCTTACCGCAATCCTTGCAAAGGTCCACTCAGCCTATCATTCGCCAGATGTCGTTGGTGAAATGGACGTGATGGGCACCTTGCATGACTGTCGTAAAACGTTAAATTCGACTCCTGTGATAATTTGTGATCATCCGTTCATACTGATTTGTAATCATACTGCGTAATAATTGTCAGAAAGAAAGATATTAAACGAAGATTATTATTATTATTGTTATTATTATTATTATTATTTATTATTTAATAATAATAATAATAATAATAATAATAATAATAATAATAATAATAATAATAATAATAATAATAATAATAATAATTAGACGATAGATAATTATCTACTGGTACGTTCATCAAAAAGTAACACTGTGGTGGGCGAACTCGACCGCTTGCCACAATGGGCTGCATCCTGTAGGCCTAACCTAAAACTGAATCAAAAGAGGACCCAGTAAGTCGGCCGAGGAGGCGGGTTGAACGCGATATTATAATTATTTCAAGCTTGAATGTCGCAGGGGTCATGTTTACAGAAGCTGTCAGCTTTGAACATCACATAGCCAGAATTATGTTGCAAGAGAAGACAATCATTATATATGCGTTGAACATCCTTGTTTCACATGGCCTCTCGGGCCAACAGTTAACTGATGTGGGACTGGTCTACCACGGTGGCCCGGTTGCTCTACGCGGCCCCATCATGGTAGGGGTTTGTGTGACAAAGGGATAAGAGCAGTCAGTATTCAGCAGATTGATTCTTCAACGTTAGGCCAAAACCAGATTTTTGAGCGGCTTTGATGGGAGTGAACATCAGTCTATTCTCAGCAGTCCCAAGGAACCCGTCCAGTGTCTGCTTTGGTTACTGTCACCCAGAAAGCCCCAACATATATTCCTCTAATAGTCGCTTAAATAAATAATTTGATAAATAATTATTTTGATTTGATGCTACTACATGAAATACATCGCTCGAATAAGACACCTTTAATTAAATTGCGTCAAATTGTAGATAATAATAACGAATGCCGTTTAATCGTTGAATCTAAGGCGACGAAGCGCAGACATGACATTGTTATAAAGGTAAGAACGACGTCAACGGCTCTGAAACTACGCAACTGTTCGTAAGCTTATTCTGGTAGAACCAGTCCAAAGCCTAAAGAAAAGGGGAGGGCGACGGTGATCATCTTTGTTAGTGGCAATATGTTACGACATTAAATGCACGTGTTAAGAGGTAATGGTCAAAAGCAAGTCTCTCTCTCTCTCTCTCTCTCTCTCTCTCTCTCTCTCTCTCTCTCTCTCTCTCTCTCTCTCTCTCTCTCTCTCTCTCTCTCTCTCTCTCTCTCTCTCTCTCTCTCTCTCTCTCTCTCTCTCTCTCTCTCTCTCTCTCTCTCTATCTATCTCTCTCTCTCTCTCTCTCTCTCTCTCTCTCTCTCTCTCTCTCTCTCTCTCTCTCTCTCTCTCTCTCTCTCTCTCTCTCTCTCTCTCAACTAACGCAGTAAACTCGTTTGATCTATGACTTGATCACAGTATACGATTAATAGTGAAGTCTCCAATATAAGGTCTCAATATAAGCTCAGTCAAGGATAACAGTTTTCGCTTTTATTAACCACAGATTCGCAGTTATCTGTTTGCATTCTTAAGTTCAAAATTATCAATAAAATAATAATGATGATGATGATGATGATGATGATGATGATAATAACAATAATAGTTGTTTAAAAATTAATAATACCAGTAATAAAAATAATAAATAATAATTGCAACAATAATATTAATATTAATATTGATATTAACATTAACGTTAACATTAATATTAATGTTAATCATCATTTCCATATCGACAGCGATATCACCTTCTGAACTCAACCTAAAGTTTCGGTTTCTGCTGTTTCTAATCAACTTTCGTAGACGGAACAAAATGAAGAAAAATTTAATTCTAAGTTTACAAGAAATGCGTTTAAATTGGAGCCTGTCATTAAGCTCAAAAAACGGCAAATATGAGTCTTTATTATATCTAGAAAACTTATCCAGGTCTTGGTGCTTGTAGTGGTTGTGGTGGTGGTTGTTTTGGTGGTGGTGGCGGGCCGCGGTAGTAGTGGTTATCAGTGTCGGCGCCAGGGGGGATAGAGGGGCTTAGCCCACCTAACTGCGGCTCAGCCCCCAAAAAGTGGGAAATCACTGCAAATCACAGGGAGGAGGGGACAAAAGGGAAGGACTTGGAGCTTTAGCCCCCAAACCTGAAAACCTGGCGCCTCCTCGAGTGGTTATGGGGATGTTGGTGGGGTGGTGGGATGGTGGTGGGGCGGTGGTGGGGTGGTGGGATGTTGGTGGGGTGGTTGGATGGTGGTGGGGTGGTGGTGGGATGGTGGTGGGGTGGTGGGATGGTGGTGGTGTTTGTGGTTCTGGTTATGGTGGTAGTGATGATGCTTAGCTAGTGGTGGTTTGGTTGCTGTTTTGTCTGTGGTTCAGGTTGTGGTAGTATTAGTGGTGGCAGTGGTGGCAGCGGTGGTGTCAATCTCCATCCAAATCCTGAAGTCGCCCGTATTTCATCGGGGGGGGGCGAATCTTTTCCACGACTGTCATCATACATGGAGGCCTAAAATACTCAGAAATGTAAACTTGCAAACTCTGTCTCAAACTGTACTCGATATGGTAGATAAAATGTCACGTATTAGAATAGTTATATCGTGTAGGCCTACAGTTGACTTGAGCTATTCCTTAAATTGCATATAATATATATACTACACCCTACACACTTCAGATAAGTCATCTGCTCTCTCGACATTGTAGACTGTTGCATGTTCGACAGTTTCAAAAACACACGATTTCAGGCGTGTGAGTGTGTGTGTGTGTGTGTGCGTATGTGCACGTATCGTTGATTGTCTGTTCCTGTAGATAGTATTCGCCAGTGCGGACAATCCGGTAATTCGTAGTGTATGCTTGAGTTTCTCTTGTCCTTCCCTTGCCTGTATGTCTATCACAGTCGCTGTGTGTCTTATGGGTGTCTGTGTTGGCGAACGTGTTCATGTTGTTGAAAGTTCGCGTGGCATTTTATTATTTTATTTGAGTAGCTGCTAAGTGCTAAAAGCTATCTTTTCTGTTATGTTTTTGTGGGTTCTAGACATGTTTCGCTTAATCAAACAACTCCCTGTTCGTTCAAATTTTATGGCTGAATAACTGGAAATCTTTACAAATTGAGCAAGCAAGCAATATACAGTGTCTTGCAGTTACGCTCCGAAATTCCTCTAATACGATGACGTAATATTAATCTAAGAATTTCTGTAGCGCCACTTTCATACTGAGTGGGCCTTATTGCCAACCCGGTCCTTATTAGTTATTACCCACAGTAACCTTGTAGTTAAACTGTGGATCCATACATACGGCGGATATCTCACATTATTTCAAATTAGCATATCCTGACTAAGTTTTTTTTATTGTGTCAAAACGCCTTGTAACGGCATGTGCTGTGTTACTTCGCTGTAGAAATTGTCGTATTCATCATCATAATCGTCGTCGTCGTCGTTATCATCATCATCATCATCATCATCATCATCATCATCATCATCATCATCATCATCATCATCATCATCATCATCATCATCATCATCATCATCATCTCATAGGAAGCCAAGTCCTTCCTTCTCCTGTATTCTAAGACGGATTTTTAATAGGAGCCAGGTCTCTTCGTCTCCCCATCTAGCGACGTCGCTACTCTCAATTGCATTCCTAAGCGACGAAGCGCAAGTGACTTCTTAGTCACGAAGTTGTTTTCGTCCAGCAAGAGAGAAGTCAATCTGAAAAACTGTTACATTCATAAAGGCTGGAAGTAGTATCCTGATAAATCGAATCCGAAAGCTCTAGTTACTCTGCTGCAGGACCTGTGATCAATCGCTGTCCTGATTTAGGAGTCGAGTGTACGAGTTAACTGCTTAGTATCTTGCTAACTCTATTTAAACTACGATGAAGCATCGAACGGCAATTGCTCTGTTGGCTTTAATTCTTTCATTCTGTGGCTTACTTCAATACCATTGCAACCTTAATATGAAAGTTTTAGCGAAAGAACTAAAATCACATTCAGAGTTTACTGACCGTTCATCCGAGCCAGGAAGAGAGGGATACTACTATGTCCGACACTGCGTAACTGACCGAATCTTAGGAAAGGCGCCGCCAGAACTAGAGACGGTTCCGTTCGAAGTCTCGGAGGGAACTTCGCCAGAAATTGCTGAAAAAAGAAAATCATCTTTTGAAGAAATCTTCAAAAATAAAGTTTGGGTCGATCCACCAGAACAAAAAAATGAGAACCAAGCCTCAGGTAATAAGTTCTTATGTTCTTAAGGTTGCCAACCGTCCTGGATTCGCCTGGACTGTCCCGGAATCGGCTTTGTGCGTCCCGTGTCCCGGATTTATTCTGAAATTATTGTTCCGGAATTTAGAGTAAATATCTACTTCACCAAATGTTGTTCTTGTTCTCGCACACTAAAACTCGAACAGTCGGCCGTAAATAAGTGTTACAGAGTGGCCATAGAATACGGGGAACGGCTTTTAAGAGGAAGTTAGGGAGAATTGGGTATTAAGCGTTCCAGGTTAATTTGCAGTGGTTCTAACACAGACTAAACGTCTTCTGAACCACTTCAAACCCTGTTATTTTGTGCTATGTAATAGTTATAAGGTTAGTACTCTATTTTAGAAACGTTTTGCACTTGAAGTTGGTTCTAATTTCATATGTACAATTGTACAGACCAGTGTGAATGATTTGACAGCACTTTTAACGACTATTTTCTGTGGACTGTAGATCATACTTTAGGCGGACGCAAAATTCGTGACATTAGATACAGTGAATAATTATTATTGGTAATGACTTATCGATCGACTATTCGGCCGACTCAGATTTGCAAATTCAAGAGCTGGCAGCTCTAAATGTTCTCTGCGTTTATGAATACATACAACGTATCACATACATGCATACATACATAAATGGATGCACAGTTTGCACACATACATACATACATACATACATACATACACACATACATACATTAAAACATACACACATACATACCTGTAGTGTAGTCGGCGTTGACTAAAGCCGCCACGAAGTTCGTTCGGACCGCGGTCATGACCCGGTCAGAGTCCTGAGGCCGCCGTTGACGATCGAAGACGATGACAACAAACGCTGAACTCTCGCCAATTCTCTCATACTGTTTGTTTGTCTTACACTAATTATTATGAAAAGCTACTGTTTGTCTGTCTGTCTGCCTGTCTGTCTGTCTGCCTGTCTGTCTGTCTGCCTGTCTGTCTGTCTGCCTGTCTGTCTGTCACTCTCTTGGCACTCAGTCAAGTGTTCAGCAGCCTGGAATTGCACAGTCTCTACGGCTGGAGTGTTTGAGTCTGAGTCTGAGTCTGGGTGGACTAATGAGCGGGCGCCAGAAAAGTCAACCCCTACTCACACATACATGCATAATATTATATTTGCATGCGAACATAATATTACCCTGAGTTATCAAATACTTCACTTTCCAACCTTTCTCGTCCTCAACGAAACCCACGTTATCAGGTCCTCTGCTTTCTCTCTTTGGTTTCTCTAGCAACCGGACTCCGAACTGCCCTTCATCATCTCGGGACAACCCTCTGACTTGACGTAGCTCCTGTTAATAAGCTGGCGCTTAGCTTTAGAGTCGAAATTTGTAGTTTACGATTACTAGGTGTCGCTATGCTGTAGTTTTCTTCTTTCCTGCAAGAAAACATTGGTGCTTTGGCTGTTCCTGTGAAAGCGTAGGCATAAGCTTAAAAGCATGATGCGACGTTAGAGTTTTTCTGATCTTCTTCTGTTCTGTTAGGACCCGGATCAACGTTGCTCTACGCGCAGGAAGTGATCGCTGCTCTGCACTCAATCATCTCTCAACTCAAGAGAGAGCTGCATGTCGATCGCATTCGACTGTTGGACATTCCGTGCGGAGACATGGTTTGGATGAGTCGATTTCTGAAGACCAGAGACGACGTTGATTACACGGGATTCGACATCGTTCCGGATCTGATCGAGCGCCATCGAAAGAACTACGTCGGCCAATCCAACTGGACGTTTCGAGTCCACGATATCGTACGAGACGGTCTTAACGAGTCGTATGATCTGATCTTGTGTCGAATGATGTTACAGCATTTGTTCAGTCATGACGCTCTTACGGTTGTTAAACATTTCTCCGAATCCGGAAGTCGATTCCTCCTGACCACTTCCTTCAACCGAGTCAAAGAAAACCTCGAATTGCCAGACATAAGCGGCAGATTCCGAATGCTGAACTTGGAGCTACCGCCATTTTCTCTTACTCCGCCGTTCTGTATCTTAAGAGACGGTGAAAATAGAGGGGGTGATGGACAACACCATTCCCTGGGATTGTGGCAGTTACCAGTTAGAAGAGTGAAGCTCTGTAATTCCACAGAACCGTTCAGAGTCCCAGGCTTTGGTCATGACTTCTACTCTTGTGCAAATTGGTCATGAGTCTTGTTTGTCTTCTTCGTGAGTTTATTTATGGAATATTCTATTAAAAATCTGTGAGGGTGACGTGCGACCAGTTTAGTAAGAGAAAGGACAAATCTATGCTTTTTAAACCCGTGTTTGAAAGAAAAAAACGACATTGTAGTATATTGTTATCATTTGTCACCATTAAAGCTACGTATGATGTATTATAGTAATTGTTGACAAGGTCTTAGGGGTCATGTTTACAGAAGATGTCAGCTTTGAACAACACACAACCAGAATATGTTGTAAGACAAGACAATCATTTTATATGTTGGGCATCCTTGTCGGACATGGCCTCTGGGGTCCACATTTAGCTCTATCTGATGTGCTGCGGGTCTACTACGTTGGCCCGGTTGCTCTACGTGGTGCCGGCATGGTAGGGATTTGTGTGTCAATAGGAAAAGATCAGACTGCAGTCAGTAATGATCAGATTGATCGTTAACAGTACCTCTCAGACGAAATCCAAACTTTCGAGCGGTGTTGAGGGGCGGCTAACATCAGTCTATTCTCAGTTGCAGTCCTAAAGAAACCGGCCCATGCAATGTTGTTAAGTAATTGAAATACATATAATTTAATTAAGCACTCGAATTACCTGTTCTGCAATTGAAATTGAATTAAATTTTAAGTCCAATAATTATAATTGCATTTCAATGAAAAGAATTGCACTATAATTTGTAATTCAATAAAGTGCAAATTACGAATTACTTTGATAAAGGCGGCCACGATGCCAACCTGCCGCCCAAGCCTTTAACTGAATAAACCGTTCTATCCTTATATCTCTGAGAGCCGTCTTACAACACACTCTGAAAGACTCTATCCAAGACTTCTCCACTTGGATCCTTCGACCCTATCCAATCAATCAATCAAATCAACTTTATTGTTCACCGCTTCAATTCAGTGTTTACATGTAAAGACAGATTTTTTCCAAATGCAGTAACAATGGGTAATACCCTAAGGAACTTTAAGTTCCGCTAACAGGATAGTCCTAGTGCTATGTCAATCAGTCTAGTCTATACAGTTGCTTATTAAGTTATTTTTATTATGACTTCATTTTTTTAAACAACATCATGATCAAATCAACACACTTATAGTTCACATAGTTGTATATAACGTGACCAGTGATCCATTTGGAGTCAGACTGCAGTCATGCACTCATTCTTAGCTAGCCTACTGCCTACAGGTAACACAGCATGGCATTGGCAGGAAGAAGATCAACGTGACCGCTGCTCTGCGCTCAAAGGAGGCTAAGTCCCGCTTTCTCCCTGTATTTTAAAACGGATTTTTAATTGGAGCTGTTGCTGCTGCTGCCTCCTCTATCTGATGCAATCCTTACTCTAAATCAAATTCTTTAACGACGAGCAATAAACGACTGAATGAATGAATTGATGAATGAATGAATGAATGAATTGATGAATGAATTGATGAATGAATGAATGAATTAATAAATGAATGAATGAACGAATGAACTTATGAATTGAATGAATTAATGAATGAATGAATTGATGAATGAATGAATTGACGAATGAATGAATGAATTGATGACTAATGAATGAATGAATGATGAATTGAATGAATTGATGAATGCATGAATTGATAAATGAATTGATGAATGAATGAATTGATGAATAGATGAATGAATGAATGAACTCTGCTGACAGACTGACAGTCTATGATTGGTGTGCACTGCGAGACACGCTATATAAATTGATAGATACAAAACAAAACAATACAATACGATACAATACAATACAATACAATGCTAGTGATTCATTGGTTGAGCAAAGCATTCCACTGTCTTGTTTCGACATCTTAAACTTAACGATCCTACAACCAAGAGTGCCGTGAGGTACTTCAATGGCGTTATAATGCGTCTTGAGCTGCATATAGGCCTAAATACATACACATACACATACACATTCAGTTCGTGACAAAGTTGTTAGTTGTTCGTGTTCTGCAAAAAGCGATTTATTGATTACCACAAGTCGATGGCCACATTGTACAATGTACATTGTACATACCATCACATCAATAAAGGTCTCAATGTGTAAGATTATAAAGCAAGTCCGCAGACTCCCTCTGTGAAGGGTTTCTGAATACAGCGCTGTCCTTATTTCATAGTCGTTTAGGTGAGTTGACCGTACGCTAACTTGATAATTGTATTTAAACCGCGATGAATTATCCAAAGGTGCTTCTTCTGTTGGTTGTAATTCTTTCATTCTGTGGCTTGCTTCTTTACATTCGCCAACTTAATTTAGAACAGTTAGCGAAAGAGCCAAGTTTCTACTCATGGTTAACTGACCGTTCATCCGAACCAGGCAGAGAGGGATACTACTATGTCCGAAACTGCATAACTAATCGGATCCTAGGAAAGGCGCCGATGGAACTACAGACCGTTCCGTTCGAAGTCTCGGAGGGAACTTCGCCAGAAATTGCGGAAAAAAGAAAATCGTCCTTTGAAAATATCTTCAAAAATAAAGTTTGGATCCATCCAGATCTGCGAAAAGATGAGAACCGAGCCTCAGGTAATAAGATCTAATGTTTTATGCGTTCTTTGATACATACATGGTATATCATACAATAGTTCTATATATACTCTATATTACATATTATTTGTTTAATTATTTATTTATTAAGC
This sequence comes from Aporrectodea caliginosa, assembly GCA_020284085.1. Taxonomy (NCBI): domain Eukaryota; kingdom Metazoa; phylum Annelida; class Clitellata; order Crassiclitellata; family Lumbricidae; genus Aporrectodea; species Aporrectodea caliginosa. The sequence goes on along the minus strand of JACEVL010000825.1, from coordinate 303,001 downwards.
TTTTATTAAGCGCCACTATCTAATGATTCCCCCGCCTTACAAGCTTTCTCTTCCTCCATGAAGCCCACCTTATCAGCTCCTCTACCTTCTCTCTCTTAGCTCCATGCAAGAGAAAGCGTAATATCGCTTGGAATCTTTAGACAACCCAACTGACTTGACACAGAGCTCGCAAGGCCGTAGCCAGGATTTTGTTTCGGGGGGTGTTTACTCGTCCTTGAGCAAGCCGACAAGCAATCGAGTCGACCGCGTAAGGGGTTTGGAGGAGCGTTGTGAGCTCTCATGGTGGTTCCGGGCGGCCTATACATTGCACACTGTAATGTTTTTGAGAGAAATATTGTAAGATGGTTCAAGACTATTTTCTGGCCCCTCTTATGGAGTATGGACCTTCCTGTTTTTGTCTTCATTATACATGTAAGTCTCAGTGCAACATTTGTAAATTGTAATACTACAATGCAACATTTATTAGATAACAGTGTAAGTCGTATGGTCTGCTGTCAGTGAGTGCCTTCACTTCAGTCAGAAGTTAAAATGTATTAAGCCTCGATTTAAAGAAAAACATAGGGAGGCACAACAACTATTACCCAGTGTCCCAGCCACAAATAAGAAGTTCCCGCTTTTAAAAAGGCTTAAGATGCTTATTTACTTCAAAAGAAGCTTTTCCGGTTTTTTCAATAAAATTTCGTATGACAGCATCAAAATCAATTGTTCTGGCAATGTTAGACTCAATGCTCAGCATGGCCAAATCCTCCAAATGAATGAAACTATGAATGAATGGATGAATGAATGAATGAATCAAATTACGAATGAAATAAGCAAGACGGTATTGAGACGGTATTGAGACATTGTAGACTTTTCAAGATCCTTAATCAGCTTGAGTTTACTTAATGATCTCTCTGCAGAGGCTAGGCTACTGCTGCTGGAATTGTCAACAGTATAGGTAAGCTAACACAAACATCTGGAAATAGATCGGAAAGATGGTATTTAAATAAGTTCAACAGGTCCAGTGGTGTTAACTAGGCATATTCAAACTTTGCCTTATGCACAGAGGGTAAATGTTGCATTTCTTTTATGAAATCATGACCATTAAGGTCTACAGGATATTGCTTTGATAAAGCTAAAGCTTTTCCTGCCAAATCACTTGCAGACATGGTTAGATATTTCTACAATAAATCAAACCTGCAGTTGGGTTTAAATGAAATATGCATAAAATATAAAACTTTGACTGCAAAATAAGATTTTTAATGTAATACTGATGAACAGTAAATGAGCTAACCTCCACGAGGGTCGGTTAATTGGCGAAACTGACATCTACACTTACATGTATGTATGTGTCATAACAGCTTTATTCACTATTAATAGCCGCGTAGCCGATCCAAGAGATTCTCAGAGATTTGTAATTTTTAGCATTCCAAAATGCAGTGTACAGGGACTGTGCTGTAGGCTATAGACTTACCACAGCTTGATTTGAATTAATGAATGATTTGTCTCTCACTGCGGCTGCTAGAAATATGATATACAGGCACGTAGCCAGACTTAAATTCAAGAGGAGGCAACTTCACAGATCATTGACAAAATCCTAGCCATTGAGGTCATTAGTCAATCGAAGTTCCAGTATATAAAAAGCAAGAGGAGTGTAGCTACGCCTATGATGATATACTGCAAGCCTTGGTGTCATGCATGAGAAACAGACTGTGTGGGAGTCTAGTTTGATGAGATATATCTTCCTGATTTTGTGGCTGGTGATGTTGGAAAGGCAATAGCCTACAGGGAGTGTGTAACATGGGGCATATATGAGACTTTGGAAGAAGCGTGAGCATGACCTACATCATGTCGGTATATCGATAAGCTGTGTGGCTGAAAGACTGGCTCAGCCTGGCCTGGATTCTATTCGTTTCACTGCATGTCTCCTATTACACAAGCGCTTCGATTGAAGCTGTCAGCAAGGCGTTAGTGCATTGTTTCATTAATACATTATTTAATTTGGGGGGGGTGTTTAAACACCCAAAACACCCCCTAGATACGGCCTTGAGCGCTCGTGAATGAGCTGGTGCTCTGCGATTAGCTTTAGAGTAAAGAATTGTAACTATGATTCCGATTAGATGATGACGCTTTGCTGTATTTTTCTACTCTCTGCTATGTCACATTTGTGCTTTGGTTGTTCCTGCCTTAGAATAATTTTAATAAGATGGTGCGACGTTAGAGTTTTTCAGTTCTTCTTCTGTTCTGTTAGGATCCGGATCAACGTTGAACTACGCGCAGGAAGTGATCGCTGGTCTGCACTCAATCATCTCTCAACTGAAGAGAGAGCTGCGTGTCGATCGCATTCGACTGTTGGACATTCCGTGCGGAGACATGGTTTGGATGAGTCGATTTCTGAAGACGAGAGACGACGTTCATTATACGGGATTCGACATCGTTCCGGATCTGATCGAGCGCCATCGAAAGAACTACGTCGGCCAATCCAACTGGACGTTTCGAGTCCACGATATCGTACGAGACGGTCTTAACGAGTCGTATGATCTGATCTTGTGTCGAATGATGTTACAGCATTTGCCCAATCAAGAAGCTTTAACGGTTGTTAAGCATTTCTCCCAATCCGGAAGTCGATACCTGCTTACCACGTCCTTCAATCGAGCCAACGCCAACAGTGAGCTGCCAGGCGCACACGGAGCATTTCGGACGCTGAACATGGAGCTTCCGCCATTTTCTCTGACTCCTCCAATCTGTATGTTAAGAGACGGTGAAAAGGATGACTTTAATGGACAAATTCATTTCTTGGGAATGTGGCAGTTACCAGTTAGAAGAGTGAAGCTCTGTAATTCCACAGCATTGTTTAGAGTCGAAGGATTTGGCCATGACTTCTTCTCCTGTACAAATTGGGCATGAGCCTTGTGTGTCATCCTCGGGAGTTCTTCCATTGCACTTTCTATTAAAAATCTTTAGTTGTTGTGGTGATGGTGACGTTTTACCAGTTTAGTTTGAGAACTGGAAAATTGATGATTTTTAAAAGCGTTTTTGAAAGAGGAAATGACTTCGTTAAATATTTTTATCAGTTGTGATTAGTTGTATTGGGTAGACGTTGGAATAGGAAAGGGTTGTTTCAGGAAAAGTCACGAAAGACAAATTACAGTGATTATTGAAATCAAATTCACCAGTGAATAAATCTACTAAGTCATCAGATGAAAAAATTTCTATCTCATCAAATTGACGTCTCATAAAATTAATGACCACATCATCAAACGACGAAAATGACCGAATCATCAGATAAACGACTCTAATAATGACCAGTCAAGAAAATAAAAAAAGGGGCGAAGTCATCAACTCTTGACCCTTGGCACTGAAACCCTTCGTTACGCCACTGGTCATACTTATCAGATAATTACTAAAATAATGATTCCCTTGGTATTTATTAAGAAGCATGATACCGTTGCTCAATTGTCTAGTAAGTTTGATGACTTGTGTACAATGAGCTGATCTTCTGTGGCCTATGATTAATGTTCTAGGTTTTCTTTCTCCTTCATTCTCAATTTTTTCCTTTGGTTGCTGTTCTGCCTCCTTGTCGTAATAAAGGTCTTTATTTTGTTCTTTATGAGTTGGTCAAATTGTCGTGAGTAATATTTATGTTGACGATTAATGAGTCATCAACGCCCTAATCATAGCGTAAGATTTGCTCAAACGTCGAACTGTAAAACTTTGAGATTCGCTGCCAACTCGTTCATTTGTTTCTAAGTAAGTAAGTAAGATTATTTTTTATTGAGAAGCACTAGCAAACGCACAGCACTGTACATGTCTAGGTGATACTTCTTTGGAACGTGTCTGTCTGTCTGTCTGCATCTCTCTCTTGTCTCTTCTTAAATTAGACATTTGTCCCTGTGTTCTGCCTCTGTGCTTATACATATATATATATATATATATATATATATATATATATATATATATATATGTGTGTGTATATATATATGTATATATATATATATATATAATTATATAGCGGACACATGTATATATGCCTATGCAGTATCTCTCTTTGTCTCTTTGTTTATGTCTCTCTGTCTCTGTCTCTCTTTCTGCATGCGTCTATGCATCTGTATGTGTGTGTCACTGTCTGCAAGCCGTCCAGCTGCCTGCTTATCTTTCTGACTGTCTGTCTGTCAGTCTGTCTACCTTCCGAGTTCATATGTCTGGCTGTGTGCCTTCAAGTCTTTCTGTCTGTTTCTGTATATACTTATGTTTCCTTGCGTCTCTCTCTGTCTGTGCTTCTCTGTGTGTTGCTTTTGCCTTTGTTCCTCCACCTGTTGTTTCTCCGCTTTCACCAGTGCCACTCGTTCAAGAACAAGGGTCCTTTTGTCTCAGTGCAAAACCTATTGTGTAGATCACCTGTGTGTGTGTGTGTGTGTTGTGTGTGCGTGTGTGGTTTCTCACTCTTCTAACAATGAAAACTCAGTTCAACTGTAAAATTTCACTGCTCTACATTGGTTAATAATAAATAAATAATTGATTGATTGATTGATGGTCAGGATTGACGGCAGTGAATGGTCAGAGATGAGTAGGCCTACGTGCCAAGTGGCCCTCCAAGAATACCCCTCTTGTCGGAATTTCTCGTTTACCAGTGGGTCTTTGACAGGTAGACGCTTTCAGTTCTCAACAGTGCCTATTGAACCACGGAAGAGATAGTTGAGCTAGTCGAATAGTTTTCCGATTGTATAATGCTTAGGAGTAAATAGAATTATATTCAGTGCCCGGCGCTACAAGAAGAAGCTACTTAAAACTGAAACATCTGAAATGTCGTAGCTCCAGCCGAGCTCCAATACTCGGCAGTAAATAACTGAAGATTTAATTAATCGGGCTTTCAGTCCACATCGCTGCCATACAGCTGCCAAATCGCAGGTGTTCGTCATTGCCTAAGAGGCAGAGATGCATTCACCAGAAGGATAGAATAATTATCATATTACAATCGACGGAGTGAGGAGATATCCGTGAATTCAACGTCGTTTTATGATCAATGGATATATGCTGTGTAGTCACGACTAAAGGTCAATGAATGTGTCCTATGTAACCAGGATTTAAGGTAACTGAATAATGTCCTGTGTAGCCAGGATTTCACTCACAGTTGCTCAACGCCGTCGGAAGGAGGGAAAGAAGGAGGGAGGGATAGACGAAGTGAGACAGATATGGAGAGAGGAAGGAAGAGAGGGGTATCCAGTTCCAGATTCACTGGGAGAGAGAACAATTCAAAGTTTACAGAACCAGTTTTTACTATAAATAATATTAATACAACTAAATTCAAATTGATCTGATGACAAGTCATTATTGTCTGAGTCAATTGCTGTTTCGTCCTTGTTTCGTCAAACAAACATTAATGGATCCTTAGCTCTACGCGTGAAAGGGAACAGGAAAAAGAAAACATAATTTCCATAACAAACAATGTTATGAGTTTGAAAACCATAGAATTGTCATTTATCAAACTAAACTGGTAACACATCACCATCACCACAACAACTAAAGTTTTTAATAGAAAGTTCCACGAAGCTAGTCACGAAGAAGATACGCAAGACTCATGACCAATTTGTACAAGAGTAGAAGTCATGACCAAAGTTTGAAACTTTAAACGGTGCAATGGAGTTGCAGAGCTTCACTCTTCTAACTGGTAACTGCCATAGTCCCAAGAAGTGTCTTTGGCCATAGGCATCGCCCTTGTCACCGTCTCTTAACAAACAGATTGGAGGAGTCAGAGAAAATGGCGGAAGCTCCATGTTCAGCGTCCGAAATGCTCCGTGAGCGCCTGGCAGCTCATTGTTGGCGTTGGCTCGATTGAAGGACGTGGTCAGGAGGAATCGACTTCCGGATTGGGAGAAATGCTTAACAACCGTTAAAGCTTCTTGATTGGGCAAATGCTGTAACATCATTCGACACAGGATCAGATCATACGACTCGTTAAGACCGTGTCGTACGATATCCTGGACTCGAAACGTCCAGTTGGATTGTCCGACGTAGTTCTTTCGATGGCGCTCGATCAGATCCGGAACTATGTCGAATCCCGTATAATCAACGTCGTCTCTGGTCTTCAGAAATCGACTCATCCAAACCATGTCTCCGCACGGAATGTCCAACAGTCGAATGCGATCGACACGCAGCTCTCTCTTCAGTTGAGAGATGATTGAGTGCAGAGCAGCGATCACTTCCTGCGCGTAGAGCAACGTTGATCCGGGTCCTAACAGAACAGAAGTAGACGAACAGAAAAACTCTGAAGTAGCGTTCTCTTATAAAAATTATGCATATATTATGTTTTCACAGGAACAACCAAATCACACAGAAGAGAAGAAATAATACAGCAAAGATCCATCTCCGAATAGTAATCATAAACTACAAATTTCTACTCGACAGTTTAACGCAGAGCACCAGCTCATTTACGAGCGCTGCGTCAAGTTAGAGGGGTTGTCAAGAGATGTCAACTGAATTTACGCATCTTGCTGTCATAGAGACAGGAGAGTGGAGGTAGAGGAGCTGATAAGGCTGGCATCGTTGAAGACGACGCTCATTTTAGGTATGTATGTATGTATGTATGTATTATTACTACTACAATAACTACTACTTCTGCTGCTACTACTACTACTACTACTACTACTACTACTACTACTACTACTACTACTACTACTACTACTACTACTACTACTACCTACTACTACTACTACTACTACTACTACTACTACTACTACTACTGTATGTATGTATGTATGTATGTATGTATGTATGTATGTATGTATGTATGTATGTATGTATGTATGTATGTATGTATGTATGTATGTATGTATGGGTATGTATGTATGTATGTATGTATGTATGTATCGTTGAAGACGAGAATGCATTGTATGTATGTATGTATGTATGTATATGCAAGTATGTATATACGTATATAAAATAATTATGGTGTATGCATGTGTGCATGCATGTAGTATGCGCTTAACCGTGAAAGCATAGAACATTAAATCTTACTACCTGAGGCTTGGTCCTCATTCTTTCGTTGCGATGGGTGAACCCAGACTTTACTTTTGAAGATGTTTTCAAACAACGTCTTTCGTTTTTCCGCAATTTCTGGCGAAGTTTCTCCCGAGACTTCGAACGGAACGGTCTGTAGATCGGTCGGAACCTTTCCTAAGATCCGGTCAGTTACGCAGTGTCGGACATAGTAGTAACCCTCTCTTCCTGGTTCGGATACGCGGTCAGTTAACTCTAAATGTGATTTTGGTTCCTTCGCAAAAACTTTCCTATCAAGGTTGCGGTAGAAGTAAAGTATCCCACACAGTGAAAGAATTACAACCAACAAAGCAATTGCCCTTCGGTTATAATCCATCGTCGTTTAACTTAGAGTTAGCAAGCTACCGTACACAGCCAACAGGTGTCAACGACGACTGAACGAGGACAGCGATTTATCGATAGGCCATGCACAGAGGTAGTCCTCGTGAGTATCGATTCAACAGCCTACGACTTGAGATCTTGTTTATAGGTGTATCAGTTGTGTACCATGTGGCCTGTCGATAGATAGGCATAATAATAAATAACTTTAATGAGATCAAAGTTTGTACTCTGCGGTATTCGCTTAACATGAATCAATAAAGAACATCTTGAGAGACGAGTACGGCAAGGATGTGTACATTGTTTGCCATAGTCCATGCTCGATTTTAAAACTGCATCTACTGTATATTTATTAATTTTATTCTTTCTTAGCTTCGAGGTCATGGGCGTAGCCAGGAAAAAATTTCGGAGGGATTTGGGGGGGTTCCATTGGAGATGGTCGAAAAAAACTATGGTTTTCTGAGTATTTCCTATGTAAAACCATATTAAAATTTTGGGAAAACTTATTGGGGAGGGGGGTTTGAACCCGTAAACCACCCCCTAAATACGCCCATGTTCGAAGTGGTGTACTTAGGTGATGTCTATGTTGCGGAAGATGTCGGCCTACATGTTATTACAGGTGTATAATTTAGCGCGAACTATAATAGTTTATGGAAAATTATACTACTGTTCATCTGTCTTCGGCAACATAGACATCACCCAGAAAAACTATCTCCAAGTCAATCAGTCAATCAACCAATCAATCGAGTTTATTGAACCAGTTCATTCATTCATTCATTCATTCATTCATTCATTCATTCATTCATTCATTCATTCATTCATTCATTCATTCATTCATTCATTCATTCATTCATTCATTCTGTTCATTACATAATCAGAAGTCATTCAGAATGCTCTCGCCCGTGCTGTCACCAAAACCCCAAACATAGCCACATCACTCCTGTCCTCAAATCACTCCATAGAATGTAAGGTCATACCACTTACATGTATACAGCACGCTTCAATCCTTTCAGTCCTTCTATCTTCGTCAGTTTGTTCACAATCCAGCCACTTCGTCCAACCCGCTCCTCCTCCTCCTCCCTAACACTGCTCCGTCCCTCCGTCACAACATCACTAAAATTTCCAAATCCGTCCATTGCCATAGCTGTACCGCCTCTTTGGAACGAACTCCCTCCTGCATTACGACAAAATAATATCCGACCCATTTCACGAACTGACCAAAACCTCACCTCTTCCTATCTCTCCGCATGACCTTCACTCGAGACTCAAAACATTCCTTTTTCACAAATCCTATCCCGATTCTTCCCATTCCCTTCAACTCGCTCACCATTTCAGCTCTAAACATCATCTATCTTAGCCGTCTGACTGTTTGCCTACATGTCTGACTCTCTGGATCTTTGCCCTCTGCCTATCGATTATGTCTTGACTAAACGCCTGTGATTAAGTTCGTTCCTTCGACTTAGCTTTTTGGGGCGCTGTAAAAATCTCGAGTTTGCGACTACGATTCAAGAACTGTAAAACTTCACTCATTATGTTATAACTAAGGCGCCCAGTGGGGGGGGGGGGACACTGGCTTCCTCATACATCCGACTTCAAAGAAGGGACCGTATATCCTAAGACCTAAGAAAATGTTCTCTCTAAAATTTAAAATTTAAAGCAAGCTTAAAATCTGATATCTTAAAAACATCCATGAAAGTTCTACCATAAACGAGAGAAGACGTATCTTCCAACTCACTACTCTTCCAGTTTCAGTTCGAATAGCATACAGGACTTCTTGGGCTTGACGGGTAAGAGTGTGGGCAAGACAGACAGTCACAACGAACTTAGGTTAAATTTTCTCCCCAAGCTTCCCCAGCGTTGCACTGTTGCCTCTGAAGAGCAGGGGCGCAACCACGGTCCAGAAGTTGGAGGGGACCTACTAGAATGTGTGAGTGGGGGGGAATTGCGAGCGCCGAAGGCGCGAAGCTGCGATTGCCGAAGGCAAGAAGCCCCTAACGACTAGGGGTATGGGGGAGCGTCGTAAGCTCCCCATCGGGGTCTGGGGCTCCGCCCCAGAAGCCGACGCAATTTTGAGCATTTGATGCCAAATGGAGTGCATTTTTGGCTTTTATCTACATCAAATTTTTCACCGATGACTTCGACATAAAAGTACCTAAACCATCTATAGATCTGTGAAAAATATGAGTTTATTATATGAATAAACTGGAAGTGACAAGGGTTTAAGAGAATTGAACGGAAAAGAGTAGAATAAGCTATAGAACATGCAGTGTTTGTCAAAACTAGGAAACTCGGCCAATTCGGCAGGGAGGAAGCCTGGATGGGTCATTTTTCTCAGAATACCGTTAAGGCGTTTATGTTCCCCTACAGTGGCAAATCCCCACCAAACAGAGGAGGCATAACGTAGCCGTGCGAGGATAGTAGCTCTAACAATGTCAAAGAGACGTTCACAGTGGTAACCGTGGGCGACCAAAACACGTAGCGCAAACATGGATTTTCGGGGTTTGCAGCATATTTTGTCCATGTGTGCCCCAAAGCCAATCTGATCAGAGATAGTGACACCCAAAATAACCGTATCCTGAACTCTCTCGATGCCAGGGATGAGAGGAGGGAGGGCAATAGGCTTGGACCTCGGTCGTTTGACAACCATTTCTCTGGTCATAGCATGGTTTAATTTAAGATTGCTAATGGATGCCCATTGCCCACTTAGAGATATGGTCAAGTTCAGAAAGAGTGCTGTCAATGCAGGAAGCGCGGGACCAGCTTGCAAGTAGCTATCGTCGGCATATTTAGGGAGACGGTTTCTACTGTATTTAGAAATGGCTATGACAAAATCAGTAGGTCCAAGGCCAGAGCCTTGTAGTATACTGGCATTAATGGTACAGAGGGGAGAGATTGCAGAAGGCAAGAAGTTCCTAACGACTAGGCGGTATGGGAAGCGTCGTAAGTCCCCCCCATCGGGGTGTGGGGCGGAGCCCCAGAAGCCGACGCAATTTTGAGCATTTGATACCAAATGGAGTGCATTTCTGGCTCTTGTTTGCCTCACAATTTTCAAAAGTTGGAGGGGACCGTCCCAACCTGTTCGAAAGTTGGGGGGGACGCGTCCACGGCCGTCCCAACCTGTTCGAAAGTTGAGGGGGACGCGTCCCACGGGTCCCATAGGGTGGTTGCGCCTATGCTGAAGAGGATGTTGCGTCCAGTCCTCCACAAAATCGAATCAATTCTACCACCCAAATTCGTTGACGGAAAGCTCCACACGGGATGGAAGAGCATAAGCTAGCCGGGAGACTAATCGTAATCGTAATCGTAAACTCGATATTTCTACAGCGCCCACAAAAGCGAAGTCGCGGGAACCAGCTTATTCACAGGCGCTTAACCAAAACAGAATCGATAGGCAGGGGGTCAAAATCCAGAGAGTCAGGCAGGCAGGACTACAGGACTACAGGACTTGGAGACATAATTATTCGTTAGTTTAGTGGAAGGCATTCCCTAAGATCGGAGGACTTTTAGAGGGTATGGGCATTGGCTTGTCCTAGACTCTGGCCATAGACTCTGGCCCTAGACTATGGCCCGAGACTCTGGTCCTAGACTCTGACCCTAGACTCTGGCCCTAGACTCTGGCTCTTTCCCACAGAAACATTGGAGAAAAGACAACGTTTAAGACGTAAGCGCTTTTTAACTCACACACACACACACGCACAACGATGATACACACACGGCGTACACACACACACACACACACACACACACACACACACACACACACACACACACACACACACACACACACACACACACACACACACACACACACACACACACACACACACACACACACACACACACACACACACACACACACACACACACACACACACACACACACACACACACACACAGGCAGAGAGATAGGCAGACACTCGAGCATACACTACGAAATAACCGGAATTCGTCGGTATAGGCGAATGCGGTTTGTAAACACGAACAGACAATCAACGATAGGTGCAAAGTGCAAACGCACCAACACAGACAACGTAAACTACAGAGGACCACTTGAAGAGAGCGGAGAAGAGAGGGACTTGCTAACATTGACGACAAATTAGCTAATTAATTGTAGATAATAATTGGCGAGTGTTGTTTACTTTGTTGCAAAGGACGTTCGTTCATAACATAATTACTTTGAAAGGTTTTTTGGCTGTACCTGGAAAGTGAAAACCAGGTGGAAATTTACTGGGAAATAGTATATTATTGTAAAGAAAGCAATGTGCTTATAATTACAAGGCAAGCCCTTTGACCAATCGGGCACCGATTAATTTTGACCCATGATAACAGCTTACAAACTCAGCGACCTTTACAGCTTCTGATCTAACTAGTCAATTGACGCCCATGTCGAGTGCTTATATAGCATCAGGTGGCAACGTTTTAATGGTGTCTAAAGCAGAACTTAATCATTCGGCTGGATTGTATTGTATTGTATTGTATTGCATCTATCAATTTGTATAGCGCCTCTCACAGTGCACACCAATCAGAGGCGCTCCCAGTGCGAAAGACCCAGAGAAAAGAAAGAAGTCTTGAGACAACGAAAAGAGGCACTTGGCCCACCAGTTAATAAACAAGAACGAAAGGAGGAAGATGGTTCCATAGTGCAGGGCCAATTAAGGCAAAGGCTCGCGTTTTAGCCATAGACGTTCTCGCTCGCAGGACAAAGAGATGGATGGATGGATTCAGAATTTAATGATATATTATTATGGCAACAAAGGCCGTTGAACTCCAAGTAGAAAAGCAGTGAACTCAGTCCGTACCCTATACCTGTGGTAGTGCCAGTCCTAAGTTTGGAAATAGAAGGAAGGCGACGCTAATTGTTTTGTAGGCTGCTATTAGCGCCGTTGTATTACAAGCTGTCTGTTCTGTTAGTAGTTAACTAGTTAAGATTGTTTCAATTGCATAACATGTAAATGTACAGCGCAGTGCGTTTGTCAGGCGCTAAATTAAAGAAAAGATATTATTATTATTATTTATTAATAATCTTTGTTGTGACATAAGGTCGTTAAACAGCAACTTGCCAACAATCATTCCGCAAGCGCCTGAAAACCTCTCTTTACCAGTGAAGAGACTGGCCCGGTTCGGGAGCGCCTCTGTTTTTGAGTGGCGCTATATAAATGCTTGATTACGATTACGATTACGATTACCATTACTAAGAGATCAACTCGCTACTATACGAAGTTATTGAACAATTATTAAAGTCTGCTTAGGCACCTTTAAATCGTGTGTTTCAGAAACTATAAATACTCCATTTTCGAACTATTATACAATCGTTAGAAATAACTTTTGTGTTGGCAGTGGTGGTGGAGATGATGATGATGATTCTGGTGGGGGAGGAGTGGATGTTGTTTTTCTCCGGTTCAGGTTGTCACCGTCACCGTCACTACCACCGCAACCACGACCACGACCACGACCATCACCAACATCACAACCACTGCCAACACCAAGGTCTGGATGTTTTCTGACGAATAAAAACTCATATTTACCGATTTCACAGTTTAATGACAGACTCCAATTTAAATTAATTTCTTAGTTTTCATTCTGCTAAGTCTACGTAGGCTAGTTTAATTAGAAACAGCTGAAACTCTCGAAATGAAAACGCGAACAGTTTTTCTGAATCAACTTCATTATCGTTTCAATTTGAAAACCGATTTTGTTATATACTCTTTTTATAATCGTTAATTCTTACAGTTGTAAATGGCCAATCTTTCACGACCCTCATATTGCGCTATCTCATCGTCCTCAGTTAAATCCACCTTAGCAGCTGCTCTACCTCCTCCTCCTCCTCCTCCTCTCCTCCTCCTCCTCTCGTCTCCTCTGGCAACCCGACTCCCACCTCCACTGTACATCTCTTGACAACCCCTCTGACTCCTCGCAGTGCTCTTGAACAAGCTGGTGCTTCCTCCTTCTCCTCCTTTCGACAATAGCTCTCCTTAGAAATTTCGAGTTTACGAATCCTTCTCCTTACGATTTGTAGAAACCTCTCCTCCTCCTCCTCCTCCTCCTCCGATCTCTCTCTCTCTCATCTCTATGGAACCCGACTCCCACCTCCACTGTACATCTCTTGACCAACCCCTCTGACTCGAGCTGTGCTTAGATTTCGATTAGCTCTTTAGAAATTTCGATGGTCTACGATAAAACCTCTGGTGAGTCTACATAAAGGTAGAGTCCTAAAAAATGAAGTGGGGGAACGCCTGGATATTGAAGTAAGCAAAAAGTGCCATCTTAAGAATTTTCCGGTGTGAGAAAAAAAGTGGGGGAACGGCGATAATTACGTAATCTTTCAAGGCGATATTATGAGTTTCTCCCTACATCGACAGATATATCTCCATGTCGGCTTCAGATATATTTATACGTGTGTGAAGATACTCAGTATAACGACCTCTAAAGACACCTAAAGCGACAGTATAATTATAGCTGGAAAATCTAGAAGCAACTGCATTGACATTCCGCCTGGAACAGTTTCGAAACGTTAACGTAAATGCTTGGTGTTAATGCTAGTGTATCAATGGTAGTGTAAATGTTAGTGGTAATGGTAACGTTAGTGCTAATGTTAACAATAATGTTAATGTCCGTGTTAATTTTAGTGTTAATGTTAATGTTAGTGTTAATATTATTGCCTTGCTCTACATAGTTCTGTATGGTCCATTTGGGGTCCTTTACGGTTCTTGACGGACCAGTCGCTCGTTGGTTCTTAGACCTCCTAAATTTTCAGCTTGAGGTCGATTTCGACGTGGCTGTAGGGTTCCGGGCAACACGGGTAATGCTTGGTTTTAACGACGGCCGTTGCACTCTCGGCCGCCAGAGGACAGGTTGAGTTCTGGTAGTTTTCCAGGTTGACTCCAGATCCGGTTAATTCCAGCTTCACTGTGTCTGCGTCATAGGTCCAAGATCCCACTCTACAAGGTTGGAACAGGTATTGTTGTATGCAACTGTTATTTTTAACTGGTGTCAATAAAGGAAATCTGTACAAACTACAAGTGGTTGAAAGCTCTCTTCCCAAGGCCATCACATAGACCTAAAGTATTAGCAGTTAACTTATTAAGCCCTATAATTATGGCATTCATTGCACTGGTTGTCCACTGGGCAAAGAATCAACGAGCGCCTCTGAGTAGTTATCTTGAAGGGGCGCTATGCGAACCATAGATAGATAGACAGATAGATAGATAGATCCAGTGCTACAAGATGCGAACATAATATAAATTTAATAATAATTAATTATTATTAGTGCAGAAATTTCGTTCGAGATTTCTGCTCCGCATCTGCACCCACAAACTAACTCAGCTGCAATGAGGACACCTGCGCACCGTACACTGTCGGTGGAAAGATGAGACGGCGAGGGAGACGACTGGTCACCCGTCCTCATATGCCGAGGCTAAGAAAATGAAGTTGCTAACATTTATACCCATGGCTACCTCAAAGGATGGTTCTTCTCTTCCTCTCTTCTTCAGATATGGTCCGATAGCGCATTGGATAACACACTGGCATAGAGAGCGAGAGGTACCGAGTTCGAGATCCGTAGGACGGACATGCTTTGTAGGCTGCTATTAGCGCCGTGTATTGCAGGCTGTCTGTTCTGTTCTGTTAGTAGTTTCTGTCAAGATTTAAATTGCATAACATGTAAATGTACAGCGCAGTGCGTTTGTCAGGCGCTTATTAAAGAAAAGATTATTATTATTATTATTATTATTATTATTATTATTATTATTATTATTATTATTATTATTATTATTATTATTATTATTATTATTATTATTATTATTATTATTATTATTTATTATTATTATTATTCATTATTATTATTATTATTATTAGACTTATTATTATTATTATTATTATTATTATTATTATTATTATTATTATTATTATTATTATTATTATTATTATTATTATTATTATTATTATTATTATTATTATTATTATTATTATTATTATTATATGAGTATTAATTACAAAACGCTAGACAACCTACTTGAATTGGCAGTTGAGTTCGTCCTTGTCCTTGGAGCAGAACGACCGATAGAGAACGGATGGAACCCAGATGACGGTTCCATCTGACATGACAACTACGTTCGTTTGGTCTCGCTCATCGACCGGTGCGATCCTTCAAGTAACCGTAATGTAATCGAGTGTATAATATGGAAATTTATATAGCGTCAAGCAAAGTCAATTTGCACGTTAATTACTCAGCTAAAAAACTATAGACGGTTAATAAGATTTGAAGTCAGATTATAAAAGATAAGATCAGCCGAAGAGCGATTTAAATTAGATCAACTGATTTTATTTGATTATAATTAAATAAGATTAAGGTGCCATCTTGAAGAGACCTGCTCAATACGTGCAATAGAAAATCAGATGCATAGATGCAGAGAGTCACTGTGGCTCCCAACCTGTTTTGGAGTAGATTGTCTTTATTGAAACTCATGCCAGTCAGCGTCATCTGAACTTAGTTTCATTTATTTTCTTACAGTTAATTATTTATTTCAATGACGAGCAACGTTCCTTGTATAAAACTGAAGTGTAGCCACTATTTCTGTGCTACTTTAAGTTTAAAATTAGTCATAGGTCTGTGTCAGTAGCAATAATCAGTAGTTTTTCAAATATTTTGACAGAAAAGAGCTGCAGAAATATTAGCCAGCTGTGGCACCCTATAGAGCAGGTTCACGACACCATTAGGTGTTGCGTAAACCAGTTTGAGAAACACTGAGGCAAAGAAAACGATTGAAAGACTCACGAGTTGTAGAGCTTGATGTCCGGAAGCCAGACATGATGCGACGGAAGACGAATGTTTGCAATGTCGCCGTAATCTTTTGGATTCCACGCCAGTCTCTTGTCTGACCAAGTCTACGTTTAACAGGCGAAATGTATTACTCATTCATTCAATCATTAATCCACCCATCCGTCCGTCCGTCCGTCCGTCCATCCATCCATCCGTCCGTCTGTCCGTCCGTTTGTACACCCGCTCATTAATTAATTAATTAACTAACTAACTAACTAACTAATTGATTGATTCACTCACCACCCATCAGTAGTCCGTACATTACTTAATTAATTAATTAATTATTTCATCCATTCATTCATTGATTGAGTATATATATATATATATATATATATATATATATATATATATATATATATATATATATATATATCATCATCATCATCATCATCCATCATCAGCATCGTCATCGTCATCGTCATCGTCATCGTCGTCGTCGTCGTCGTCATCGTCATCGTCATCGTCATCGTCATCATCATCATCATCATCATCATCATCATCATCATCATCATCATCATCATCATCATCATCATCATCATCATCATCATCATCATCATCATCATCATCATCTGATTCTTATCGACAGCTCAAGATTGCTTGTCTTATCTTATCTTGTCTTGTCTTGTCTTATCTCATCTTATCTCGTATAGTATCATCTGCCTCCTGCGTGGCTCACACGTGCTGTCGAAGCCAAAGTTTCAGTCCATTCCCTTTTTGAAACTAGATTGTTTCCCAGTAAACTTCCACTTGTGTTTCCAGGTGTTGCTACGACTTCCAAGGACAAACCGTTATTTAACGAATGACCTTGACAGTTCACGTAAACACCATTCACCCAAATCAACAGTTTCCGGGAATTAATTGTGTATGCTTGCATGTTCCTTTGCTCGCATCCGTCTGTATGTCTCCAGATGTCCCTGTCGTGACTTATGGGTGTCTGTGTACGTATCGTTGAATGTCCGTGTGCGTAATGGCTAAAAACCCTTAACAGTATTTTGAGTTCTCTTTTTTGCGGATGTTCGGGTGGGGCTGTTGGCAATCCTGGTGCGAACAAACATCTCTTAATGCATCCAAACTATGTCTAAACGATTCCAATTATTTTGTCCAATTTCGCAGATCATAATGTGACATGATAATCATCTCCATTCACCAGAAAAAACATAGGCGTTAACGAGCTGGAATGTAAACCGAGAGGTCATGGGTTCAACGCTCCCCAGCAGCAACAACAACAACAACAGCAGCAGCAGCAACAACAACACCAACTACTACTACTACCACCACCACCACCACCACCACCACTACCACTACCACTATCACTACTACTACTGGGGCGCGGTGGTATAGGGGTATGTTCGGTGCCTTGCAGCTGGAGGGTTGCGGGTTCGAATCCACCTCAAGCCGCCGCGTAGGGACCCTGGGCAAGTCCTTCACTCGCAATTGCTCATGCGCTTCGGCGTGAAACTCCGATTCAGTGTCCGCGCTGTAGTCGGGAGCGCCTCTGAATGGGCAATCTGGTAGGGGCGCTATAACAAGTGTTCAAATACAATACAATACAATACAATAAAAACAATACTACTACTCTGCTGCTACTACTGCTACTGCTACTGCTACTACTACTACTACTACTACTACTACTACTACTACTACTACTACTACTACTACTACTACTACTACTACTACTACTACTACTACTACTTGAGGTCCTGAGTGGCCGAGTGGGTTGGTAGCCCGCTCGCCACGCCGGCGGCCCAGGTTCGATTCCCGGTCGGTCGGTTTATCAGAGATTAATTTCTCGGATCTTTACTGCGGGTGGCTCGGTCGCAATATAAACGTGGAGTACAATACAATACAACACAATACAACTGGGGCGCGGTGGTGTAGGGGTATGTTCGGTGCCTTGCAGCTGGAGGGTTGCGGGTTCGAATCCACCTCAAAGCCGCCGCGTAGGGACCTTGGGCAAGTCCTTCACTCGCAATTGCTCATGCGCTTCGGCGTGAAACTCCGATTCAGCGTCCGCGCAGTAGTCGGGAGCGCCTCTGAATGGGAATCTGGGAGGGGCGCTATAACAAGTGTTCAAATACAATACAATACAATACAATACAATACTACTGGATTGCCACTATCACTACCACTGCCACTGTTACTACTACTACAACTGCAGCTACTGCTACTTCATCGCCCTCCGCCTCTTCTCTTTTTCTTGTTCAGCTATAGGATGAATTAAATGACTGTACACTAATTAATTTTCGTTTTCATCATCACTATGATGATGATGATGATGATGATGATGATGATGATGATGATGATGATGATGATGATGATGATGATGATGATGATGATAATAATAATTAAAACATTTTATTTATTTGATAATTATCTTAATTGGATAAGGTATACGTACACGTTACAGTAGTACAGGGTATGGTTGTGTGAGGGTAGACTTACTAGTTGTTCCCAGGCGTTAGTGAACACTTGTCCATTCGTCACGTCCTGACGAGCGCAGATGATTGAGATGGAAACCTTCAACACGGCGTTGTCGGGTTCGACGCCCTTCAGATAACCCTGAGTGATGTCTCGGAAGAGACGGTCTCTCTGAGTGCAGCCGGACACAACTGACCACTAAATGACCAAATCACCAAATCAGTCAATTATCGAATGAACGAATTACCAACTCTTCAAATAAAGAAATTACCAACTCATCAAATGTTCAAATGACCAACTCATCAAATGTCCTAATGACCAATTCACAAAGTGATCAACTTATCAAATGACCAAATGACAAACTCGTCAACTTACCAAGTAAATAATTTATCAAAAGATAAGGTGATTAACTCGAGAGGTAAGTCTTGTGTTGGGTTTTAGAGGAGACGCTCGTTTGCAAAATGACCAAGTCATCAAACAAACGACTCGTCACTAATGGACCATTTATTTCATCATTTGGTAATTTTTTTATTCATGCGTTGGTCATTTTGTCATTTCATGGGTTAGTTGCGTTCACGTCAATTAATTGTTGAGCAATTGTTACTATTGAGTCATTCATAACCCAATCTTATCAGATCACTGAATCATGAATACACATGCCCAGCCGTTCAAAGACAAAATACCCAACTTATTAAATGACAAGACGGTCAGCTCATCGAATTAGCGAAAGATAAAATGAGCTACTCTTAAAATAAAAAAATCCCTAAAAGATCGAATGAGAAATTCACGTCAAAGACCCACTCGTGAAATGAGATTTAACGAAAAATACCCACTTATCAATATATTAGAAATTCACAAAAGGACTAGCTCATCAAATGAGAAGTTCACGAAAAGGAACCCACTCGCCAAAATAAGAAATTTACGAATAGGACCAACTCACCAAAATGACCAAGTGACCAAATTACCAAAATGACTAAGTGACCAAATCACCAAAATGACTAAGTGACCAACTCACCAAAATGACAAAATTAATGACCAGCTAAGTGAAACTGCAATTCGACAAGCTGACTTACCTCTAGAAGACATAAGACGCTCAGAGTCAACAACCCCAAAGTTGCTGCCGTAGACTTCATCTTTTCTCGACTCCTCAATTGACTTCAGAAGATGTGAAGAAGATGCGAAATGCGGCTGCAAGTTACTGTAGGAGACCTGAAACTTGGTCTCAACTGGGGCAGCTTTTATATAGCTAGAAATTTGCCCCAGTTTCAAGACCTGCTGGTGTTAGATCGGCTGTTATGTATAATAGCAACCACCTGACTCGACGGGAGCCACTTGTTTGCTTTACGACGCGTTACTGGTTCTGTGTGTGTGTTTGTACGACTGTCTATATGTCTCCGTATGGCTCTGTCCTTCTCCTCTTTCCGGAACCCTGGACTCAATCTAATTTATTTTTGTCGTTATGATGTCTGTGTCTGTGTCTAAAACTCTCTGTCTCCGTCTATGCATGTCTCTCTGTCTCTGTTTCGCGGTGTGTCTCTGTCTTTGTCAATCTCTCTGTCTCTGTCTCTGTCTCTGTCTCTCTGTCTCTCTCTGTCTCTGTCTCTGTGTCTCTGTCTCTGTCTCTGTCTCTGTCTCTGTCTCTGTCTCTGTCTCTGTCTCTGTCTCTGTGTCTGTCTGTCTGTCTCTCTCTCTCTCTCTCTCTCTCTCTCTCTCTCTCTCTCTCTCTCTCTCTCTCTCTCTCTCTCTCTCTCTATTTTATTTATTATATGCATGCCTATGTACTTCTGAATGTGTGCTATTCCCCGCATGCCGTCCGTCTGTCTAATTATCTTCCTGGCTGTATGTCTACGTCTGTCTATCTTTTTGCCTCTCCGTCCATCACTATGCGTCTGTCTTTCCATCTGTCCGTCTCTCTGTCTGTGTTGATCCTTCTTTTTCGCAAATACATACTCCTAATCCAGTTGCCCAAAAACGAAGGTCGCTTCGTCTCTATAATAGCAGGCCTATTAGCTCGGGTCACATAGTGTAGGCCTTCGTGTGTTTGCATGCTTTTTGTGTCTCTGTGTCTATGTGTATGTGTATGTGTTTGCGTGTGTGTACGCGTGCGTGTCTTTCTGTGTTTACATTTGGCGTGAGCTGTTTGTGTAATAGATGAGAGCAGAGTTGGAATCATGCGATATTTACCAAGGGATTATTACCGTCTGACAGGTCGGTCTCACGCGCCACCTAGCGACCTATTCCCTCACACGAAGTCAGGCGTAGAAGACTGAACAAAGTCTGTTGGTGGCTGAAAAAAATCAAATACTCAGCGATCCATAATAGTAAATTTGCACGTTTTTACATAACGACCGCATGACCTCGATCCTGTGAATTTTTAGAATGAATTGATCGGGTGAGATCCTACACCACTGCTGCCATTTTGAATGAGTGTAATGGTGGTGAAGGATCTCACCCAATCAGTTCATTGAAAGTATGACCATACGGTCGCTATAGAAACACGTTTACTATTTTACATTATTGCCTCAATTCATTAATTCATTTCAGGAATTTATATAGCGCCCCTTCAAGAAGCCTACTCAGAGGCGCTCCCAGTCCAACCACGGTGATATAAGTAATCTGAAGGAGCCTGTAGAACGTAGATGAATTATCCCGAGGTAACAGGCGTATCTCCAACGGGAGACCATTCCAGATAGAAGGACCTACAACTGAGAAAGCACGACGTTGACAGGCTGAGGTTCTATCACGGGGGACCGAAAGCTTCCCGCTAGAAGCAGAGCGAAGGGTATCCTATGGTAACCTAGTCTAGCATGGACCTTTGTACTTTAACTGGCATCATCTTTGATCTGATCTTACTGGGATCTCTTTTGCCTGTGCTTACGACTTCTTATTCTAAGAGTCACTTCAACCCAGATATTGACCCGGGAATATAGTCTGGTTTGATTATGACTTTAACCCCGCCGGTGTTTATAACGAAGACACACGCGTATAGGGAAAAGGGGCGGAGGATCGTTTTACGACAACAAGATTTAGTTGGACTTTAAAGTCAGTTTACGCGGAGAGTCGATTATTATAGGAGTCAGTCCCATACGAAATCCCCCTTAAACAGAGAATCGAGTGTAGGGATAGCTGCCTTAGTTTGGCGCTGCCTGCAAGGCCTCGTTCCTGCCTTCCTTATCGAGCTTTGTAGCCCCTCCCTCAGTGCTCTTGGCTCGCGCTCCCTCCGTTCGGCTGAACATGGTCTTCTCTCTGTTCCTTTTGCTCGCACCTCCACAGGCAGAGCCGTGCCTCCTCTGTGGTTGGCCCCTCTATCTGGAATGGCCTCCCTCTGGCACTCCGCTCCATTCTTAGAATCCCCTTCTCAGGCATTCCTCTCTTGTCTTAGAATGGTCTTATTTGGGCGCGCTGGGGTTGGGAGCGCCTCTGAGTAGCTATACAAATTCAGGTAATGAATGCATGAATGAAATCAAGTAATCATGTAGAATTAACAGCAGCTATACGAAGACAATTACCACAAGTGCTACCATTAACACCATCACCATTCTCCACTACCTACACAACCATCACCAGTAGCACCACTACTACCACCACTATGACCACCACCACCACGACCACACCACATAAAACAAAAACATCATCCTAGTCATCATAATCAACACCACCACCACCACCACCACCACCACCACCACCACCACCACCATCACCACCACCACCACCACCATCATTATCAGCAACAACTTTGTCGTTGCAATGATATCAGTTTTATCGTTACTGACATCATCTTTTTCATCATCAGCTTAGAAAACGATCACGTTTTCCAGCATCTTCAACATCAACAGCATCATCGTGGGCTGAAAAGTCCTTTGAAACTGATTCAAAGTCTAAAACTTTGTCCGCTTAACTTAAAGCACAGATCAAATTCAGTTTCGTTAGACTTGGAACTTGAACAGTCTGAGAGATCTGAGTCTCTGATATATTATATCCATGAATATAGGGCATAATAGGCCATATATATATATATATATATATATATATATATATGTGTGTGTGTGTGTGTGTGTGTGTGTGTGTGTGTGTGTGTATGTGTGTGTGTGTGTGTGTGTGTGTGTGTGTGTGTGTGTGTGTGTGTATTTGTGTTTTATGTGCGTATCAGATATAATACACGAATATGGGCCATTTTAATAACTATATTTTTAAGTGTG
This sequence comes from Aporrectodea caliginosa, assembly GCA_020284085.1. Taxonomy (NCBI): domain Eukaryota; kingdom Metazoa; phylum Annelida; class Clitellata; order Crassiclitellata; family Lumbricidae; genus Aporrectodea; species Aporrectodea caliginosa. Next base: position 280,213 of record JACEVL010000825.1, on the reverse strand, counting down.
TGTGTTTTTTTGTTCGTGTGTGTATGCCTGTGTCTCTGTGTGTTCCTGTGTGTGTGTCTGTATCTGCATGTATATGTGCCTGTGATTGTGTGTGTATGTATGTGTGCCCGTGTGTTTGTCTGTGCTTGTGTGTGTTTGCGTTTGTACGTGTTTGTGTGTGTGTGTGCTGTGTGTGTGTTTGAGTGTGTTGAACTGTTTATGTACACGTACATATATATACAACACACAGATGTAGGACTAAGTTTGGAAAGATGGCGCATAAGACGGGGCTCGGATGTCACGTGACACAGGCGGAAACCGGTTTTTGCCATATGTACCGAATGCCCATCCAATGGTTTGTCGTTCTATCGCAAACAGAATTCAGTAAATAGCAGGGTTAGCAGTTAGTCACCTCGATCGAAATTTCACTAACTAAAGTGAATTTAAGCATCTCAAAGATGATTTTTTTACTTACATTCTTATCTACCTCCTCTTATCCAGTGGCGGCACTACACCAGGGTAAGCCAATGGAAACGCCCTGGTTAAAAGCCTTTGCCCTGGTCGTTGCCCTGTCAGAATTTTTGCCCTGCCGAGAATTTACTCGGGGCATAAACCGCCCCTGCACTGGTTACTTGAATGAATGCCCTGGCTATGCCCTGGTTACAAAAAATGTCTGCTCTGCTTTTATCACTCTTTCCGTTGCAATTCTAGAAGACCATCCACCGTGACCGTCTCACTGTCTGCCTGCTTGACCTTTGCATCTGGACTTAGAACCCATTCCAACTTTTCCTGGTTATGGACTTTGTTATCGACTTTGATATCAACTTTGTTATCGACTTTGTTTTGACTCGTAATCGAAGTCTCTATGGAACAGTCTGCCACAGGTTCTCCGTGATATTCCAAGTCGTCCCCACTTCAAGAGGGAGCTTAAACTTTATATTATGAAACAATATTAAGATATTTGATTAGCTGCTTTTACCATTGTTTTGTTGATGCATCTGTCTCTAGTTAAGATAGCTAAGTTTAAATAAAATAATGTCCTATGTTACTCATTATGTCAATCACAACAGCTTATAAACTGCTGTCTTGAACTGATCTAGTTACATAGGTGGCCCTACTTAGCGGGACTATCGTCCCTTTTGGGCTCCTCCTTTTGGTACCCACTGAATGTTGTACCCTTTGAATGTTGTCCAGCTTTATCTATTATTACTTAATCTGTTTGATATATATTTTGTGAGATGCTTATTTTCTGTTATGTTGCAACGTTCTTTGGTGCCAATAAACATTTTGATTGATTGATTGATTGAAGTCCTAAACTCCAAATGTCTAAATCGCTACCTAAAGCTAAGCGCAGGGCACCAGCTTATTCACGAGCGCTGACTGAACGTCAGTGATAGCGCCGGTGCCTGTGACTGAGCTCTCTTTGGCGCTTTAGAAGTTTCCAGATTATGGTTAGGATTACGTATATGAAATTGCGAGCCACCTGCCGAGTATCTATGAAAATCTCTTACTGCAGCCATCTAGCGACTGTGCCTGACTAAACATATCTGAAGTTCATGAGAACGCTGATCGTTAGCAAATACCATTTTCAAAGACATGCGAAACGCTTTAAGTCTAAACTAATAGTATCAGGTAAGAGTCAGAGGCACTGAATTTCTGATTTGTTCTTTAGTTTCTCTGTTTACATAAAACAATTTTGGATATAGGAGAACTAATTTGACTGAATTAGTCAAATGGGAAGGAAGGAGGGTTTAGGTCAATGGTAACTCTCCGGCACGAAGAGCAGAAGCTCAGCATGGACGCAGGATCGATTGTTTTAAATTAAAGCTAACGAACTCGGAATTAAATTATCTATATTAACTGCCAAAGTTATGTTTGATCTGTCTGGAAACATTAAAAACCGTATAATAAAAAATAAAATAATACAACCTATTACGGCTTTCATTATAGAAAAGTAGCTTCTTCCAACTCTGCTGATTTGCTGAGTTGCATTGGACACCGTTAAAATTGTCCTGCCTTAGACTATATATTATGCCTATAATACACTCGCGAGTAATATTTCTTGCCCCATGAAGCGCATAAACCCATGCTAAGTTGCCTGCCGTAGGATGTCGCCAACAACCGAAGAATTCACCGTCGATAGATACTTCTAGAAAGTGTTGTTATTGTCATACTTATGCCAATATTTCATCTAAATTTCCAAATGCACACGAAAAGTGGAACATATTTAAACAGCTTTAACTACGGAACTCTACCACATTTTTCGCTATCTCAAAACGTGTCTTTACTCTCGAGGACTTTCGCACTGGGAGCGCCTCTGATCGGTATGCTCTCTGTATTTTAAATACAATACAATACAATACTGCCCGTACTCTCGTAGTGCTAGTCTCAAGCCTGGATACAGAAGGAGGGCGACGATAATGGTCGTGGTTATGTATGTAATGTAATGTAACAAGACATTTATATAGCGCCACTTAAGAGTCTCACAGAAGCGCTCAACACGTGGCCATCAAACAGCTGAAAAAGTGCGTCTTTAAGAGTCGAGAGAAAACCATGTAACCACATGCAGCATTAGTGGCACGCACAGATGGCGGAAGAGTATTCCAGATCCGTGGCGCCGCAATCGAGAAGTCCCGACGAGCACGTGTGGTGGTTCGAATATGATACAGCGTAGTCAAAAAAGAAACTATCTAATACGCTGGTAGCCACAGGATGTCGTTAAACACTGTCTACTTGTTAGAATTGCATCTCCACTTAGACACCTTTAAATCGCATCTTTCAAATAATATAAATTCTCAAGAACTTAGTTAGTAGAGCTGAGTTAAGTTCTTGAGAATTTATATTATTTGGTAGTAGAGCTGTAGATATAAAGAGCTGTAATATGCCAAAAACTAATCTTTGTCGGCGGCAACGGCCTATGTTGTCATAAGCTGCCGTTAAACTGTGGATCCAATCCAAAGTAGTAGTCAAACAGGGCAATTGTAACGAGAATAACCCCTTACAAGATGAATACCACAGTGGTCTGGAAACATTAAAATTACTATCTGTATTCGCAAGATCGCGGTAAAGTAAACAAGATTCCATTTCTAATATGCATTATCACAGTCATCGCCATTTTAGAAGGGTGGTACATGTCACGTCACACAACATCTTTACAAAACCAGTCAGAATCCGACAAATAAACGCCTATACATATAGAAATCAAGATGCACAAATTTAATGTGGATTTCACGTAAGTACCTATTATTGTAGTGAATACATTTCATAGTTTTACAATATTTAGATATCCATAGGCTACGTGAAGTCAATAGTGTGGATTGTTCGTTAGACATGTATTGGTGACATGAGATAAGTAAACAAACGTGAATATGTGTATTATATGGTCTATAATGACACACTCATTATATGCAATTTTCTCATACTACGATGTATTAATATATTTATCTATGCCTACTCGAGCGTTGATCAGTTTTCATCTTTTAATCAATTGTTTCTCATTGTTGTAATCACTAGTAGCTGTTCATATTCATCGTTTAATCCGTCATTTCTTGCAGTTGTTATCGTTAGTAGTTGCTTTGGTAGTTCCACGGTACGTTGATCAGATGCCCGTTCATGTTCTGATAAGAAGAACTCGGATAAGACGAAGAACTCGGATAATTCGAACTCGGTGTCTGATCCATGATGTACATCTGTTGCCGCGCCCTTTGCTGCTGATGCAACAGCTGCTGCTGCTGGTATTGCTCTGGTCGTTCGCTCCTGAAGTAGATCTCTCCATGAATCGGTTCATCGACTTTCACGCCTCCGGTTCCGGTTGACCTCGCTTCATCCGCATCAGTGAACGTCGGCAGACTTTCGAGCAGCGTCTGCAACCGGCGGAAGTCAGCCGAGAGGTTGACGGCCTGGTGTCTGGCGGATGTTATCAGCTGTGGTTCTGCGGCAGACTTCGTTCCCGCATCCGTTGTGGATGCTCCTCGTGTGTAGAGACTGACTTCGTCTGGGTCGATGGCGCTTCTCCGGTTCTTCTCGTCGACGTACACTCCCTCTGCTAGGGCTGACCCTATGACCCGACCCATTCCGGAGAAGTAGAAGATCGTCCGGTAGAAGTCGTCCGGCTGGGCCTTGAAGTTCGTTCCAGGAGCCACTCCCTGAGTTCCTCCCGGTCCTCCTTGCCCTGCTTCAGGCGTCTTCGCTGCTTGCTGCACTGGCATTGCCGGCGTTGCAGTTGGCTGGTTCTGCACGGTTGGCTGGTTCTGGATGATTGGCTGGGTCTGCACGGTTGGCTGGTTTTGGACGGTTGGTTGGCTCTGCACGATTGGCTGGCTCTGAACAGTTGGTTGGTTCTGCACGGTTGGCTGGTTCTGCACGGTTGGCTGGTTCGGCGTCGGAACAGCGGTCAGCTCGACTGCATTATGTTGGACGGAGTCAACGGTTGCTACGGCAACAACGACGCTATCCGTGACTTCCGGTTTTACGGAGAGACTGATGGAGTCTTGCACTTCCGATGACGTCACGGTCACCTGGACTGGATCGATGGAGGATGGAGCGGCTGCTGCTGGTGCTGCGGCAGGTGGCTCTTCCTTCTTCTCGGCTGCTTTGACAGTCTCTGCGGATTCTGACATCTGTATGGTGATGATGGTGATGTGACGAAACGTTAAAGGATTATTTCAAATGGAATTTATCTGTCGTCTGAAAATGTAAAAACCATACAGGATGAAGCAATTAGCAGAGTTTATTATCATTACTGTAAAAGTAATAATAATAATAATAATGACAATAAATAATAATAATAATAATAATAATTATTATTATTATAATAGGGCCATTCCGGATATTTTACATTCTAAGTAGTTAATATTCAAGTCCCTGAGGGATCCTCTATACCTCGGGCCATAAATAAATAAATAAATAATAATAATAATAATAATAATAATAATAATAATAATAATAATAATAATAATAATAATAATAATAATAATAATAATAATAATAATAATAATAATAATAATAATAATAATAATAATAATAATAATAATAAATTATAATAATAATAAAATAATTAAAAAATAATAATTATTATTATTACTACCCTTTTATTAAGCGCCAATATAATATGACGAAGCATCAATCGATGGCGCTGAACAACCATGAATGAAGGAGGATTCACTCACGGTCCCTACACAGTAACCGTCTCATGGATGAGGAACCCATACTCTCTGCGTTACATGGAAGGCGTTCTAACCATTCAGCTACAGTCTCCGTCCAACAATTTTTAGCTAGAAAAGTAAGTCTGTTTCAATTATATAGGAACACTATCAGTTGTTCTTAAACGCGCAAACTTTAACTACAAGATCTCTGTTCTGGAATTGTAAGCATATTATAGTTGGGCAGCTGTAGCTATTTATTAGGAAAGTCTATAATCTTGAAAAAGGTGTGCAATTCCGAACACACTCTACTGAAACAGTTAGTCATGCCATTTCCTCAGAAAGCCTTCTCGCCGAATTTACAATCAGTTTAGCATATTTAAAATAATAAGTTGCTTTGATATAGGTTAGGAACTGACATAAACATTGTTACTGAAACAACTTAAGTTTCCAAGATGCCTTAAGTCTATCAATACAGCTCATTTGGCTGGGTAGCCGTAGACAACTGCAGGGTATCGACTTTCCTCAACTTACCCTGCTCTTTCCTCACATAACCTTTTCCCTCACAGTTCGTGATCTGGGACTTTCTCTTGACTCCGAGCTTACTTTATCTCAACATGTGAACTCAATTGCACGGAGTTGTTATTATCAGCTTCGTCAGCTTCGAGTGGTCTCTCGCTCTCTCTCATGATTAGACCTGGGAGTCGACCCCAATAAGTCGACCCCAGTCGACTTGGGCATCCCAAGTCGAGTCGAGTCGTTTCTGCCTAGCGCAACTGACCCCCAAGTCGAATTTGTCCAGAAAAGTGACCTCAAGTTGTTTTCTCCACAAGTCGACTTAAACCGACTTGAGACACAAATAAATCTAAATTTATCATATCACACTAATGAGCGTGAGGTCACGGCAGCATTTAAGCAGTTTTGTAGTGCTTTTGCAAAAATTAATGAAGCATGTTCTAACTTCTTTTGTATTATCGACGCCGGTTGCGGTGGTTGTGCTAAACAGTTACTTGTTTTGTTTAGGCTATAGGTGTCGATTTATCTATATCATTTGTTATTCTATGTTAAAACGTCACACGTACGTTTAATAAAAATGGCGAATCGAAATGTTAATAAAAATGTTAGCACGTCTACCTTATCAAGAGCTGAACGCGCGCAAATCAATAAACTTTTAGGCAGTAGGATGGTACGCATGCATTGCTATTTGATACGTTAGTGTCCAAATAATTATGACAACAGAATTAAAATGTATTATTATAACAAGCCATTCAGTGCAACCAGTCCGCGGTCCGACACAGATTCTTCTGCTAACCCATTAGAGCATTACAAAACTGTTCAAGCACAAAAACACACTGCTTAAAATAGGCCTAATAAACTTTGACCAATTTTATTCATCAGATGTTGAGGTCTCATTACTAATTAGTATATGAAATTAATGCTTGCCAGGCAAATTGACATGGCATTTTTGTGTTATTAGCAGTACTTAATCGTTATTACCATGTCAGAAGTCGACTTTAAGTCGGAAGTTAGTTGTTTTTCTGCCAAGTCGGATCAAGTCGTTTTGGCTCCAAGTTGTCGACTTCAAGTCGACCTCAAGTCACTTTAGGGTCAAGTGGGGTCAGATTGGCTGACCAAAGTGACTCCCAGGTCTACTCATGATGCAGTTGTGGTCCTTGTTCATGCCTTTGTTACTAGTCGAATTGACCACTGCTCCTCACTACTTGCTGGCCTTCCCCTTGGTGTTTTGGGGCGACTAGATCGAGTTCTACGCTCGGCTGCTCGGCTTATTGGACGGCTTCCTAAGTACTCTCCTGTCTCTGCATACATGCGTGATGTGTTGCATTGGCTGCCTGTGTCTCAGCGTATCTCATATCGCATTGCTGCTCTTGTTTCTCGTTGTGTTCTTGGCTGCGCTCCATCTTACTTGCGTGATCTTTGCCGTCCAGTGTCTGATGTTCCAGCGCGTCGGGTGCTTCGCTCTGCGACGAGGGGTGAGTTCCTTGTTCCACGAACTCGCTTGGCTATTAGGCAGCGCCGTGCTTTCTCGGTTGTTGGCCCTTCCATTTGGAATGACCTACCACTTAAGCTCCGTTTTTACTTGTAAGCCATCTGACAGGGTTCTACAAGTCCCTCAAGTCTTTTTTCTTTAGTCGTGGCTGGGCCGGGAGCGCTCCTGAGTAGTTTCTTTAAGGGGCGCTATATAAGTGCTCTGAATGAATGAATGAATGAATTAAGACTTCACAGTATTCATCAAAACTATCCAAGGGCACAGTAGCCGATTCGTTAGCGGGCTCTCTTTAGACACCTTTAACTTGTGTAAATTTACTTAATATAGGCCTAAGTTGGCGTCTGCCATCAGTTCGGCCAGAATGGTTCCTTTGAAATTGTATTATACGATTTGATTGGCGAGAATTGTTCAAATAACTACACGCTTGCGATATTCGCCCTATAACAATATCTTTAACCTTACACGTTCTTCCTAGTTTTATTTACATTTCAGAGCTGTTCGGCGTTCTGTCTCGTCTTCTGTTTTAACCACGCTGGTTCACGCTTTCATTTTCTCCCGGATTGACTATAGGAATTCCTTCTCATTGGTCTTCCCAAGGTTCGTCTTTCACCTCTGCACTCTGTCCTAAATGCAGTCGATATATTCCTCTTTTAAGTGTAATATTCGTCCTATAACTAAAAGCGGTCTTATATCCTTGTATGTTGTTTACCACAAACAAGAAACGAGAGCAAAAGCAAATAATAGGCCTGCTAAAGAACATTTATTAGAAAAATCGATGTAAATAAACATCTTAGATTAAATTTTCCCAGGCCATTTCATCCCTGTGACAGCCAATGCAGAGGAGGGGAGCAAACCCAAGGGCGCTGTGTGAGCAGAGAAAAAGTCTACCTCCAATCACCACAATGGGGTTTCTGGCTGGGTAGCTGGCCGCCTGCACTCATGTCTTGGACCCCATTGCTCAGCGTTATTTTCCCTGTGCAGTGCTTTGTAATGACGGAAATCATCTTTGACATGGCGTAGTCCTCAAATAAACGCTATCGGTCGGGTAATATGCCATAGGAGCAGTTAGAACTGTTCAGAATAATTAGACACCTCTTTTACTTATCATATTCACCCTATAAGTATCAACAGACGCGCGGTATTGCATCTTGGCACGAGTCTAGTTGTTTCCCGAATTCAGTGCAATTTGTTTGAATGCTTTTATCAAACACCTTTAATACGTTCCTAACTTATGCTATATATGAATAAAACGCGGGCGGTATCCAGTGGATCGAACTTTATAGAAACTGAATACGACGTCGTGATCAACCCACGCTCTATATAATATTATAATATGCATGATCACAGTTACTGTAGCGAGCTGATATATGCCCAAAATAATTTTGTCGACGGCAGCGGCCTTTGTTGTCATCAGCTGTCTTCAAACTCTGGATCAATCCATCCGGTAAGTTCAAACTCCCCCACTACGCGTCCGTGCTTTAGTGCCAGGCAGCGCCAGTCCCAAATCTGGATGAAGGAGGCGGGCGACGCTAATGCCTCTCTTATCACAAAGTGTCGTTAAACTGAAATTATTATTACTACTACTAAGCCATAATTAATTATGCAACGCCGCAACTACACTAACCGTGGCAGCGCTAATCCCAAGCCTCGAGAAAGCAGGAGGGCGAAGATGAGTTTTTTTAAAATGATTATTGTTGTAAAAAAACTAATAATAATATCTTTACCTGTGATCAAATTACTATCGATTGACAAACAAAAGCACAAAATCAAGGCAACTGTTGACAGATCTCGAGTTTGCTGAGTATTACCGATTAGTTACATAAACTCTTTAAATCGATATTAAATTTAGCCAAAGCTGTGCAAACAATCTGATGGTTGGCACCTTCGATAAAATCTGCGAAGATGCGAATAAATATGATACAATCCGTTAGATGGCAGACCATTTATTCAAGGGCATAATGCTTGTTTACATAACTTATCATACATGTATCTCACACTAAAATACAAGTCAGCTGACTACACTAGAGGTCATCAAACGCGGTACCTCCATGGATCCTACCACCTAGAACAGACAAAACAAAAGCCACTCCCAAATGGAGGACTCACCGATGATGATCACTGTTCTGGTTTAGATCCGGGTGAATCAGTCGAAAGTTGCTATTTAAGGAGAAGCGGAGAATGTTTTGCGATCTTATCCAAAGTGCCAACTGACGAGACGGGATCGAGTTCCAGGTCGAACCGCAGACGAAGGAGGAGAGAACGAACGAATGAGGCAACTGTTGTGGAAATGGCGCCGTTCTTTATGTCCTGTGTGGAGCCCATCGTCCTACACTAAGCACTGCAGCATGCATTCAGTGCAGGCGCCTATCTTGCCCTTCACCAATACATCAATTGCTGTCTCTGTCTCTCTTTTTCTATATCTGTCTCTCTGACTCTCTGTCTGTCTGTCTCTCTGTCTGTCTGTCTGTCTGTCTGTCTCTCTCTTTCTTCCGTCTCTCCTCTCGTGTCTCTTCCTCTTTCTCTTGTTTGTGTCTCTCTGTCTCTCTCTCTACAGCTTCATCTACCTCTCTACCTCTCTTGCTCTATCTCTGATATATCCTCTCTCCTTTCTGTCTGTCTGTCTGTCTGTCTGTCTGTCTGTCTATTCATATTGTCTTTTGTTAGTATCGCCCCCATAATTCCCTCTATATCTCTTGCTAATCTGTCTGACTGTCTACCTCTCCCTTTCTGTCTCTGTCTCTCTGACTCTCTTTATTCACATTGTCTTTTCTAAGTGCCGCCCCCATATCTCCCTCTATCACTCTTGTTTATTTGTGTCTCTGTATCTCTGTCTGACTGTCTATCTCCCTCTGTTTCTCTCTCCCTGTCTAGCTCTGTCTACAAGGGGAATTTCTTTAAAATTCCTCTAGAAACTTCTTAACAGAACGAGGCTGCGTATCCACGGAGATAAGTTACCAGCGCCTGAAGGAGAGACAGAGACAGAGAGGCAGAGAGAGACAGACAGACAGAGACAGAGAGATAAACGAATGCGGAAGAGAATGTTCAGTGCTTGAGCCGTTGCGGAATTTGTAAACAGAATCCTTTTCCAGGCAGACTGCACTCGGAAGGCGTAGACGGAAGGAAAGTGGGATAGATGGATGGAGTGACGGATGGTTCTTGGGAAGGCATGCAGCAGAGAGGGAGGGAGGGGCAGAAGAGCTCTTACATATGCACTTGGTTTTTGCCATTAAGCGCATGAGCGTCATCGTTAAGCTCTGAGGTGAGACAATAGCATCGGGTGGAAGTAGAATGGGAATGGGGCGTCATGTCAGTGCCATTGTCAGTCAAGAATTAGGACCAGAGTTAGATTAGAGTTAGGACGATGGTTGGCTTGCAGTTAAATAAGGCTTAGCCAAGACCAAGGTTAGCGTAGATTTAGGGCAGGTTTGTTAGCTTAGAGTAAGGATAAGGGTTGGCTTAGAGTAAAACGGGTTAGCCAAGACCAGGGGTTGCTTAGATTTAGGGTTCGGGTTAGCTTAGAGTAAGGATAAGGGTTGGCTTAGAGTTAAGCAGGAGTCAGCCAAGACCAGGGTTGGCTTAGAATTAGGATTATCTTAGTATTCTGACCCGGGTTAGCTTAGAGTTAGGATGAGGGATAAATAAAGGTTAGCCAAGACGAAGGTTAGCTTAGAGTTAGGACGAGGGTAAACCTAGTTTCTGAGAGCTGTGTAGGTCAAACAGGCGAATTTCAATTTTATTCTAATTCATCAGGAAGCCAATGCAGCTGAAGGAGTAGGACTGAGGAACTTGTTCACAGTGGGACACGCAGCACTACGCGAACAAATGAGTTTTGGATGTGTTGCAGCCTGTTGAGTTCAAGGTCAGAGAGACCCATAAATATCAAGCCGGCATAATCTATGACAGAACGATGACGATCACCTGGCCAGTTGGTTGCTAAGTTGCAGTTTAACGACACTGCGTCATAAGAAACGTGATTAGCGCCGCCCTCCTCCTTTCTCCAGGGAGGGACTGGCACTGCCAGAGTACGAGCAGTGGTGGAGTTTAAAGGAATAATTATCTTGTGACCGCAAAAAGCTGGTAACGTCGACCATACCCTGTTTCTGAACTCTGCAGATATCTGACGATTTAGCGCGTTTGCTGAATTTATAGCATCTGAAGGACGCGTTTTAAAGGTGTCTATGACGATCACAATATCATCAATTGTTATGCGACATCTTGTGGCAGCCAAAGCCGTTAACGTCGACCTTACACTACGAGGAAAAGGCAGTGGAAATCCAGCAATTTCATTCATGTTCACAATTTATTGCGTCTCGAGGCAAACATTTTAAGGTGTGTAAGACGATCACTATAATTATAGTCATTAATTGTTAAGCGAAGAGTTAATGAAACGCGTATGGATGGATGGATGGATGGATGGATGGATGGATGGATGGATGGATGGATGGATGGATGGATGGATGGATGGATGGATGGATGGATGGATGGATGGATGGATGGATGGATGGATGGATGGATGGATGGATGGATGGATGGATGGATGGATGGATGGATGGATGGATTGGATGGATGGATGGATGGATGGATGGAGAGTTTAACATCTTATGGCAACAAAGGCGTTGATGTCGGCAGAAATTATAGGGCAAATACTACACTTACGACATCTTACCATGGCCAACGGAAATCACTTTTACATAATATCGAACCACTCTTCTGCCTTACTTAGAGGACGAATATAACACTTAAAAGAGGTGTCTAATTATATTCAACAGTTGTCACCGTTCGTTTGGTATAATACATGACTGTGTACCGTAAATGGGTATTTGTAATCGTAATCGTAATCGTAAATTTTTATAGCGCATATAGCTATTCTTCTGCTATTAATTAATGGAGCAAATTAAAACTTAAGAGAAGTGTGCAGGAGACGACATTGGACACTTGCAAAACTGACATTGATAGAGCTCACGTCGATGTTGAGGCTTTAAAGATCAGAATTAAGTCATGTTAAAGTTTTATTATTAATTACTTTTATTTTAAATTACAGACTTCTATAGCGCCTATAATAATGCACAAGGCATCAACCGATGGAGCATCAAAAAGAAACTGTAATCAAGTAAATAAATTCCAAGGTACTAAGTAAGTAAGTATATCCTTTATTGATCCAATTGCTAACCGCACTTTGGTGAAGTGACTGAACTGACTGCAGTCGTAATCGTAATTGCAAATTTATATAGCGCCACCTGTAGAGAAAAGTGTCATAAGTTGCCTTTCATCAGCTGCGTCGTATTACTTCCCTAAGCTATTCTTTCGTAATCTTACTTAACTCATCAAACTTATCCTATCCAATGCATTATTCTCTTCATACCCTCTGTCCAGGCCACGCTGTTGCCATGACGATAGCCTTAGGCCGTGAGGCATTTCGGGGCGATAAGAAGACGCACGCAATATCGCACGCTGAGCCGTCAGTAAACAACATTCATGCATAATGTAATGTTTATCAGTGTATAAAACTGTATACCATGCGTAAGATTGGCCGTTGAAAACTTGGCTGATCGTGTGTGGGTGGGTATGGCTGGTTGCGGTCAAGTATCGGGGTCTGTTTTGTGGCTGGTTGGGGAGGAGGGAAGGAGGGAGTGAAGAGAATCTGCTACCTCGTGGAAAACTTGGCCCCGCCTGCAGTAAAGTTGAATGGGTTGGATACATAGGAATGGATTGAAATGGAATTGATTAGAATGGAGTGAACTGGAATGGAAAAGATTGGAATGGATTGGATTGAAATGGAATTGATTAGAATGGAGTGAACTGGAATGGAAAAGATTGGAATGGATTGGATTGAAATGGAATTGATTAGAATGGAGTGAACTGGAATGGAAAAGATTGGAATGGATTGGATTGAAATGGAATTGATTAGAATGGAGTGAACTGGAATGGAAAAGATTGGAATGGATTGGATTGAAATGGAATTGATTAGAATGGAGTGAACTGGAATGGAAAAGATTGGAATGGATTGGATTGAAATGGAATTGATTAGAATGGAGTGAACTGGAATGGAAAAGATTGGAATGGATTGGATTGAAATGGAATTGATTAGAATGGAGTGAACTGGAATGGAAAAGATTGGAATGGATTGGATTGAAATGGAATTGATTAGAATGGAGTGAACTGGAATGGAAAAGATTGGAATGGATTGGATTGAAATGGAATTGATTAGAATGGAGTGAACTGGAATGGAAAAGATTGGAATGGATTGGATTGAAATGGAATTGATTAGAATGGAGTGAACTGGAATGGAAAAGATTGGAATGGATTGGATTGAAATGGAATTGATTAGAATGGAGTGAACTGGAATGGAAAAGATTGGAATGGATTGGATTGAAATGGAATTGATTAGAATGGAGTGAACTGGAATGGAAAAGATTGGAATGGATTGGATTGAAATGGAATTGATTAGAATGGAGTGAACTGGAATGGAAAAGATTGGAATGGATTGGATTGAAATGGAACTGATTGGAATGCAATAGAATGATGTGCATTACATTCTTTCACATTCTATTCCAATCTGTTCAATTCCAATCTCAGGCAGGCACTGAAGCAGGTCGAGAGCGCTGCTGATTTCTGAGCGGCGCTATATAAATGTTCGATTACAATTACAATTACAATCTATTTCGATATATTCTGTTTTAATCGATGCTATCCTAATCTAGTAAAATACAATTTATACAAACCATTGAATCCCATTCCTGATTGATAAGTATGTTTACGCATGCTTGCATAATGGATGGATGGAAGGATGGATAGATGAATGGAAGGAAGGATGGATGGATAGATGAATGGAAGGAAGGATGGATAGATGAATGGAAGGATGGATGGATGGATAGATGAATGGATGGAAGGATGGATAGATGAATGGAAGGATGGATAGATAGATGAATGAATGGAAGGATGGATGGATGGATAGATGAATGGAAGGAAGGATGGATAGATGAATGGAAGGATGGATGGATAGATAGATGAATGGATGGAATGGATGAATGAATGGATGGATGGATGGATGGATGGATGGATGTACGGATGGATGAATGAATGGATGGATGGATGGATGGATGGATGGATGTACGGATGGATGAATGAATGGATGGATGGATGGATGGATGGATGGATGTACGGATGGATGAATGAATGGATGGATGGATGGATGGATGGATGGATGTACGGATGGATGAATGAATGGATGGATGGATGGATGGATGGATGGATGTACGGATGGATGAATGAATGGATGGATGGATGGATGGATGGATGGATGTACGGATGTACGGATGGATGTACGATTGGAAGGATGAATGAATGGATGGATGCACGGGTAGATGGATGAATGAATGGATGGACGGATGGATGGATGGATGTACGATTGGAAGGATGAATGAATGGATGGATGCACGGGTAGATGGATGAATGAATGGATGGACGGATGGATGGATGGATGTACGATTGGAAGGATGAATGAATGGATGGATGCACGGGTAGATGGATGAATGAATGGATGGACGGATGGATGGATGGATGTACGATTGGAAGGATGAATGAATGGATGGATGCACGGGTAGATGGATGAATGAATGGATGGACGGATGGATGGATGGATGTACGATTGGAAGGATGAATGAATGGATGGATGCACGGGTAGATGGATGAATGAATGGATGGACGGATGGATGGATGGATGTACGATTGGAAGGATGAATGAATGGATGGATGCACGGGTAGATGGATGAATGAATGGATGGACGGATGGATGGATGGATGTACGATTGGAAGGATGAATGAATGGATGGATGCACGGGTAGATGGATGAATGAATGGATGGACGGATGGATGGATGGATGTACGATTGGAAGGATGAATGAATGGATGGATGCACGGGTAGATGGATGAATGAATGGATGGACGGATGGATGGATGGATGTACGATTGGAAGGATGAATGAATGGATGGATGCACGGGTAGATGGATGAATGAATGGATGGACGGATGGATGGATGGATGTACGATTGGAAGGATGAATGAATGGATGGAAGGATGATTTCATACATTTGCAAATAGCTCCTTTGTTAATTTACCTAACCGGAGTCACCCTAAATGATATTAAAATCAATAGTTACGGTTTGTTTATCTTCGAACAGTATTATTTTAGGTGCGTACTTACATATCGTGAGTGTTAATTCTGTGTGGGCCGCGAACGAATTCTCAAGTGAACTAATACACAAACGCCAAGAGATAGAGTTTTTGTTCTGAAGAACTGACTCACCAAGAAGCTATGAGTCGATAATAAGAGAAGAGAAAGAGGAGGAAGAGGATGAGGAGGAGGAGGAGGAGGAAGAGGGAGACGGAGGAGGAGGAGGAAGAGGAGGAGAAGAAAGAAGGAAGAGGAGGAGGAAGAGAAAGAGTAGGAGAAAGGAAGAGAAGGAGGAAGAGGCGGAGAAAGAGGAGGAGGAGGAGGAGAAAGAAGGAGAAAGAGGAGGAGGAGAGGAGGAGGAGGAGGAGGAGGAGTAGTAGGAGGATAACGACGTCAGCTGTTGCTGACGGTCTTGATGGTGATGGAGATGATGATGCAGCGGTTGTCTGCTGCCAAGAATGCGGAGGAATTTTGGAGGAAGTTTTAAGGTGATGGCAAATGATTCAGTCTGTGCGTTCCAAGGACACCAGAGGTCGTTGTTTGGGTGGAAGGATGGTTGAGGAGGAGGAGGAGGAGGAGGAGGAGGAGGAGGAGGAGGAGGAGGAGGAGGAGAAGGAGGAGGAAGAGGACGAGGACGAGGAGGAGAAAGAAGGGAGGAAGAGGAGGAGGAGGAGGAGGAGGAGGAGGAGGGAGATCGGTTTTAAATTAGTAATTACTTTGTGGGTGGGTAATTATTCTTATTATCATTATTACGCATTTATTAAGAGCCACTATCTAATTAATTACTATTAATCTTGTTGCGTTTGTGTCGAACGAGTTTGTGAAATAAAGGAATAGTAGTAGTAGTAGTATCTAACCTGGGCCAAGTTTCAACTCGATGGCGCTGAGCAAGTAAGTTGTGAGGTAGGCGGGTTCTTGCTCAAAGTCCCTGCATAGTAACCGTCTCAGGGAAGGCTGAGAGAACCTGATTACTCTGAGAGGAAATTAGCCATCTAAAAACGACAAGTCAGTGCAATGCTGTACAAAATAAAATACAAAGCAAAGCGAGGCATTACGAAACAAAATGCTATAATATAAAGCGAAACGACGCAATAGTACACAACACAATACATTTCACCATACTAAAATACAACAATACAATACAACGCATAACAGTACTGTCGTGGTTGGACCGGGAGCGCAATGAGTGTACATTGAAGAGGCGCTATATAAATGATCTGAATGAATGAATGAATGAATGAATGACAATGCCATGAGTGTACATCTATGCAAATCACGACAATGAAAGAAGAACCCTGGGTACTTGTCGGTTAATTCACCCCATTTCATTTTCTCGTCAACCTTGTCGGTTAATTCACCCCATTTGATTCTTGCGTCTACCTTGCCTGTTCATGCACCGTCCTAGTGCTGACGTCATATCCGTACAAGTCCATCCATTTTTTTTGTAACTGTTTCATAAGACGCATTATGTCGTAGCCTTTAGGCCTATCTGTCTTCTCATGATGACGACACCAACCCTAACCCTGACCCTAACCGACCCCCACGACGTAAAGTTCTATAACCTATACTCGGTTAGGTTCAGCTGATGCGTCGTTGTTACGCGTCGTGATGGTCGGTTAGGGTCAGGGTTAGGGTCGTCCATGTTTTCTAATTACCAAACTGTCATTGGTTGACCTGGAATATACACGGGCTAAAATATGCCGTGTATAAGGCGAATTGTTGGCGTAAACTTACGCATTATAGCCTATATTTGAGTCCCAGATTCTATAAGCTTGCCTGCTATGCTACTGATGGGAAAAAACAGTTACTGACTTTAAGAATGAATCGCAAGATCTGAATATTTTTCTAATTGTGTTAATTCAACTTACCCAGCCATATCGTGCTGTGTTTTCGACACCAGCTGAATGGGGTGAATTAATTTCACGTGGGGAAGTCATTACCATTGGAAATATGAAATGGGGTGAATTAACCGACAAGTACCGAACCCTGTCTACGGAGTCCATGACTGGTGTCACGTACGGAGGGGCCTGGTTTGTTTCGAGAGGTACCCAGCAGGACCGGCCACGTCTCTATTCCCTCTCTGATGAATCGTTGACCGTTTGATCGATAGGTGGAGTGAGTATATGCATCGATTAGCAAATGGAGACAGTCCACTTTTGATGACTTATCATTTAACATTTTAACGACGAGGGTGTACTAAAAAAAGCGAATAGGAAACTAGGAAACCAGCGCAGCTCGTCGTTAACGTGGAAAGACAATGAACGATTGATTTAAAACGTGAGCTGAATAATAAACTTTAAATTTAAACACCCTGAACTGAGTCGATAGAGCGCTCTCCTCAAACACCTTTCAAAATGTTGTCGAAACTAACTCTGCAACTGTTCGTACCCTGGCAGTGCCAGTTCGAAGCCTGGATGAAGGGGGAGGACGACGCTAATGATATTTGTTGTCACACAGTGTCGTTAGGCTAAAACTACTGTAACTGTTGATTGGTCAGAGCGCTGTCTTTAGACACCGTTAAAACGTAGTGAGGTGATATTATATAATTTATACTCATCTATTCTCAAAACACTATGTTTTAAATCACTATTGTTATATAGGAAAATGATAAATGAAATGTTTAATTAAAGTTATCCTGTTATGTAAATAACTGTTAACGATACTTTATTGTAATTAGATGTATGTTGCAATAAAATGTGTATATAATACATGTATATATTACACATCTGTGCTAAAATGCTGTTTGCATATAGCATTACATGTTGTTATAGAAAACCTAGAAAGAATGTCAATATCTTTGTAAAAATTTTAAAAGAGCTTATAATAGCCTGCGTGAGCTGTGATATCCAAAAAAGAGCTGAAAAAAAAGCTGTGATAGCCAAAAAAGAGCTGATATAGCCAAAAGAGCTGATATAGCAAAAAAAGAGCTGAATAAGCAAAAAAGAAAAAGAAAAAAAAAAATAATATAAAAAACAGAAAAAAGAAAAGAAAGAAAAGAAAAAAGTAGAGAATTGCAATAAAAAGAGCCAATGGGCCAAACAGAGCGGAAATACAACATAAACACAAAGACGTCAGCGGCCATAGTAGCCAAAGGATGTCGTTAAACAATTGGAATCATCATCATTACACTATGACTAAGAACACAGCGCAAACGGGCTTTCGTGCAAGACTTGTCTTGTTGCAGCGCGCTATCAATTTCTAATTGTACTGCATTTTATATATAAACCTGGTAAGTCAATGGATTTGAGCGCTGTTTTTACACACCCCTAAAACGGTGTAAAACGATGCTACAAAGGCACAGACCACGGTAGCTGACTTGAGCTGTAATATGCCAAAAACTAATCTTTGTCGGCGGCAACGGCCTATGTTGTCATAAGCTGCCGTTAAACAGTGGATCCAGTGGATCCAGGCTGTAAACGATTTCTTCAATGGCATTTAAATTTCGTTCTCAACTTAAAACAAACATCTTTCAAAGAAAATTCAGCCACTGGTCGCATTATGACAGTGCAAGACCCTAGCATGGATAAAGGAGGAGGGCGACGGTAATGATCGCTGTTATCACACAGTGTCGTTAAGCTAAAACTACTGTATTCATGTGAGTAGAAATCGCAAAGAAATCGTTGGCCGATTAGCGTTGTGTGTGTCCACAGTTTAACGGCAGCTTATGACAACATAGTCCGTTGCCGCCGACAAAGATTAGTTTTGGCATATTACAGCTCTTTTAATTTTTACCGTTCATGTGTGTGTCCACAGTTTAACGGCAGCTTATGACAACATAGGCCGTTGCTGCCGACAAAGATTAGTTTGGCATATTACAGCTCATTATTTTTTTAGCGTTGCAACAAAATGTAGAGCTATATAGCGTCTATAGCATCCATTTTAAAGGTGTGTTTAAAAGTAGCTAATTTTTTATAATTTTGGTTCTTTAGCGACATCTCGTGACTGATTTTGCTCTGACGATAACGTAATTTTGACGAAAATCTATTTTCACAAAAGTTACAACATTGCGTTGCTAGCGAATGTTGCAATTTACGTTTAAAGACGCTTTGTTGTAATGAAGATGATTAGAGTTGCCCTCCTCTGTTAACCAGGATTGAGGCTGGCACAAACATTCTTTTTGTGCCTGCAATGTTTATGCAAGCAATAGGTGAGTTATGAGTTGATGATTCTACATTTCAACAACAGCTTGGCTGAATATAATTATTAGCTATTGTAGATTTCATTGTTCAACGACAACTTATAATTTATACCAAGACCGTTGACGCCAACATTACGTAGCCTATTGTCGGAATTGACCCAAGTTATCATATAACTCGTTGAACGTAGAAGAAATTAATAGCACGAGCAAACCTATTTTAAAGGTGTCTAAGGAAACTTTAGATTTGCAAGTAGTCATTGTTAAACAATATCTTGAGTCTGTCAGGGTCGTTGACGAGAACCTCAAAGCCTAAAGAAAATCAAAGAGAGGATGTTATGAGAGACAGAGACAGAGACACAGAGACAGTGACAGAGAAAGACAGAGACAGGCACAGAGAGAGACAGTAGAGACACACGTACACATATAAAGCATCCACCCATATATAGCATAAATAATGCATGGTCGTCTATATTTTACAGATAGTATATATATATATATATATATATATATATATATATATATATATATATATATATATATATATATAGGTATATATATATATATATAGGTGTTGGTATATATCGTGTTATCTCAGTGTATATATATATATACATATACAGTGTAGGGTAAGTTATATGTATAAATACATATATGAATAAATACAACATATAACGCGTGTGCATGTGTATACTGTATATACGTACATGTATATGTGTACGCAGCTGAGTATGATTTCCTGTTCGTGTCTGAACTCTTCGTTCTCATGTTTGCTGA
>JACEVL010000825.1:247500-257500 GCA_020284085.1 Aporrectodea caliginosa | reverse complement strand
CGCTGACGGCCTGTAGACCAAAGGCCTAGGCAGAAACGTCGACATTTCAAAGAAATGCCATTGATGATAATGTATTGCACACTTCGCTGAATGACCCAGTTTGCTCATTGGTGCGATGGCTACGATGTCGTGGTCTGAATGATTAAGTGGGTGGATCCAAAGTTTAACGACATCTTCTGGCAACAAAGGCCGTTGACGTAGAAAGGAATTATTTTGGCTTAATTAGATTGTTAAGCCTCTTCAATTAAAGCGGAGATTTATATTGACAGCGGGTCCTATTAAAACGTCGACCGCTCATCTGCGCTCGTCAATAACTTATTGCCCTGCGCTTGGCTTTTCAGGGGCGCTTTAGGAGTTTTGGGTTTACAATTACAATTAGGCCTACGATCTGAATCAAACATCTCCAATTAGCAATAATAATACAGGACCGTGTGCTGCGTTTCCTTATAAAGCGAAGTTTATTCTTAAAAGAGGTTTCTAATTATTTTGATCACTTCTTCCCGGAGTTCCATTGACTGTAATACAATGGCTGGGCGAAACTGAGTTATAAAGCGTCATTGTGGGCGAAACTGAGTTATAAAGCGTCGAAAGCAATCGAATTAAAGGTGTCTAAGCAGAACATGAAATTCTTTGCAAAATTCAAATTTAACGAAAACTTTTGATGTCAAAGATCACTGACGTCGAGAGAAATTATTTCGGCGAAATACATTAATACGACCTCCACCTGAACCTATTATAATTACTTTTAGACGAAATATAAGATGGGGTCTCACCCTGGCTTCCGATAAAGAACGCCTGGAAAAACTCCTAAAAAGAGCCAAACGCCTAGGATACCTAGATCAATCCTTTCCAACAGTCTCTGAACTTGCCAATATAGCCGATGCGAAACTCCTTTTCTCCATATTACACAACCCCAAGCATGTACTTCATCAACTCCTACCTCCACTCCGACCCCTCTCTCTCACCAATTAAGACCAAGAGCACACAACCATACTCTCCCACCCAAAGACAACTCTCAATTTATTCCCAGATCATAATATAAAAATATTTACTAGTTTATTCTAAAACTTTCTAATGAACTTTAATTATTCATTATCACTCATGTTAGCATTTCTGCGTTATACAGTCAGAATCCTTGTCTCAAACAATGTTATACATGGCCTATATATATATATACATTAGGGTGGGGCAAAAAGTAACGAAAATTCGAATTCAGTTTCCGGACAAACCTAAATCAGAGGTCTATGTTAAATGCAATATTGTACCAAAAATGGATTTCTCATATATATCACCGTTTTCTAGCAACTTTGTCTGAAACACAAGCCCAAAAACGCAATATGTTGTAAAATGAGAGCTGGTCTTACATCAGCCGGTTTAATGGTTATGACTTTTAAATTTAGAACCCAAAGTTAGAGCTACAAACAACAATCAGTAATAAAAAAATGAAAAAACATCCGGCACAGTGCTGCAGTGTAAGTGTTTTAACTTAGTTCAGAAAATCAGCTTTAGCTTCTATAGTTGGCAAGTCCAATCTTGATTTCTTCATTTGCATGGCATCACCGTGGCGTGAGTCATGTCCGTAACTCGGCCACAGACTGCAGAAAATCGTCTTTGATATTTCTCTCCACATCTTGCTAATGACACGGATAGTGAGGTAGAACTACTCGTTCATTACTGCCAACAGCTTTCGACGTGATGTCTTGCAGGTGTGGAGGTGCGTCGAAGTCGCATTTTTCCCAGTCAACCATATTTATGTACGAATCAGATGTAAATTTAACTGTAATAGTTTTTCTTGTCAAAGCAACGAATTGTATCATTGGAGTATTTCTATCCATTAGATTTTTATCACAAGAAAATGTCCCTATTATATTCATCTTCATCGCCAACGGCTGCCAACAAGATATTCTCAGGATGGCAAAGTAGCTGTTGTTCTGAAGTAGGCCTACTGGAGTGATGACAGCTTGATCAATTTTGTCAAGTTTCTGGTACAATTATAGCATGAAGAAGAAGTTCTTTGCTCCATCCTGGCACGACCGATGAGGTTTGATATTAAACCATGATGGTGCATAGAAATTCAGTATGAATTTTACAAAGCGTTGCAGATTATAGGAAGGACATTCTTGGCAAGCATACAACCTAAGCAATCGATTGGCTTTAGTTAGCCATCTGGCATGACTGAGTGCACCTGGTTGAGCGGTCTGCAAGTAGGAGATGTGATTCTCACTAGCATTGTAGCCACATTGAATCAGCAGACATATTTTAAGCAAGTAGGCCTACAACTGATCTGTACTTAGGTCATTCATCATCGTATCTTCAAGTTCAGCAACACAACCTGAAACAGGAGAAAATTCAATGATTGGGTTCTGTTGTGAGTCAAATTCCAACATGTCTGATATCTGTCCTTTTGCAGTTCTTGGACCAGTGGTCCATCAACGACTTCCATTAGCATCTTCTGAATCAATTCGTTAGCATGCATTAAACAAATTAACCACGGAAGAGGTCTTCTGAGATGAAGAATGTTCGAACGCTAACTTCGGCTAGGGATGCACACCAGAACACAGTGTTCTTCCTTGATTTTTCTTCGATGAGTGTGCCCTGCAAGGCCAGCACAATGTGTAACTGTGTGTGTATTGTCTAATGTGTGTATTAATGTGATTGTGTATGTATGTATGTATGTATGTATGTATGTATGTATGCAACACTTTGTTATAGCGCCCCTTCAAGAATCCTACTAAGAGGCGCTCCCGACTAGCCAGCGCGGACACTGAATCGGAGTTTCACGCCGAAGCGCATGAGCAATTGCGAGTGAAGGACTTACCCAGGGTCCCTACGCGACGGCTTTGAGGTGGATTCGAACGCGCAACCCTCCGGCTGCAAGGCACCGAACATGCCCTACACCACCGCGCCCCACAATATAATATAGTGTAATATATTATAGTAGCAATTAATGAGTTTCCATGACCCCATTGTAATAATAATATTAATAAATGTGTATTAATTTCTAATGAAATATATTACGTCACACATCTTTTAAAGTTGCGACCCCTAGACATGATACAAAATATGAAAATGAATTTTTTCATTAACCAGTAGATGAGGGAGCTTCTATTTATTATTGTCTGGTTGAGGCAACTGCGATTTGCCCCACCCTAATATATATATATATATATATATGAGAAAAACGAATATATATATATATATATATATATAAAACCTAAAAGATGTGTGTAAAGGCCTGTTTATCATCACCATCGTCATCGTAATCGTCGTCGTCATCGTCATCGTCATCATCATCATCATCGCCATCGTCGTCATCATTATCATAAGGGTCATCATCATCATCATCTTCATCATCATCGTCGTCGTCGTCGTCATCATTATCATAAAAATCATCACAGCCGTCGTCATCATTATCAACACCCTCATCATTGATAAGGCGCTATATAAAAAAGATCAGAAAGCATTCCAACCCAGTTTCTGTTCTTTTGACCTGTGAAAGGAATTCATTTATGTCGCGTTGGTTTCTACTCGATTCCACGCTCACATCCATGCCACTCCTAGTCCTTGAGCGTTGTAGGCCTAAGCCTTGAGTGTTGGCATGGGCCTCGAGTGTCGGCCTACCTAGACCTTGAGTGTAGGCCTACAAGCAGACAGCCTATAGACCTTAGGCCTAGGTAGAAACTACGAGAGAGTTCAAAGTAATGTCATTGATGTTAATGTATCACACACTTCGCTAAATGACCCAGTTAGCTCAGTGGTGCTATAGCTATTATGCACTCGTTGTCATAGTTATTTTGCTAACTGATATAACATATTCATTCGTTCGTGGTGACATTTAACATCATAATATAGGCCAGCGCAGAGAGCGCCTTTGTTCGGATATCTTGAAGGGGCGCTATATAAATGTTCAATTACATTACATTACATTATGTCGTGGCTGTTGTTACGGTAACTGTTTACTTATCGTATCGCGTCTAGGAATTTATATAGCGCCTCTTGCAGAATAACTAGCAAGAGACGCTCTGAGCGCGGAAGCCCCGGGGAAAAGAAACACCGCTAAGTTTTAAGAGCAAGAGACCGATTAGGATAAACCAGTCAGTAGTTTAGCCCATAGCGAGGGGAAGGTAATTCCAAATGGAGGACCCACCACAGCAAACGCCCGGTGTTGGGCCAGAGCAGTTCCTAGCCTTAGGAAAAAAAGAGCGCAAAGAGAGAGATGAGGAAGCAGATAAAGGCTTTCGCATAATACTCTTAAACGTATTTCTGGACACTGCCTAGTTGGGATTTGGAGACCAGAAAGAGGATCTTATACTAGATGCACGCAGCAATAGGGAGCCAGTGCAAGACTTAAGCATATTTGTGGAGATAAGAGCAAAGCAATGGAGTCGGGCTATGAGCATTTAAACCGATTGAAGGGGAGAGACGCTGCTTTAGGAGGGCCTTGAGAAGTGAGTTGCAGAATCCAAGCAGGAACCAATAAATGCAAGAACTATGGTGGTAAATATAAGGAGAGACCGATCCGTCTGATGACCCTGAGACGCCCCAGCTGAAAGAAACAGGAGCGGGTCAGGTTCGATACGCGCTCCGTATCATATGTGTAGTTTATGTTTGTGGCTAGGATTGGGTCTTGTTGGCGATTGAATGAAGCCAGAGGTTAACGACATCTTACGGCAAGAACACCCGGTGACGTTGGCAGAAATTATTCTGTTCATCTGGATATTAAATAAGACCTCTTTTGTGCTTTTACTTATATTACGTAGACGTGTTTAATTTGTTTTAAACAGCTTGGTTGTTAGTCTGTAGTCAATACAGTTGGCGATTAGTAGTAGTTTCAGTTTAACGACACTGTGTTAACAAAGATCATTAGCGTCGCCCTCCTCCTTCGTCCAGACTTGGGACTGGCAGTGACAGACTACGATCAGTGGCAGACTTCAAAAGTAAACCAAATTAGCTTTATATAGAGCCGACTCTCAGTGAATTCAAGGTGTCTTAGGCGAACGTGATTTTCTTCGCAGTGTTCAGTGTTAACGGCGTCTTGCTGCTGCCACCGAGGTTAGCGTAAAAAAAGAAAATCTAGCTCCACTTTGGATTCTGCAATCTGATTTAGCTCTAGCGATTAATAGTAGAGCCCAGTGTTTAGCTTGGTCATCATTCAATGTAAACAGCCAATGAAAACAAAATGCGTTAGGCTATATATAAAACCGATAATCAGTGAATTAAAGGTGTTTAAGGCGAACGTTATTTTCTTCCCATTGTTCAGTGTTAACGACATCTGGCGGCTGGCGTCAACCTCATCCAAACGAAAATCCATTCCAACGTTAGATTCTGCAATCCGATTTGGCTCTAGTGATCAATAGTAGTGCATAGTGTTTAGCGACGTCTAATGTCTCCCAGGGTCGTTGAAGTCGCCCTGCTCTTTGTTCCAGGCTTTGGACTGGTGGGGATGGTCCATAGTGTAGTGATAACATCACTGGCGTGAAGAGCAGTAGGTAGCGGGATCGCTTCCCGTACCCTCCCAAAGGTCCACTCAGCCTATCATCAGCGAGATGGCGCGTTGGTAAAAATGAGATGTAGGACGTGATGGGCGCCTTGCATGGCTGCCGTATACAGTTAAATTCGACTCCTGTAATAACTTGTGATCATCCGTTCATACTGATTTGTAATCATACTGCGTAATTGTCAGAATGAAAGATATTAAACGAAGAGTATTGGTATTATTAAGAAGAGGAGGGCGACGTCGCTAAACACTGGAGAGTCCGCAACTCAGTACAGTTCTTCTGGGTACTAACCAGATTACGACTTGGTTTTCGTGTGCCATCGATTGATGCCGTGTGTATTAGACAGCGGCGCAATAGAAGTTCCTAATATTGTAATTGCAACTATAGGGGTAGGGTGACGCTGAATATCTTACTTATGACACTGCGCCGTTAAACCTAACTACTGCTGGAAGTATGAACTTCGACTTGTGTTTAGAGGAAAAACAGAAGTATATAGTTTCTAATATCGCCGAATTAAAGGTGTATAATGGTCCTACCCAATGGCCTTTATATCTATGTCTATAATTATATTTGCGGTTCCTAAAGCTCATTTTTTATTCATTTTGATGCCGTATTCCCTGTTAGGTCTCATTCTTCGTCCACTTCCATCCATCATTCCCAATGATTTTTATTTTTCGATTGTTGAATTTATATTGTAATGTTGAGGAGATCTTCCTTTACGTGTAACCTTCTTCGGACCTCCCTATTTGTCACCTTCATTGTCCAATTTATTGGTGATTAATTTTGATGCCGTGTGGGCGAAATTGCAATATATAAAGACGCTCTAACTAGATTTAAAGGTGTCTTAGACGAAGGTGGTTTTCTTCGCATTACTCAGTTTTAACCACACCTTGCATCTGCCAATGAGGTTAGAGTCGACAATTTCCACTTTTAGACTCTCAATATGATTTGGTTCTATTGATTAGTAGTAGTTTCTAGCGTTTAACGACATCTTCTGGCAACCATGGGGCGTTTGACGTCGGCCTCCCCTTTGTTCGTGGCACTAAGAGAAGAGGAGGGCAACGTCAATAGCCATGGTTGTCATGAGAGACATGTTGTTAAATACTGTCAATGTAGGAGGGTGACGATCATGAGCTTTGTTATGCATAGCGTCATGAAACAATAATTACTCCTCTAATGGTATTTGTCAAGAAAATTAGAGAACAAGACGTTCTATGTAAAAAATAAAGGGCAAGAAGAACTGTATAGCTACTATTATAATCTGGTTATTAAAGTTTAAAAGCAGCTTTAATCACAAATTCAAAACACATGCAATTATGACATGACTTTTTTATTCAACTTTTTAATATTCAAGAATTTATCAGTCAATATAATCGAAAAATATTATAGATATAATTATATACCAGACAGTGAAACGACAGTGCTTTATAATATGAACAGTTTAGTAAATTTCAGAGATTCATTGATTTAAGAGATTTATATAGCGCCTTCAAGATTATCTACTCAGGACTAATTCACACATAAGCAAATCTAATTACATGAGGTTTTGTGTACAGCAGTCAACAGGCTTTCTCAAAAACTTAACTTTACTAATAGGGTTGACAAGTCTATAGACTCACTCTGTGAGTAGCGTCGCCCTCCTCCTTTTTTTGATGAATTTGATATTAGTAATGGCAGTAAGTTTCCATTGTTCAACGGCATTTTATGGGTGTCAGAGCCGTTGACGACCACTTGACCTAACCTATAGTTGTCTTTAAATAATATTGTAGACAAGATCAACTCGTTGAACGAAACCAGATATTGATAGCATGGGGACGTCTATTTTAAAGGTGTCGAAGGAAAGAATTTAGAATTTTGCAATTAGTCATTTCTTGCAACTATATCTTTGTAACTGCCATGTCCGTTGACGTACAATCCTACATGTAGAACTAAAACGTAAAGAAAAACAGACAGAGAGACGAAGAGAGAGAGAGAGAAAGATAGAGACATAGACAGATAGAGAAGAAAGGGAATGTTTTTAGATAGCCTGGCGTCACTGTGATTAGCCATCAATTTTGACGACATCCAATTGCCTTCTGGGTAATCCGGTCCTATGGAGGAAGGTAGGAAGGGTGGATGGAAGGTAGGAAGGACGGAAGGAAGGTTGAATTTTGTGAAGGATGGATGGCTGGATGGACGAAAGGACAGATGGACGGAATAAGGAAAAGAGGGAGAAAGAAGGAGAGGGAGATATGAAGTGCGGATGGAACGAAGGAAACGCGTAGAAAAGTAGTGGCGCAACATAAATGATCGTTCTGAATGATTAGTCCGACTTCGATATTTACTGAAAAGTTTACTTAGCAGCGTTCCAATACTAGCCCGATAGCGCACTAGATAACATCTGGCATAGAAAGCGAGTGGGAGTTCCGTAGGGCGGATATGCTTTGTAGGTTGCTATTAGCGCCGTGTATTGCAGGCTGTCTGTTCTGTTAGTAGTTAAGATTGTTTTAATTGCATAACATGTAAATGTACAGCGCAGTGCGTTTGTCAGGCGCTTAATAAAGAAAAGATTAGCCGTTATATCAGATTCCCCTCTCATGGACTTCATGACTTAAGTTAATGGCAAGGCGAGACTGAGTAATAAATACCGTCGAGAGCAAACAAAATAAAGGTGTCTAAGAAGAACATGAAATTCATCGCACTTTTTACAGTGACAGTTGTAGTTTCAGTTAAACGACACTGGGCGATTACAAAGATCATTAGCGTCGCCCTCCTCCTTTATCCAGGCTTGGGACTGGTACTGCCAGCGTTCGAGCAGTGGAAGAATTGTTAACAGTGACGGCTCGACGACTTTACATAATCGGCCACCATCCTCTTCTTTCTTCTTCTCATTATCATCATCATCATCATCATCATCGTCATCGTCATCGTCACCGTCATCGTCATCGTCATCGTCATCGTCATCATCATCGTCATCATCATCAGCATCGGCATCATCATCATCATCATCATCATCATCATCATCATCATCATCATCATCATCATCATCATCATCATCATCATCATCATCATCATCATCATCATCATCATCATCATCATCATCATCATCATCATCATCATCATCATCATCATCATCATCAGCAGCAGCAGCATCATCATCATCATCATCATCATCATCATCATCATCATCATCATCATCATCATAATCATCATCGTCATCATCATCAACGACAACAACACCATCATTAATGCTAAAGCGCTGTAAGAAGATTATAAAACATTCTAACTGAATTATGTCGTGGTTATAGTTTGTTTAGATGCTGTTTAGCGACAAATTGTCACTGCATATATGA
Organism: Aporrectodea caliginosa; assembly: GCA_020284085.1. NCBI lineage: Eukaryota > Metazoa > Annelida > Clitellata > Crassiclitellata > Lumbricidae > Aporrectodea > Aporrectodea caliginosa. Next base: position 248,670 of record JACEVL010000825.1, on the reverse strand, counting down.
TTAGCGTCGACCTCCTCCTTTCCCCAGGTTTTGGACTGGCACTGCCCCAGTTAGGTTAGTGGCGGAGTTCTTACTGGAGATTACAAAAGGATGCTATACCGATTGGCGATTAAACCAGAATTAATCACTTGGTCAACACCGCAATTGCCAGTTCTCTTGTGGTGCAAGATCCTCACTGGTCATCTGGATGTTGACCTGAGTGTGGTTTGGTTTTGTTGTGCCATCGTTTGATGACTTGTGCATAAGACACCGTTGGCGCAATAGAAGTTACTGATTACAACTGCAATTAACGGAGGAGGGTGACTCTAATTTTCTTTGTTGTGACTCATCGTCGTTGAGCCGTTGCTACTCCTTAATTTGGTATAATTCACTTATGAATAAACGAAATAAGAACAATATAGCCACTGTTTATCTGAATTAAAGGTGTCTAATGAGTACTTGATATTCTTCTTATAATTCAGAGTTTAATAAACGACATCTAGTGGCATCAAAAGGACTTTGACGTCAACTTGATTTTTTTATTTTAGCCTACAATTGACTCGTAGCATTTAGTTTTAACGACATCTTGCGGCTGTTTATTTTATGTCTCCCAAGGCCGTTAGCGTCGCCCTCCTGCCTGTTCCAGGCTTCGGACTGACACTAAAGCGAACAGCGACTCCAACAGCTAACTGCCCTGGTAGCCGTGAGATGTCGTTATATACACTGGAAGCTGCTACCAATTTTATAGTCAACTCCGCAACTGCCCTAGCTCTTGTGGTGCCAGTCCCACGCCTAGGTAGAGCAGGAGGGTGACGCTAATTATAATCTTAGTTATGACACAGAGAGACACAACAACGTTATACAGTAACTATTCGTATTGTAGGTAGGCTCACCAATGGCATTTCAATCATTTAATTATGCCAGAAAAGATTTATATAGCTGCTATTGAACACGAATTAAAGGTGTCTAATATGCCCGTTCTTCGCATTATAACCAAATTAGGGGTGTTTAATAAGCACATAGAATTCTTATTGTTATTATTAATATTTTCATTAATTAACGACATACTATTTCATCAAAGGACTTTGATGTCGACTGGATTTTTTATTGTTTTATCTAAAATAACTTTTTATTTTTATGCACACAGCACGCACATACCCACACACACACACACGGAACACGCGCAAACAC
>JACEVL010000825.1:232500-242500 GCA_020284085.1 Aporrectodea caliginosa | reverse complement strand
GGCCTAAAGTAGCCTAAATATTGGCTGACGGTAGATTGTTTTACACGTGCAGTTAGCGCGCCAAACTTAGAAACTGCTGATGACAGTGAATTTGAACAATGCAGTGTAATAGATGTTTTAATGCAGTAGAGAGCTGTATGTTAGAAGTTACCGTTGAGTGGTATTGATAAGAACTTTGATATTGAAGTGTACGTATAAATAACTGTGTTTGAAGAAAGGAGAAACATTCAAAGAACTGTGTCAATTTAATTCTTAAACAGTTAGAAGACGTTGAGCAATTTATATGTAGAGATAAGGAAAGTCTCTTGAGTCAGGTCACAACTAAGAAAGAAGAAGAGTTGGTGACAGAGTTGAACTTGGGAGATGTGTTGAGGCTGGCAACTGATTTCAACAGAAGAACGGTGACTGGCTAGAATTCGACTACGGCTGAAAATGGAAAGAACACCAAACAAATTAATTAGGGCCTACTTGCTGGATTTACAAATCGATTTTAAGGTGTCTAAATTAAGCCTAATATATTTCGCAGCATTAATGTATTCAACGACATCTTGCGGATGCCAGAACCGTTACGTCGACCTTAACTTGAAGGTCGTGGATAGAGTCACGCCCGACGTGAGCCGATACCTGGGACTAGGATCACGCCCGCCTCGCAATTGGTCATTACATGTCACATGATTGTGTGTACCTGAAACGAACCGACCGATAAACATTGCCGTTTGCGGTGGAAGTTTGTTCACCGTGTTTTCTAAAGACGAAACTAACCCTAACCCTGACCCTAACCGACCCTCACGACGCCTAATCTGACCCTAAACGACCCTGACGACGCCTAATTTTACCCTAAACGACCCCACGAATCCTAACCTGGCCCTAACCGGCCCTCAAGTTGTCCGCCATATCAAAATTCCACGGGAAGACAACAAGTTCACGTGACAGGCTTTAGCCAATAACGCGACGGACGTGACTGTAGTACTGGGAATCCGGTAACGCCCGGGGCGTGAACGGATCCACTACGTAACTTGAACGCAGTTAAGTCACTGTTAAAACTTCTCAGATTACCGAAAAACGAAAATGACTCTTATTATATGGTCTATGATAACCGATTTTAAGGTGTCTAAGTTGATCCTAATTACATTTCGCAGCTTTAAAGCGTTCAACGACATCTTTTGGCTGACAGAACCGTTATGTTGACATTCACTTAAAGACAGTTAAGTAACTTTGGGAAAAGGATGACCATCCGAGCGAATGAACGAAAATGGGTATAGGCCTACTATAATACTGTCTGGAAAAAAACGATTTAAAGATGTCGATTGGCTTGGCTAGTTGCTGTTTAAAGACGCTGTGTCATGGCAAAGATGATTAGCGTAACGGTCCTTGCATTCGCAAGATGATTAGCGTCGCATTCCTCCTTTCTCCTGGCTCTGGACTGTCACTGTGACATGTGTAGTAATGGCGGAGTTATGCTTCCAATTGATCGAACTGATAAGTATAATGACGATTGTATGTGAATTAGAGGTGCTTGATGAACCTAATAAGTTTCGCGGTATTTTTCATTTTTATAAGCGCCATCTTGTGACCGCCGTTGATATTATAAGACGGTCTAAACTATCCGAGAACTGAGCGAAAACTGAGATATATCTAACGTCGACAGTAACCTAATAAAAGGTGTTTAAAAAGAACCTGCTTCTCGTTGTGATTTTTCATAGCTTATATTTTATTAGTTAGGTAGCTTTCGTTTAACTACGATGCTTCATAGCGACGGTGATTTGTGTCACCCCTTTATCCAGTCTTTGGACTGGCACCACCAGAGTACACGGAGTTATATTCAAATAATGCGGCATCCTGAAGATTGGGATGCCGCTAAGTCAAGTGCCAGAAACTCAGATTTTGCATCATGAAATGTGGTTCGATAATCGAAATCGCAATATCAAGATTTCTAAAGCGCCCAATAAGCAGGTGCTGAGTCAAATCAAATCGTTAGACATGCAGGGTCAGAATCGGTTTCAGGTCAAGATCCAATGACTGACAGAATTACAATCTGGTGAAGCGAAGTGAATGTGTGTTGATGGGGTGCCGAGGTTAAAGCCTTGGTATTATACCCTGACCGGAATTTTTTCAAAATGTTTTAGTTCTCTTCCTCTCTACGTCATTCCGTGGTTAAAAGCTAAGTAATAATTTAACTCAGAACAAGGTGAAGAAATTTAGTCTTAACGCATCTCTTTTAGGTGCTAAATTTGCCCAGCTTTGAACACCTGTTTTAAGTTTTCATTTGCCTTATAAGTAAAAATTACAATATTGGACAGATTATTGCCTTGGTGCTACGCTGAACATACTGTGTTAAATCCACCAACGTCGTATTTTGGGTAGTGCTTGACCAAGGACGACGATCTTCATCTTTGTTATGACGCAGTATCGTTAAACAGAACAACATACGTACGTAGATATTGGTCTCACTTCTTGAACGGATGCAAGGCGAAGTAAAGTCGATGTCGACGGCCCTAGTAGCCGTAATATCGAGGCATAAACAACGAATACTAACTTGTTCAATACTAACGCTCTGCTAAGACACCTTTATACGGTGTCCTTCCGACGATACAAATCAGTAATTTGGTTTTATTTTTAATTCTAGTTTTTAGCAAAGCGCCATCATGACCAAAAAGTTAACGATCAAGTTAGACTTATAAGTATATACTTACATTTTAAATGGTTAGAAAATGATGTTGAAATTAAGGTCATCAAAGAGGCTTCGACACCTGGCAGGGATTTTAACCCCCGATCTTCAAATAATAGTCCAGCTCATTGACTCCTAAAGCTAACCACCACATTATAAATTAAAGTGAACCACCAGTTATATTGGTCGTCTTCCGGTCCTTGTAAGATTTCGCACCATCGTCTTCTGCTGGTGCCAGTCTTGGACCCTATTGTTATTGACCTACAGTGTGCCGTTCTATCAAAGTATAGTTTCCGCTTGTATATAGGCTTGTAAATAGCTATTAAAGTTTTAAAGTTGTTCTGTTTTGAATCCGAGGCATTTTCAGTTTCTTATAGACATATACATGCATATAATATGCATGTATATATGTCTATGAGTTAACTGTTGAACGCTGACGTCTAATAGCTTAGCATAGCTTAGAGTTTCGGGAGGCCTAAGATCTAGCCTAGCCGAGAAGATCTCTAGTGTATAATAGAAATTAAACAAGACACATTTTCCAGCGTTGAAACTTTTTTAACTGACACAAGCCATTAAGCTATAAAACAGTCAGAGTTACTGACGACGGCGGCGACGCCGGCGACCACGAGTGCTTCTGGCCCGGCGACGTCGGGTCTGGCGGCGAGCACGACGGTGAGAGCGTGGTCGTGAACGCCGTGCCGATCGGGGACGCTCCTCGTTCTCCTCCTCGTCCGCCGCCTCTGGGATCTGCTCCTCCTCGTCCGCCGCCTCTGGGATCTGCTCCTCCTCGTCCGCCGCCTCTGGGATCTGCTCCTCCTCGTCCGCCGCCTCTGGGATCTGCTCCTCCTCGTCCGCCGCCTCTGGGATCTGCTCCTCCTCGTCCGCCGCCTCTGGGATCTGCTCCTCCTCGTCCGCCGCCTCTGGGATCTGCTCCTCCTCGTCCGCCGCCTCTGGGATCTGCTCCTCCTCGTCCGCCGCCTCTGGGATCTGCTCCTCCTCGTCCGCCGCCTCTGGGATCTGCTCCTCCTCGTCCGCCATCTCCCAGTCCACTGGAGTCAACCAGGCGTATCGCCTTGGGCGACCGTCGTCGCTTGACTCAGACTGCAAAAACAACAACAAAAACCTTTTCTAAGCGAACAGTAAGTAGTAAAAATTTCTATTCAAAATGTAGTAAGTAACTGTGTCCTACTAAAAGATTTCTTTAGCAGAAATACTAACGAGGTCTTTGAAACCGTATTAATATGCTTTAACCATTGTAGTCTATTGAAGGCTTAGTATTATGCTGGCCAAGGATATATCCTTGGCCAGCATAATACCATATATATATATATTTATATATACCTGTATATATATATGTTTGTGTATGTATCTATATATATATATATATATATATATATTATAACTTACCAGGTTTTCGTAGATGTCTTTGTTCTCCATCGTTTCGGTCCGTTTGGGTCTAACCTATGCCCGACCGTCCTAGAATTATAGTGTCGCTCGGAGAATGAACCAATTTCATAGGAGGATTGACACAATGCGTCGTCATGGTAACCGCGTTACCATGACTAGAGTATAATTATTATTCATAATTTAAACAATAAAGGCCTATCTGTTACGTCACTTCCTGTATTATTGACCAGGGTCCCTCTACTTATCACCGCACAGGTTGTTCCATTCCAAACTGAAGTCTCACCTCTTCAAGAATTTCTACCCTAATATATCCGATCTACCGCCTTCGGAGCTATGGTCTTTCTGGCATCCGTTGGACAACGCGCTCTGATATATGACGCACGATCGTGAACAATCTAGTGCCCTATACTTAACTTTAGAGTAGCGCTCTATAAATTTGGAGTTTACAATTACGACTCCTTTGGACACCTTTATTTCAGTTACTGCTGTACATGATATAGCTCTCATTTTCGTAGCAATGAAGCAGCTATAAAAAGAGCTGTAGTATGCCAAAACTAATCTTTGTCGGCGGCAACGGCCTATGTTGTCATAAGCTGCCGTTAAACTGTGGACACACACACACACAAGCAATGAAGCTGTAATATGCCAAAAAAAATAATCTTTGTCGGCGGAAACGGCCTATGTTGTCATAAGCTACCGTTAAACTCTGGATTCATTCCAGCAATGGCATTTCTGACAGTGCCAGTCCCAAGCCTGGATAAAGGAGGAGGGCGACGCTAATGATCTTTGTTACCACACAGCTAGTCGTTAAACAGAAAAACCACCAATAACATAATTATTACTCCACCTGTCCGTGCTCTAAGAGTGCCAATCCCGGCCCGGAGAAAGAAGGAGGGCGACGCTAATCTGCTCTGTCATTACACAGTTTCGTTAAACAGAAACCCATCACCAGCAATGGCATTCATTATGACGCAGCGTCGTTAAAAAGTTAGTTACCGATCAATCGTTACCAGGCTTTGACTCCAATCCACTGTGTATTTTACTTGTACTGATGGGTGCGTGATTATCTATATGTAGTGGTTAGTGTACTGTCAACTATGAGGTCGACTGTGTATTTGTAAGTTATGCGGTCGACGTGAACGGACCACGCAGCCACAAGACGTCGTTAAAACAGAATACAAGGAATGGTAACAGCTTCATCTTGGACACGCTATACTATCGACCTTAAAATTATAGATTTTTCGGTTTCATCTTACCAGTGAGTTCCAGATGGAAGGATAAGAACGGTACATAGAGAATGGCCTCTAATAGAATTAGAGAGTGAGAGGATTGCACTCAAGTGCACTCAAGTGCGAATACGCGCTCCAGAAATGGAGACTATTCATCGCTTGCAGTGGAAGATTTTCACGTTGAGCATTGTTTTTGTATTTTCTGTACTAGAATTTTAGAGTTATTACAATCTCATTTAAAGTAAGTTTAATTCTGTTATTTTGCAATCGTAATCGTAATCTGCACACTTCTAAAGCGCCACTCGAAAGCCAAGCGCAGGGCACCAGCTTATTCACGAGCGCTGACAGCTGTCAACAGTAGGGGTGGCACTGGCGTACAAGGTGGAGGAGAAGGATGAGGCTGGAACATAATGGGACCAGAGGTATCAGAAAGCCATGTCCGTGAAGAGAAATAGCAGAGAAAGCCGCTTGATTTGCGTGTTTACCCTCTCCCCTTTATATCACGTGGTCCATCAAGAGATTATGTCAGTTTTTAAAGGGATTGAATGTATTTTATTGTATTTGATCATTTATAAAGCGCTTCTCATAGCACAAGCCTTTCAGAAGTGCTCCAAGTGCCAGGTACTCCGAGAAAAAGGAAGGTTTTAAGGTGAGAGAAAGAGGAAGAGATGATTGTGGAGCGTAGAGAAGGAGGAACGTTCGTTGAAATTTCATATCGCTACAGTGTTGCATTTGAAAGTTTTTAACGAAAAGACAACATTTAATATAAACAGACATTCAGAAACATAGTGTAGGCCTATAGATAGCTTTACAAGACGGACCGATATACAAAGAAAACATCTGATAGAATTTGGGCAAAACAGGGATTTATTACTTGAAACATCGACAGGGTGAAACGCGCTGCGATCCGTAGCCAAATGAATGGTTTTTGTAAAAAGATAGCGTTAGACAACGTTTGTCTAAAATACCAGTTTTAGACACCTTTAAATCGTATGCTATCTTAAGTTTTAAAGTCTAAATTTCATTTCATTCAAAGAACGAATGCTGACAACTGGACCAGGTGCCGTTTCGTTAACGCTAGAAAAGTCGTCACTTCCCTGAAGTTACTGGACCTTAGGGGTGTGCGGGTTTACCCGTACCCGACCCGTACCCGCCGGTTTACTCGTACCCGTCCCGTACCCGCGGATCGGAAACAAGTCGGGTAAGCAGTTTACGGGTCGGGTATACGGGTAGTGTAGGGTCATCACGGGTACGGGAATACCCGGTTTTACCCGTACCGACGTTTTGGGGTTACCATGTCACCTTTACATATAACAGAGAACGTAGGCGCACAATGAGCCTGACCGGATCTACAACGTGCTATTAGCAGTTACTTAGTGTTCTAGAATCTAGGTGACAGCATATAGACCACGGAGATAAAACATACGATGCAATTGAAACAGCACAAGAGTTGCATGTGACAGGTTCCATAAGTTGACTGCCTGTTATCATTACTACTACTACTACTACTACTACTACTACTACTACTACTACTACTACTACCACTACCACTACCACTACCACTACCACTACCACTACCACTACCACTACCACTACCACTACCACTACCACTACCACTACCACTACCACTACCACTACCACTACCACTACCACTACCACTACCACTACCACTACCACTACCACTACCACTACCACTACTACTACTACTACTACTACTACTACTACTACTACTACCACCAAAAGTTGAACATATGGTGCTGTTCGGACGCTTTAAGTTGCTTGTTCTCACTGATGTGTATTAATACTACTGGATTGATAAAGCTTCGGCTATTGGACTATGGCCGACGGCGAATCACACGCGGTTTCCGGTCAGGGCAGCGAGGCTTTGTTTGGCCTGAGTGGCCCCAGTGAATCCTGGATTTGCCCCGATGACGTTTCGTTGAGTTGGTCTCCAGACGTCATTGTTCAGTTCATTCATTAGACTCATCTTCTTCACTCAGGTTCTGATGACTGCAATATTAACACCAGGCGCTATATTATCATCTACACCTACCTGTAATAGGTATGTGAGTGTGTTGGTATGTGTGCGTGTTTGTGTGTGTGGGCGTATACATCTGTGAGTGTATGTGTATTTGCGACTATGTATAGGCCTACGTATGTGTACATTGTGTAGGCTCTATATGTGCGAATATGTGTGTGTTTGTACGTGTGCGTGTGTATTTACTATTTATGTATGTGCATAATACTGTGTGCATAAAAGGAATCTAAAATAAAAAAAAAATCCAGTCGACGTCAAAGGCCTTTGATGCCATACGGTGTCGTTATTTAAAACTCTAAATTGAGTACTAGTTAGATTTGGTTGTAACAGTAACTATATAAGTCTAATTTTGGTTAATTAATCGCCAGCAACACCTCACAAAAAAACTCAAGGAGCTGTAACTAGTAAACGACGCTGTGTCATGACAAAGATAATTATCGTCACCTAAATTAGTTTTAATTGTAATTGTAATTGGTAACTCCATTAGCGCCAAAGTCTATTGCACAAGACATCAATCTATGACATCAAATAAAGCCAAGGCGTACGACCTAATCATGTCAATAACCAGAAGATCACCACAAGTTGGGGTGTAGATTCTAGTGATCAGTGACGTCGCCCTTTCTATAGTGCCAGTGCGAAGCCTGGAACAAGGATGAGGGCGACGTCAGCCGTTACAGCATAATTATGAGATATCGTTAAACAATGGAAACTGATACTAACTAATCACTAGAGACAAATCAGAATCTGGCTTATTTCGGGCTATTTGTGGGATTCATGTCATGTTCTCCGAGGAATCTTCCCACCTACACAGCAAATCAAATATTACTTACGTCCTAGAATTCACAACTTTAATCTCCCAATCAATGATAGGCCTAAATGTAATTATATACCACGTATCTTGTTCAAAGATACATATTAATTGTCTTATAATTATAATTACTTGTATATTTGTCTAGAATTATTAACGTTAGCCTGACTGTTTTAGCTAATTGTGTTACTTGTAACCTGTTGCGTTTAGTCAACTGGATTATTTTGAAATTAAACGAATATTGATTGATTGATTGTTGAATCTATAATGGAGATGACTTTTCTTTAAGCTGAGATCGATGCTAACTTCAGTGACAGCCGCAAGTTGCCACTGAGGTTAGCGTCAACCTCATTTTCAGGATCAGGTCGACGCTAATCTGGTCAATAACCTCTTACCTGAATTAACACTTAATTGCTTGACATTGAAACACCTAAAACACCCGTAAATCGTATCTTCCAAACTCTATAAAAGAGAAATTTTGTTCAATTGCTAATCTGGTCGATCTCAAGCCACATTGTTGCTGGGCAGTACGTTTTATGTATAATATCTACCTACGACAATCCCAAATGCTTTATTTCTTTTACTCGCAGAACTCGTGTGACTATTCGACGTATTGGGTATTTAATATTAATTTTATGTCACAGGCATGAATACATACACACACATACACACATACATACCTGCGTTCATACATACATACATACGCATGTACAACTACATACATGCATACATACATATGATAAAAATGAACATTTTGGCGCATACTTACATGTATACGTACACATGTACATACACGCTACAGCCTACACGCATACAAACTGATATACAAATCTTTGCACGTACATACTTGTACACACTTAAATATATATATATATATATATATATATATATATGCGTACATATTTACATACATATTTACACACATACATCGAAAGTTCGATACATCCATACATGTAAACACACATAAAATGTAGATAAATATATACATATACACACATAAATCTATACATACCTGAAAATATACGCACATTTATACATACATGCATGCACACATACAAACATGAATATCTAAACATGAATCCGTATATACAGAAATACAAACTCACCTACACAGAAACATATATACATGTACGTACATGCCAACATACATACATAATTATTATACATTTACGCATGCTTATATGAATACTTGCATACATACAAACGTACATAATTTTGCACATACATGCAAACGCACGTGCCTCCATACATACATATAGATACATGTTTGCACGAGTACTTACATAAGTACAAATACACTTTCATACATACCTAAGTACTCTGGGAATCACAAGATGTCGTTGCACGTCGAATTATTGTTACATTTTAATGCTCGGTTAAACACCCGTAAATCGTATCTTCCAAACTCTATAAAAAAGAAATTTTCGTTCAATTGGTCGATCTCAAACCACATTGTTACTATGATATCATAAGGAATGTAAGGGCTATGCCCAAAAAACTAAATTAAGCTCCTAGTCTGGGAGTGCCAGTCACAAGCCTGGAGAAAGGAGGAGGGTGACGCTAATGATTTTTTTATAACAGTGTCGATAAACTGAAACTACTACTGTTGTTTTGCTAAATAATTCCTGTCCACGTCAACTGTCTTTGTTGCCTATAGATGTCGCTAAACTCTGGATAATTGTAACTTATTATTCATTGATTCCCAGAATTTATATGGCGCCTCTACAAGATATCGACTCTTAAGTCAATGGGAAACGGTAATCGACTCTTTTTAATCTATTATGATGATATGCGTCATACGAACGAAAATATTTTATATCAGTTAGCAAACAATGCACAGTGAGCTAGAA
>JACEVL010000825.1:0-227500 GCA_020284085.1 Aporrectodea caliginosa | reverse complement strand
TTGGTGTAGAAGCCCCTGAGACGTCAACAAAGAGCAGACATCAGCAGTATAATAAGATAAAGCAGCGGGCCCAGGACAGAACCCTGGGGCACACCCAAAGGGGCAGGGACCCAAAGAGACCTGGACGAACCAAGGACTACACAATTTGAGCGGTCAGTTAACAAAGATCTAAGCCATTCTAGAGGCTGGTCCACCAAGCCAAAGGAAGTAGAGAGGCGCTGCAAGAGAATGGAGTGGTCCACACAGTCAAAAGCAGAGCTTACATCAAAGAGAGCAAGGAGAGTAACCTGACCACAGTCAACTGCGCTATAGAAGTCTGACAAAAGCCGAAGCAGGAGAGTCTCCGTGGAGTGATTCCGACGGAAACCCGACTGCTGCGACGGAATCAATTCATTCACATCTAGATAAGTAATCAGCTGGTTAGCAACAATGCGTTCCAGTATTTTAGATAAAAAAGTTACATTCGCAATGGGGCGATAGTTTGCTGGATCACTCTGGTCCAGACCATCGTGCTTCAGAACTGGTAGAAGAACGGAACGTTTCTGTGAGACTGGTAGGCATGCCTCACGGATCGAACAGTTGCACAGAACAGTGAGGAAGGGAAGGAGATCGTTTATGGCTAACGAAATCATTTTATTTTCGTTAACGAACATGTTCGTTATCGTTATCGTTAACTAGAATCACACTGGTTTTAGTAATAATAATAGTAACTAGTAACTTACATCACGCCATTGTCTATGCGCTAGGCATCATCCGATGGTAAACCAAAAACAAGGCGTAATCAGGCTTATCTATGCATACATACAAACATACATAACAGATGAACACATAATGTTATTATATACGGTATATTATGTGAACGATTAGACAACCGTGAACCATCGGTAGCGCATCACATCAATGCATCGAATGCCTCATAATAATATTATTTGTGACGTTATAATACGACAGACGAAATATTTATCTGGAACCAGTCTAAGGAATCCACTCGTTTTCACGGGAAGCAACAAAAGCATAAATTTCATAAGCATGACGTCATAATGCTATAGACAAAATCTTTGTTAGAAAAAGTCTTCATCCATTTTTCATAGACCAAACAGAGAGGGTTGCTTCTGTTACAATTATTGTCATCTATAGCGCGCCTTACGTTTTTCTTTCAGATGAGGTCGACAGTGTTTAAGTCTCCTGGTGAACGGAGATATAATTGATGCGCCACTATTTCTTCTTTGTTACTATCTGCGCTGTTTTTTATAATTTATACCTATTAGCTTTCTCCCATTAATGATAATGAACGTTTAATTTACCCTATTAATTTGGTTCCCCAGTTTAACGGCAGCTTATGACAACATTGGCCGTTGCCGCCGGCAAAGATTATTTTTGGCATATTACAGCTCATAATTAATTAAGAGAAAATAAGCTTTTTATAGAATTGGACTAACAATTTAAAGGTGTCCAAGGATAGCTTTACAATGTTATAATAAGTAAGTAAGTAAGTATATTCTTTAATAAAACCAATTGCATATCCGCACTCTGGTGTACATACATCGTAACAACAATCAACAGTTAATGTCAATACGAGTACAACATTCTAACAACAATAAACGTCTTTCGCTGTAAATTATCTGCCAGAGGTACACAATGGTCGTGCGATCGCGGTCGCAGGGTATATTGTTGGGGCTTTTTTTGGTGGAAGTAAACTATGAAGTACGTGGCCCTGGTTCATCAGGACCGCAGAGAAAAGACGGGTGTCAGCTTCAATACAAAGTCGCTCAAATTTTGGGTAGTCTTCAGGAAGATACCGGAGGCGGATTAGCTTGCTTATTACTGATTGAAGTCGGCATTAGAGAGTGACGCGGGACAATCTCGTCCCCATCCCCGCCCCGCAACAAGTATGTCGTCCCCATCCCCACCCCATCCCGCATGGTTTGTCCCCATCTCCGCCCAACCCCGCAGGTTCTCTCCCCATCCCCACCCCATCCCCGCAGGACGACATCACATTCCCCGCAAAAGTTTACACAAATTCAAATGTAAAAAATAAAAGTTTTTAGCTTACAAAACTATGTGTAGTCCTGACTGCATTAGTCTGCTATTATCTGATCGACAGTTTGCATTAACCAAGTCCTGACTATTTCTCACAAGAAGGCTTCAGGAACTAATAAAATCTCCTTATCAGTTCTCAAGTTCTTAACATCACCCGGGTTTATTGCCGGCTCATTCCCCATTACCGCGGTATTACCGCTAGAGTAAACCCCATTACCGCGGTATTACCGCAATTGTTGTCCCCATTACCGCGGTATTACCGCAATTGTTGTCCCCATTACCGTGGGATTTACCGCGGTTTCCCCGCGGGGAAATTCGCCATGTCACTCTAGTCGGCATCTATCATTATTTTTACTATAGTTCCACAGTATTGGTATCACTATTTTCATTGTGGGACGCGGTGGTGTAGGGGTATGTTCTGTGCCTTGCAGCCGGAAGGTTGGATGTTCGAATCCACCTCAAGCCGCCGGGTAGGGACCCTGGGCAAGTCCTTCACTCGCAATTGCTCATGCGCTTCGGCGTGAAACTCCGATTCAGTGTCCGCGCTTTAGTCGGGAGCGCCTCTGAGTATAAATCTTGAAGGGGCGCTATAACAAGGGCATGCAGGATACATACATACATACATACATACCATACATACATACATACATACATACCCACATACATACATACATACATACATACATACATACATACATACATACATACATACATACATACGTACATACGTACATACACACATACATACATTCATACATACATACATACATACATACATACATACATACATACATACATACATACATACATACATACATACATACATACATACACATACATACATACATACATACATACATAGATTTCAATTTTTTGGACTACCTTCAGTGACTTTTAAATTGTAATCGTAACATTTCAATTTCTAAAACGTTACTCGAAAGCTAAGCGCTGGTCATCCAGCTTATTCACTAGCGCTGCGTCTTGTCAGAGGGGTTGTCAATAAAGGAGAAAAGATCCGAGTCCGGGTTGTTAGGGAAACCAGAGAGAGAGAGAGAGAGAGAGAGAGACAGACAGACAGACAGACAGACAGACAGACAGACAGACAGACAGACAGACAGACAGACAGACAGACAGACAGACAGACAGACAGACAGACAGACAGACAGACAGACAGACAGACAGACAGACAGACAGACAGACAGACAGACAGACAGAAGGCTTAAAAGCTACCAATGATAAGTTTCGTTTAGGTCGATAAAAATTGGAAAGCGGGTGATCAGATGAGTCTGTGTAGAATGTCTTGTCTTAAATAAACCATTTTGCCCCATCACTAATTAACAACTCTGGCGCCGCAGTTTCAGGGCGGTGTCAGCCCAAATTAAGTTTCACAAAGACTGATCAACAAGTGCCATATATTCATTATTAATAGAATGAATTGGTCGCTATATAGAACACGACATTGACATTTCTTTCATGTAATATCGACGTCAACACTCACAAGATGTCGGTAAAAAACAAAAATACTAGTGAAATCGTTAAGCTCTGATTAGACACCTGTTAATCGCGTTTTCCACTTGATATAAATTCTTCATTCTTGCCTTTAGTTTCAGATGCTGGCAGTATAATTGTAGACAAACCCACAGTTAGTCTACATGATTTGTGTTGTTAAAAAACGAGTGTATAGAGATATTATAGGCTACGCAACTTTGGTGTCTAAAAGAGGTAAACTGGCGGTCGACCACCCAACCAAGAAACGCTCTGCAGAGGTGCGAATGAGGTACGTTTCCCCAGAGGAGTGACTGGAATAGGTTTCCACAGCGCTCACGCCGCTAGTATTGGTGTCACTGGTGGGTGGGTGGTGCCAGGGAGGTACTCATAGGACGGGGATCAGAGATATCTTCGTTGCAGCTATGTCTTAGACATAACCACAATTTTTATTGTTTCCAGTAACAAACGGGAACACAGGCTTTATAGGTAGGCTATAATCAGATAAGAAACTATGGAAAATAGAAGACCCTAAAGAAAACAAGTCCCGACTAGTAGGGTCACCCGTTCAATATTATATTATGCAAGTGGCAGACCGAATAAGTTTTTAATTCTATTATTTTATTATCCTTAACAACTCTTAAAAAGTTAACTAGCACTCACAATATTGTCAAATCATACCGTTGCCAATCAAAATAATGGGCACGCAATCTACGTTTGAATTGGTGAATTCTGGTTGGGCACTGTATGTCGTTTGGAATACTATTCCAGATTCCAGGACCAGCACTACTAATTGAGAACCTATGGGTGTTAGTAAGGGAGTGTAATGGGCCTGTAATTTGCAGCAGAAAGCACAACATAAGAATAAGATTCAGAAGTGGATTTAAAATAATTGTTAAAATTTTGAAGGCAGTTGATTATAGGTGTATTTATGCAAAAATTCACAAGTCTATTGAATTTGTTATCCGTTCACATCTTCTTCATTGTATACATTCTCTCACTTTGTTAAGGGAACCCGATAGCGCATTGGGTAACACACTGGCATAGAGAGCGAGAGGTACCGAGTTCGAGCCCCGTAGGGCGGACATGCTTTGTAGGCTGCTATTAGGCGCCGTGTATTGCAGGCTGTCTTTTCTGTTAGTACATGTAGTTAAGATTTACATGTATGTTTCCTGTCATTTGTGTTCTTGTGAATTGTTTAATTGTCATAACATCTAAAGAATTATAATTCAGAGTTTAGTGACATCTTATGGCAAAAAGGGCCGTTGACTTTATAGGAATTATTTTGGAGAGGTTTTCCATTCGTATACCATACGTGCTTACTTAATATCGTTTATTTAACGACGCCGTCATATATCGACGATGATTGGCGTGTATATATATACGTGAATCGGTTGGTTAGTTTTGTATTCGATCATTAGGAAATGTATCGAAAACCAACTAAATAGGATCCCGTTTAACGACATCTTATAAAGCGAACAGCACACGTAAAAGAGGTGTGTAATGAGTCGGACAGTTCTCATCGTTCGTATGTCATAATAAACCTCAAAAAACAAGAAATACAGTAAAAGGACGGATGAATAAATCCAGAGTTTAATGCCATCTTACCTCCACAAAGACCAGTTATCTCGACAGAAATTTTTATTGTTTGCATAATGCAGATGTTAACATTGAATTGGACAGAACTCATACCATTTCATCTGAACTGTATTTAATCTCTACCTGAGCTTCTGCCAATAACCTTACCTTAAATAACTCCAAATCTAAAGAAATGATCCTTTTCCACCTTCGACACCAATTTGACCCTCCTCCTTCATTACCTAGTATTACCCGAGTAAAAAGTTTGAAAATACTGGGTGTCATCCTTCAAGATATTCAGATAATCTCAAACTCACAGCCCATATAGATCACCTTACAGCAACTTGCTCCTCCTCTTTTTTTGCTCTTAGAAAATTCAAAACCCATGGCTTTTCTTCCTCATCCATCCAAAATGTAACCAAAGCCACTACCGTTGCTAAACTTCTATATGCCTCCCCAGGGGCGCCGCTAGGCGTACGCACTTACGCTAGTGCGTACAGCGCTGAAAGGCCAAGAAATGAAAAATTGCAAATGAAAAAAGTGAAATATTATTAAGTCATAAAATTTTAATAACTTAGATACTAGTTTTAACAGGTAAACTAACAGTCTTACACCATATAATGGTTTGCATCTCATACCTTTCCTCAGGCTCTTTCACTGTCAATGCCGCTGGTTACTCATCTAATAATAATAATGTCCAATGAGTCCAGTGAACGGATTGTGAGAGGTAGGGCAAACAGACTTCATGAGGTAGCAAGCTTAAGAGATTTTGCTACAAAGAGCAATTTTGTTACAAAAAGCAAAGCTACTCCAGTCCCTGAAGCAGGTGTTTCATTTCTCACCCTTCCACCAGACGTGAGAACGCAGACCAGGCGTTAGAACGCAGAATATCAACATTCGATATGGAAAGAAATGGATCGGAGCATTGCGTGTCAGTCGAACACGGTGTCAAGCTCTTTGAAGAATTCAGCAGCCTCCTCCACATGATGAGGAAAGTTGTTGCCTTTCTCCTGCAAGTTTTTGAGGCAAACAGAACGGCTGTTCCCACTGATACTACGAAGAATTCTTCTATACATGCATTGCTGAAGAAATGAAGTTCTGCGACACATACTTCTTGGGACATCATTTGAGAGTTGTTGATTGTTTATATATTTCCTTGCAGCAAATAATATTGCTAACATGATATAACTACTGTCTGTGTATATTGGTAAATTAATAATCTTATCATAATTTAAGATTTCAAGACGTTATGCGTATGTTCTAACCGATCGCACTATAGGGTAAAGGGGGTACAGAGGGAGGGTCCGTGAGCACCGTCTTCCAAATGGAGTAGGAAGCTGAAATTTTGCCAGAATGATACCATTAACAGGTGTAAAAAACTGAGGGGGTATCTTGGACGCTAGCTTGAACTTCAATTTTTACCATGTGACCATGAACCACCCTAACCACCACCTAACCCCTGTTCTCAAATCACTTCATTGGCTAAAAGTCCCTCAGCGCATCCAGTACAAAATAGTAGACCTTACCTGCAATGCCCTTCAAACCTCTAAACCCTCTTAAATTCGACAGCTAGTCACCATCCAATCGCCCGGGTCTACTCGCTCATCATCATACCTTTCATATCTCGGCCTCCAGTATCATCCTCTCTGAAATTCTGCAACCGTTGCACCTGCTCTTTAAAACGGACTCACAAAAGACCTCCGCCAGTTTGCTCATCCTCCTACCTCTCATCTTAATTTAACCTCCCCTCCGCTTGCCTCTCCTCTCCTACTTTCCATTCACGACTGAAAACAGAACTCTTCAAGCTATCCTATCCTGATTCTACTCCTGCGCCACACACGACCACCATCATCACCGATTGCCTCCTTAGCACCATGCTGCCTCCTCGGCTTGACCTCCCCGGATTTTGACCTGGCACCGAAACGAACAGGGGAGTTTGACTATTGCGGACTTGATTTCGTAATCGTAATCAAACTTCTAAAGCGCTACTCGAAAGCCAAGCGCAGGGCACTAGCTTATTCACGAGCGCTGCGTCTAGTCAGAAGGGTTGTCCGAGAGAGTAGTCCGGAGGTCCGAGTCCGGTTTCAGAGGATCAGAGGGGGTCAGAGTAGCTGCTAAGGTGGGTGTCGTTTAGGCTGAGAGTTGGAAGGTAGATGATCATTGATCAGTTGCGTCGGAGTAGGAGTTCTTGAAAAGGAGAGACTTTAGTTTCGAGTGGAAAGCTTTGGGGGTCATGGATAGAGGAGCCTGAGGCAGATGATGGTGGGTGATTGGCGATGATGGTGGAGGAACCGAAAAAGTGCGGAATTCGGGAGCTAGATCGTTCCAGAGACGTGATGCAGTGTTGGATATGGCTCGGTTGAAGAACTTGAGATGAGTAGTGACCGGACGTCGAGAAAGAGTGAGAACAGAGGATGAACGGGTAAATAGGGTTGGCTGGATGGTGAAGAGGTCGCGAAGATATTTGGGCTGGGAGTATTGTAGGGAGTTATAGGTTAGTAATAGAACTTTGAAGTGAATTCGCTCTGGGATTTTAACCAATGGAGTGATTTGAGGATGAGTGATTATGATGATGCTTGGGCGTTCTGGTGACGGCTCTGGTTAGCTTTGGATGAACTGCAGACGCTTTAGTCTGGTGGATTCCAGGTCGAGAAAGAGGGAAATCGCAGTAGTCGAGCTTTGAGTGGACAATGGAGGTAGCGATGGTGGAGGCAGTTTTGAAATCGAGCATGGGTCGGATGCGGCGGAGGTCACGAATGTGCATGAAGCAGGAGCGCGAGAGGTTGGAGATGTGATTAGAGAAGGAGAGATGTGGATCAAAAGTAACACCAGATTGCAGACAGGTGAAGGTCAGAGATGAAGAGTAAGTGGATAGGTGTAGCCTACTGAAGGGCCAGGGATTTTCTTTATTTGGTCAGGAGGTTCCTGAGCTGGTGCCGATTTGATATATAGCGCCGGTAAATAAGCTGGTCTCCCTGACGTGGCTTTTGTAGACGCTTAGAAATTTCCGAAGATTTACATTTAGATTTACATTTAGTGAATTAGCAGTAGTAGACTAAGGAACCGACTAACTTACTAAGCATAGTACACTAGTGCAAGCACGTCAGTAACGTCATTATAATTTACAACAGTTTGTTTCGAATAATTTTTCAAGTAGGACCATGATCGATATTGTTGAACCTTGTTGGTTAGAAATCTATATTTTATAAGAAAATAATTTTAAGCATCGGGCCACCCCTAAAACGATTTCGACAGACCCTAATAAATTTTCCAAATGATGCTGCTCGTAGTCGTATACCATCATTAGACGAAGCCTCCAGTTTTACGGTGCATCAGAGGTTATTTACCTTATTGTGATGGCACGGGTTGTTTTAGCGTGAAGTGCTACACATGCAGTGATAACTTGAAAAGTGCAGCGTATATAGTTTCTCTCGAATACTATCTTTCAAATTTCAAAATATCAAAATGTTTTGTTCCTTGAACATTTAAATTCGCTAGTTGAATGATTCTTGCTTGGTTTGTGTACCATTTGTAAACTATTTCTGCTAATTGTGTCTGGTCAGCAATATGTTTACCTTAAGGCTTATGGCGTTCTTGGAAATTGAACGTATTTTCTAGTTTTTATATTAATTTCCATAAATGTCCGGTTTGCTATTATTGTCCGCAGTCAAACTCAGACTCGACTCAAACTACATCTTAGGTACGAGTGACAGCTGGTTCCTACCAGCGCTAAGCTTATAGAGCAATGTTTTCAGATGACTGCTTAAAATGCTACGTACCATTTCAGTGTGGAAATCAACAAAAGTTTTAAGTAGAGAGGGTGCACATCCCCCGGGTGTAGGACATTGTCCCCCCTGGACATTGTCCCCCCAGGGTAGGACATTATCCCCCCAGTCTAAGATATAATCGTATAATATTCTTGCGGAAATATGTATATGTATATGTGTATATATTTTTGTATATGTATGTATGTATGTATGTATGTATATGGCCATTTATATAGCGCCTTACAAGAAACTCACGAAGGCGCTAGAAACTCACGAAGGTGCTAAAAAAGTATATGTATGTGTAAGTATACATAAATATGCATATATATAAGCATATACATATTTACATATGTATATATATATGGATATATATATATATGCATGCATATATACTTTATATATGTATATATGTGTATGTAATACTATGTATCTATATGTATATGTATGTATATACTGTATATGTATATAGATAAATGTGTATATGTACAGGTATATGTACATATATGTATATATGAATATATATATGTACTTATGTATATGTATGTGTGTATATATATATGTATATATACATATATATGTATATGTATATGTGTATATATTTTGCATATATATATGTGTAAGTATACATATACATGCATATATATATAAGTATATATATATATTTACATATGTATATATATATGGATATATATATATATATATATATTGCATATGTAAATAGGTTTGTATATACATGTATTTATATATATATACATATTTGGATCTAAGTATATATATATGTATATATATGTGTGTGTGCATATGCATATATACATATATATATGTATATATATATATGTACTGTGTCCGGATAAAAAGGGACCCCTTTTGTTATCATGAAAATAAACTAGTAAATAATTCATCGATTTTTAAAATTCCAAGACCATTTTAATCCTGAGATAATTTGCTAACATGGTTAAAATGTAAAATTTCCTGTCATCAAATAATTACGTCATAATGACGTCATTTGCATCAAAATTTAAGTATGACAAAAAATTGTTGCGTCGGATGATCGGATCGTCGTAAAACGGAAATCCATTTAACAGAACCAGGCGGGAAAATAAGTGGAACTTTTCCCCGTGATTGTTTGCTGTCGGAAAAATTGTTGTTTGATATCCAGGGTATATTCGGATTATTACACATTCCAACAAGATGGCGCTCCAGCTCACTGAGCTCGTGAAACTGTTGAACTGCAGACAAAGGAGACTCTGGATTTCATGCCTCCTAATCTTTGACTGCCAAACAGCCCGAACTTTAATCCCGTTGATTACAAGATTTGGGGACTAATGCAATAGAAGGTTTACAGGACAAAGATCAGAGACATTGAAGAACTCCGTGCGCGTATTGTTAATGCATGGGATGAATTTGATCAGCTGGTTATCGCTGCTGCCTGTGGCGCGCTCGTCTTGAAGCTTGTGTTGAGGCAGAAGGTGGACACTTTGAGCACGCCTTGTAGTCTAATATTATTCAAATGTAAAAATTAAATTAAACTAAAATTTATAATTGATGAATGACAGTTTAAAATAATATTGAAAATTTTAGATGATTTTTGTGCCGTCCTTGACACTTGAATTTTGATGAAAATGACGTCATTATGACGTCATTATTAAATAACGAAAACTTTTATACTTTATCCAGTATTTAGCAAATTATGTCAGGATTAAAATGGTCTTGGAATTTTAAAAATCGATGAATATTTACTAGTTTATTTTCATGATAACAAAAGGGGTCCCTTTTTATCCGGACACAGTGTATATACATATGTAAATATGTATATATATATATATGGTTTCTCAGTGAGTTGTGACGTTTCGAAGTATATTGCAACAAAAAAGTATTTGGCGTCCGGGTGCATGAACCCCACATAGTATGCGGCGGTTTAAGGGTTAAGTTTAGGCCTACACCTGAATGAAATAGCCAACAAAAACGGCAACTAAGGTTTATCAATTACATGCAGACTATAGGCTATTTACACAGAGGGGGGGACAATGTCCGGGGGGATAATGTCCTACGCAAAATCGGGGGGGGACAATGTCCAGGGGGGACAATGAGTGAGGGGGACAATGTCCAGGGGGACAATGTCCAGGGGGACAATGTCCGTTCCCCATCCTCTCCCCAAATCCCTCCGTCTGTTCGGACGCTCGTTCATAGTACCCCCACATGCCATTATCCCCGGCCTACGTGTGATCTCAAGCCTATTGTGCGTACACAATTAAAATCCTGGCGGCGCCGCTGTGCCTCCCCATCCTGGTGAGGTCTTACCCTGGCTTCCGATAAAGAACGCCTGGAAAAACTCCTAAAAAGAGCCAAACGCCTAGGTTACCTAGAGAGAGCAATCCTTTCCAACAGTCTCTGAACTTGCTAATACAGCCGATGCGAAAATCCTTTTCTCCATATTGCACAACCCCAAGCATGTACTTCACCAACTCCTACCTCCACTCCGACCCCTCTCCTCTCACCAATTAAGACCTAGAGCACACAACCACACTCTCCCACCCAAGGACAACTCTCAATTTATTCCCAGATCATTATATAAAAATATTTACTAGTTTATTCTAATATTTTCTAATGAACTTTAATTATCCATTATCACTCATGTTAGCATTTCTGAGTCTTTGTCAGGTTTTCTCGCAATAAAACGAATATAAAAGAGACAAAAGACGTCGTACGTTAGCAAATTAAAGGTGTTTAAAGAGGAAATTGTTTTCTTTTGCATCATTCAGTCTTAGCGACATCTTGTGGTTGCCAAAGCCATTGACGTCGATCTAATATTAGGCCTACGTTGCTCGGCGATACGTCGATGTAGCTCAGTGGTATTCGCTGTGTCATAATAAAGGGGTTTAGAGTTGAGGCATCAAATTTGCATTATAATAATTATGCACATTAATAATAATAATAATGCAAAAATTAATACAGAACAGTAAAAGTACCAGTTAAAAGACCAATTAAATATTTACAGATTTGGCTAAAATATCAGATTATTATTAATATCGTAACCATCACGTTGGCGTAACGTAACATTATGTTCCCTCAAACATTGATATTCGATTACTTGGTAATAAATAGCTTTTAATAATAATAATCCTTTCTTAGTTATGCATATAAACATACAAAATGACACGTATACATACGTACATACCTGCAAACATAGGCCTACATTCATACGACCATACGCAAATACATGAATATGCATGCATGCAAACATAAACCCAAACATAGATACAAACATACATGCATACACACCAGAGATGGGTACGATTAGCTAGAACTGCTAATCGATTAGAATTAGAATTAGTTCCTGAAATTGGCTAATCGATTAGAATTAGAATTAGCAAAAGGTTTTAGCTAATCGATTAGAATTAGAATGAGCAGCAGCTAATCGATTAGCAATTAGAATTAGATTTAGATAATCGATAGTTCGATACATATATTTGCTTCATGAATTTGTCAAATTGTAATCAGAGCACAAGTTACTACAGCAAGTTGTTGTAGCCTATTACAATATGTAAAACTGCACAACTGCTATGTGTGAGAACAGTCCAAAAGCCAGCAAGCAACACCACATCGGTCAATACATGCTGCAATTATTGACATTGCTACTGCTTAAGTACACTATTGCATTTTGCAATTATCATATCTTGAATCAGTGCAACACTTAGCCTATTGCGCCTATAGCGTTTACGACGTAGCCAGCAGAACTAAATACGCGTTCCATGGCAGCTGAGGTTGCAGGAACACAATGATGCTGTAGATGAAGAACATGAAGACATGCAAATCTTTCAGTGTTGCATGAACAGAATCATGGTGTAAGAGTAGTACTATCTCTTACACCATGAGCAGAATGGACAGATAACCATGAACAGATCATTGCAGGTTTGAAACAGCCTTCAGATAAATAAGTAAGTAAGGAATTTTTGAAAACTCAATATTAATAAACTCATTCTTAATTAATGCATGCTTAGCTTAATTTTCACACATCTAATCGATCAGCTAATCGATTTTCGATTAGAATTAGCTGAAAATTGCTAATCGATTAGAATTAGAATTAGCATCAGATGACAGCTAATCGATTAGAATTAGAATTAGCTGTTTGTCTAATCGATTAGCTAATCGATTAGCATCTAATCGATTAGTTACCCATCTCTGATACACACGTACATACAGATATGCATACGTACATACAAAACCCAGACATACATGCATAAATACATGCATACGTGCATACAATTTATATATGCACATTTTGACATACACATATGCATACATACATACATTAAACATACAAACCACAAACATATATTTCACGTACATTCTAACACACACACACACACACACACACACACACACACACACACACACACACACACACACACACACACACACACACACACACACACACACACACACACACACACACACACACACACACACACACACACACACACACACACACACACACACACACGCACACACACACACGAACACACACACACACATATATATATTAGGGATGAGCCGATTATCGGTTCGGGCCGGATTTTGCGCTAATCGGTATTATCGGAATCGGAGATCCAAGGCTTTAAAATCCGAATAACAAAATAGTAATATTTTTGACCAAAAACAATTCCTTTTTTCATTAATACAAAAATAGTAACGTGTTTTGGCGACCTCCTACGGTAATATTTAATGTTAAATATTGAAAGCCCATGTGAAATAATAAAATTGTGAGTCGAAGCATCATCAAAATGGCGGACAGTTGGACATTTTAGTATCAAACAGCGCCTAGAACCAAATAAAAGTGAATACTGCCCATTTATCGGATCGCAATCGGAATCGGCGAACAAAGCAGGCCACTTATCGGAATCGGAATTGGCAAAATTGCCAATCGGCTCATCCCATATACACACACATATCACACACATATATATATATATATATATATATATATATATATATATATATATATTATATATATATATATATATAAGGGCATTGCACGGCCCTTTGTAATTATTCCTATTATCATATAGCAAATTTAATTGAGATCCAAACGATTAGCGATCATACGAAAATTCCGACTTTATAGCGTCGGAACGACACGATTACGGGTGTCTAAATAAATCATTGAAATGTAACAATAACGTTGCCAATTCCGATTCCGATAAGTGGCCTGCTTTTTTCGCCAATTCCGATTCCTATCCGATAAATGGGCATATATATATATATATATATATATATATATATATATATATATATATATATATATATATATATATATATACATATATATATGTATAACTGCAAAAATAATGCTATATATATGTATGGATATAATATATGTATGTATGTATTTATGTATGTATGTTTGGATGCTTGCATGTACATATGCACATAAAAGCATAAGTATTGTATTGTATTGTATTGTATTTGAACACTTGTTATAGCGCCCCAACCAGATTTCCCATTCAGAGGCGCTCCCGACTACTGCGCGAACGCTGAATCGGAGTTTCACGCCGAAGCGCATGAGCAATTGCGAGTGAAGGACTTGCCCAGGGTCCCTACGCGGCGACTTTGAGGTGGATCCGAACCCGCAACCCTCCAGCTGCAAGGCACCGAACATACCCCTACACCAGCGCGCCCCAGTTGTATTGTGATGTGTTGTATTGTGTGTTGTATTGTACTCCACGTTTATAATGCGACCGAGCCACCCGCAGTAAAGATCCGAGAAATTAATCTCTGATAATCCGACCCGACCGGGAAGCGAACCCGGGGCGCCGGCGCGGCGAGCGGGCACCAACCCACTCGGCCACTCAGGATCCTTGCATTTACATATAAGTACATATAAGTAAGTAAGTAGTAAGTAGTAAATAAGTAAGTTAGTATATTCTTTAAGTACGTATGTAAATATATATACATATATATATATATATATTTATATTTACATACGTACTTAAAGAATATACTAACTTACTTATTTAAATTTACTTACTTATATATATATATATATATATATATATATATATTTACATACGTACTTTAAAGAATATACTAACTTACTTATTTACTTACTTACTTACTTACTTATACTTTTCATGTGCATATGTACATGCAAGCATCCAAACATACATACATAAATACATACATACATATTTTATATCAAGACATATATACAGCATTATTTTTGTAGTTATATATATATATATATATATATATATATATATATATATATATATATATATATATATATATATATATATATATATATATATATATGCCCATTTATTGGATAGGAATCGGAATCGGCGAAAAAAGCAGGCCACTTATCGGAATCGGAATTGGCAACGTTATTGTTACATTTCAATGCTTTATTTAGACACCCGTAAATCGTGTCGTTCCGACGCTATAAAGTCGGAATTTTCGTATGATCGCTAATCGTTTGGATCTCAATTAAATTTGCTATACGATAATAGGAATAATTACAAGGGCTGTGCAATGCCCTCAAAAAACTAAATTAAACTCTGCCAAAGGTCGTACTTTGGCGGTGGTGGTCCCAAGCCTGGAGGAAGGATGAGGGCGACGCTAATAATCTTTGTTATCACACAGTGTCGTTAAACTGAAACTACTCTTATGTCAAAATCATTTATCACGACGTCATATTATGCCTTTGTTGTATTGTATTGTATCTGAACATTCATAAAGCGCCTCTCGAGTATGGAAAATGAAAATGAAATCGTCATCAACGAAACTCGCCACCCCACGTACTCCCCCTCTCTGGTCTCTCTGGCATCCGGACTATGATGCCCAATGGGCTAGGTTCTCTTGACAGTCCCTCCGACTTGACGCAGCGCTCGTGAATAAGTCGGTGCCCTGTGTGTCGCTTGATGATCGGCGTGTTAATCGATCGCTTCTGTGAAGGCGGCAGCACTCCTTCACGAGGAGAGGTGTTGCAGAGTAGAGTGAGGAAGGGCAGGAGGTTGTCGATCGATTCCTAGATAAGGAACGGAGGAAGAGGATCCAGCTCCGAAGACTTTGGGGGAGAGGAGAGGATCAGACGACGGAGGTCAATATCCGAGACTTCAGTAACAGCTGCAAAGCGACAGCTCGTAGAGGCGAAGACTGGTTCCGGTGAGTGAGCAGTGTCCTGGCGGATGAAGGAGATATTGGACTCACAGTAATCAGTGAAGGCTTCGGCCGTGAAAGGCGCAGTCTGCATGGTGGAAGACCGAGGTCTACCAAGGTGGTCCATGAAAGTGGGCGGGAGACGCCGGGAATCGCCAGCACTCGAATAAATCAGACACTCCCAGTATTCTCCCTCGGACGAAGAGCATCCAGGCTGCCCGATCCTCGGGAAGCGCGTACGCTGGAAGACGCGCCCAAGACGACGAGCTTGGCGAATAAGAGAGTGGCATTCTCCATCAAACAAACAAGAGAGGATGCGAGCGATGCGTGGCTGGGTGAGCCTCAAGTAGACTGTCAGTGACATCGGTCACCGATCGGGTGTAAATGTAAAAAAATCAGCAGTAAACTGATCTCTTAGGCTGCTCGGATCGAAGGCCAGACCTCAACTGTCGGGATACAGTCATCGCGAGTGATGACCACATCGAACCAGCCACCAGCCTGGTGCGTAGGTGACGAAGCGTATTGTGTCATACCGAGCTGTTCGAGTATCGATCGGATGGTGGTGGCTGGGGAGGATTGTCACCCGCTTAATCAATCCGCGTTTTTGCTCTCCAACACCCACTCTCGTTTGTCTTCCT
Organism: Aporrectodea caliginosa; assembly: GCA_020284085.1. NCBI lineage: Eukaryota > Metazoa > Annelida > Clitellata > Crassiclitellata > Lumbricidae > Aporrectodea > Aporrectodea caliginosa. The sequence continues at coordinate 210,834 of JACEVL010000825.1, read as the reverse complement.
CTCAGACGATGATACCCTGAGGATCCGGCACAGACATTTCATTAGGGTAATATCTCGCTCTCTAACTCCTACTGCTGCTTCCACCCTTGTTCACGCCTTTGTGGTCTCTCGCCTCGACCATTGCAGTGCCCTCTATGATGGGCTCCCAGCAGTCCGGATTGGGTGCATGGAGCGGGTTTTGCGCGCGGCGGCACGTCTTATTGGGCGAATCCCAAAATTTGGCCACATCTCAGAGTATATGCGGAATGTACTACACTGGCTTCCATTTCCGCAGCGGATCGCCTATAGGGTTTCTGCGCTGGTCTGGCGCTGCATGGAGGGTATCGCTCTCCTATACCTGCGGGAACTGCTGTTCCACCTCTGGTGTCCAGCGGCGATCTGCTCTCCGATCAGCTAATCAAGCCGAACTCTTAGTCCCTCGCTCGCGGACTACCATAAAGCAGCGGCGCTCTTTTTCTGTCGCTGGCCCTACGACCTGGAATGGGCTCCCTGTTGCACTCCGCCTAGTGCCTAGGGGTCACACCACTACCTTCTTTGTAAACCTCAAGACTGTATTGTTTAGCCGTGGTTGGACTGGGAGCGCTTCTGAGTAAATTCAAGAAGGCGAGGTAAAAGGCCCTTCAGTGGCTCAGAATAGGCGAGCGCATCAATTTCAAACTCTGCATCCTGGTGCATAAATGTCTAAACAACTGCGCACCACACTATCTCGCAGACAACATCAGGCCACTATCAGATGATTCCAACAGGTCACGGCTGCGCTCATCGAAGTCTGCTGATGTTTTCATTCCTGCAACAAAAACTAAAGCGGGCGATCGGGCCTTTCGGGTTGCTGGCCCACGTGCCTGGAACAGTCTTCCTGCAGCTATTCAGGAAATAAAGAGCTATTATGTTTTTAAAAAACAGTTAAAACTCTACTTGCTCTCAAGCTCTTAGCATAATGTGGTGACAATAATATTGACTTTGTGTATGTGTGTAAAGCATCCTAGAAGTAGCTTGCTACTGACGATGCTCTATAAATTGTCGTAATTACAATTACAATTACAATTACAATTACAATAATAATAATAATAATAATAATAATAATAATACTATAATAAAAATAATAATAGTAATAATAATGATAATAATAATAATAATAATAATAATAATAATAATAATAGTAATAATAATAATAATAATAATAATAATAATAATAGTAATAATAATAATAATAATAATAATAATAATAATAATAATAATAATAATAATACTAATAATAATAATAATAATAATAATAATAATAATAGTAATAAATATAATAATAATAATAATAATAATAATAATAATAATAATAATACTAATAATAATAATAATAATAATAATAATAATACTAATAATAATAATAATAATAATAATAATAATAATAATAATAATAATAATAATAATAATAATAATAATAATAATAATAATAATAATAATAATAATAATAATAATAATAATAATAATAATAATAATAATAATAACGACAATTTATATGGCGCCGTAACGCGGCCATACCGCTACAAGGGCGCCTCACATACAACTAATCAGCGGGAAACGCCTTCGCAAACAAATAAGTTTTGAGTTTTGATTTGAAGGCGTCTACTGAGTCGGCCAATCTGATGACGGGTGGAAGACTGTTCCAGCATCTGGGACCAGCGGCCGAGAATGCGTGATCGCCGAAGCGCGTCCTCATCCTCCGTACGCGGAGGTTGGTCTTCTCTAGCGATCTAAGTCGCAGTCCAGACGCAGAGGAATGAGTATCTGCGCAATTATAGTCGTGCAAATACTCAGTCGCGCCGCCCCATGAAGTGCTTTGAATACAAGTAAACAAAGCTTGAATTCGATGCGGAACGGGACAGGCAGCCAGTGCAGGACGTCTCGAAGATGTGGCGTGACGTGATCGTATTTTCTCCTGCTACAAATGAGCCTCGCAGTGTCAAGTGATTGTAACAAAGCATTTTCGACGGTAAAAACCTGGAATAAAATTTTTATATTAAAAGGCAAAATCTGCATACTTAATACTACTACAACGCTGAATAAGTGTCAAGTGATCATAGTGTGTGTGTGTGTGTGTGTGTGTGTGTGTGTGTGTGTGTGTGTAAGTTATCGAAATGCTCAAACAACCTTTTATATTTAGAACTCTTGCAAATTGCAATGTTCCCCAAATTATAGGCAATGGGATCTCTGTTACTGTAGTCTGTAACAATAATTGTGTGGAGAGCTATACTGATTCTCACATAAGCCTTCTTATTCTTTCCTGGTTGAACTCCAGGTTCTAGTTAGCGACGCAGGAGTTCCATACTGTGCTGTTCTTGCTGCAGCTTACAGCAAGAATTACAGCAGCTTACAGCAAGAAATTTGTTTTGCGATTAATCCGACAAATCAAACCTTTCGCTTACATAAGAGCACATGAACAGAAACTAGAGTGATGACCTCAACCAATTTGATGTCAGCAAAAAATGTGTTCATAAAACGAACATTGGTCCAAAACGGGTTAAGTAGAAATTTCGTTTTAGGTTGTGATGCTGCATTCACTCATTTTCAGACAGATATCGCGTATTATTATTTATTTTGATCACTTCCAGTGTTCAAAAGACAAATAAGTAAGCAAGCAAATGTAACCCTGCATTCCCTCTACAGAATGGTATATTTGTTTATCTTCGGAAGAAAAATGAATACGCTATAGTCCACAGACTAAGGGGGCGGTATACACCTTCTGGTACCTCAGCATATCGGGTATAACTTTTGAATGGCGTGAGATACCACCGTGATGCTTACCTCAAAATGTGCCAAAATTATTCTGCTACAGCTATCTAAAATGTCAAAATTATATTCCATATGAAAACAAATTTATGCATACAAACGCAGAGGGGGGGGTGAGGGTGGTAACCACCACCTTCTTGGTAGCACTGGACTATTATTACTACTACTACTACCACTACCAATACCACTAGACAGACAGAGAAAGAGAGACAGAGACAGAGACAGAGAGTTAGGGTTAGGGGTTAGGGTTAGGGTTAGGGTTAGGGTTAGGAGTTAGGGTTAGGGTTAGGGTTAGGGTTAGGTTAGGGTTAGGTTAGGGTCAGGGTTAGGGTTAGGTTAGGTTAGGCTTAGGGTTAGGCTAGGTTAGGCTAGGGTTAGAGATTTGCATTTAACATTAGAGTACTAACCTACCAGTTAGTCAATTTTGGACGATGCCGTTTGAGGTCAATGATCACGAGCGCCGCCCTTAGGGTTAGGGTTAGGGTTAGGGTTAGGGTTAGGGTTAGGGTTAGGGTTAGGGGTTAGGGTTAGGGTTAGGGTTAGGGTTAGGGTTAGGTTAGGAATATACGAAAAAATGAGCACTGGCTCAGTCCGCCCCCGTCTCCATCCGACTATTTCCTGTTGTTGAGGTTGATGCCGTGAGGTTCCAGTGTCATGAGTTGGTGTTGCCAGTATGTCTCCTTCTGTAGTATCTTGCTCCTTAATTTCTTGATGTCCCCCCTACAAATAGAAAGCTCCGCAGCAGAAAATGTGTCTATTGGTGTTATTGTTATGTTAGCTATCGAGTGGTACGGTAAGGTAAAGTGTTTGGCTATTGGGGTGTCCTTAAGGGTTACTATATTAGATCTGTGGTCCGTTAATCTATCACAAAGTCGTCTAAGGGTTTGTCCTACGTATTGCTTATTGCATAAGTTACATGTTATAAGGTATACCACATTAGAGCTTTTACAGTCAAGTCTATTAGCTATTTTATATTGTCTACCAGGATGCGACCGTACGTATTATACGTTTTTATTTTGGACGATAAAATACGTCTAATACGCGTACGGTAAAACTGTGCGTGCCGTACGTTTCAATACGTTGTACCCTATAATTGTAAAATTGAACACGAAACGTTGAAACATAGTTAACTAAGTTACTAAAAGGCATAGCTGCCAAAAACAAACTTAACAAAGTTTACTGTAAGGTATCTACTGCGCGTATTCTTCTGAAACATCAACAAATTCTCGTATGGCACACCATTGAACATTAAATTGTTTCTAAGTCAACGTATTTTTTACGTATAATACGCGTATTTTACATTCGGGGATAAAAATACGTATGATACGCGTATTTTATTATGGGACTCAACGTACGGTCGCACCCTGTTGTCTACGTGTGTATGTACTGTTGAAGGTGTTAGTAACATTAACGTGTTTACAGGTTTTACAACGGGGACCCATGCATCTAAAGGACCCTCCCTGCAGTTCATGTGATTTAATAGGCCTTTTATTCTTACGTGGAGCCAGCAATTCGCCTAAGTTTTTATTTCTAGAAAATGCAGGTATTACTCTATAGCCGTTAAACAAAGGAGAGTCCAAGAGCAGTTTCTTCCATTCATAGACCAGTTTAGTAGACAGAGAGCTGTAAGGAATGACGATAGGCAGTAGTGCTTTAGGAGGAGAGTTATTGTTGGATCTAGGCCTGTATTCTGTCCAGATATCTAATTTAGTTTTTCTTAGTTTTCTTGTATTATAACCGCGTATTTTAAGACTATTGAATAGAGTATGGCAGGCCTTGTCGTAATCGTTTTTAAATGATGAAAGTCTTTTAAACCTTAAAACCTGTGACTTGACTATACCCATGAATGTGTGCGGAGGATGGAAAGAAGAGTGATGCAGTAGCTGATGCGTGTCAATATACCTTAGTTTGCAGTGTTGTTATGCCATTTTCCGCAGGGTTAGGGTTAGGGTTAGGGTTAGGGTTAGGGTTAGGGTTAGGGTTAGGGTTAGGGTTAGGGTTAGGGTTAGGGTTAGGGTTAGGGTTAGGGTTAGGGTTAGGGTTAGGTTAGGGTTAGGGTTAGGGTTAGGGTTGGGAGATCTGCATTTAACATTAGAGTACTAACCTATCAGTTAGTCAATTTGGGAGGATGCCATTAATTTATTTAGAGGTCGATGATCACGAACGCCGCCCTCCTTCATACGGGTTTGAGACTGATACAACCAGGGTTACGGGTTCTGGCACAGCCGAAGAGTTTTCATCTGAGTATTTAGCGTTGTTTCATTGTGTTGGTTCAGCAGCGCCTCTGATGAACGGTGCCGTGTCTTTCTGAAGTGGTGCTTTCTGAAGTTTGCAATCGCCATCATCGTTTTCGAAGGTCAGCGAACGACATTTTGCGACTGCTGGGGTCGTACTCAGCCATATAATATAATAATAATATAATAATTATTATAATAATAATAATAATAATAATAATAATAATAATAATAATAATATAATAATAATATAATAATATCTTTTTTCTTTAATTTAGCGCCTGACAAACGCACTGCGCTGTACATTTACATGTTATGCAATTGAAACAATCTTAACTAGTTAACTACTAACAGAACAGACAGCCTGTAATACACGGCGCTAATAGCAGCGTACAAAGCAAATCCGCCCTAACGGGGCTCGAACTCGGTACCTCTCGCACTCTTCGCCAGATGTTATCCAACGCGCCACCGGACCCCCCAATGAAGATGAAGATGTCAGACATTTTATGGATTAAATGGAAATCAGTTTTGTATGTTGTCAATATGCTGCGATTGGAATGAATGCAGAGTTTAACTACATCATGTGGCATCAAAGTTTACGGCGACAGGAAAAATTTGTTTTGATGATTTCTTTTAGTTAGTTTTGAATATTTATCACCGTTCTTATAGCATCACGCAAACCGTTTTACCAGAGGGCAGTATTTCAGGTTAACGACACTGTGTGATAGCACAGATAATTAGCTTCCCTTCCTCCTTTTCCAGGTTGGGACTGGGACTCTGATCATGCTTCGTGAGTCCGACTGACGAAGCATGGTTAGAAGCGGAGTTTTATCAAAGGCAGACGTATCTCACGTAAAATAAACGCTCAACAGTAACGTCCAGATATAATTTTTGCATTTATTTAGGTTTACTAGTCAACATTTACAAACTTTCTTTTATGTTATTGCAGATATATATGAAATTTCAACACGTGGTTAATACTTTAATCATAACAACATTTGCACACCTTCTCCTTCGCGTAAGTCGAAAGTATATAAAGCTCGGAATCACGCGATCCCACCCTGTTTTAATTAATGGATCGGGTGAGATCCTTCACCATCGCTGTCTGTCCGTTTGAATGAGTGCCACACCATTTAAATTCCCCGGACCATGGTAGCTCGAGATTCAAATCTCTGAAAAAAGGCAAGCATCGGGAGTCAAAACGGGTAGCCTATGCATAGAGAGGTGCATGGGACATACGCTCCAACCAATGTAGCTAACTGGTCTAACACCGTGAGAAATCCTTTTTAAATGAATTGATCGGACGAGATCCTTCCGTTTAAATTGGTGCCGATTAAATTATGGTCCTTGTAATCAAATCTCCAAAATAAGTCACCACCTGGAACAACGTGCACAGAGGCGCGTGAGACGTACGCTCTAACCGATGTAGCTATTACTGGGCTAACGCTCCGTATGTTACAACGCCTTTATGACTGGATACACCACGTGATGCTCCGATTCTGATTTTCCTTTTCTCTGTAGCAACGGGTTTTCTCTGTCAATATCCTTTCCCTACGACGACTGTTACATGAGTACTAGCAGAGCCCGAGGTATTGGTGGGTTCCTCACTTTCTCCGTTCATTATTATAGCGAACGATGGCAGAGAAGACAGACAGAAAGATATTCTAAATTTAATTACTACGACCATAGACTTCCAGTATAAATAGAAGAAAACGTTGCAGCTCATCGTGAAAAATCTTTATGTGAGCGATGATGAGATGAGATAACTGAGATTCACTGAGTTCGATGGATGCTTCACTCAGCTCAGCTCAATTGACGCTCGTGAATAAGCTGGTGCCCTGCGCCTGGCTTTCGAGTGGCACCTTAAGAAGTTTGAATATTAGAATTCGGATTACTCCGGCTGATAAGCAATCGACATACTATAGAAATGATCCCTAAAAGTGTGATCTTGTGTTTCTCCGTGCAAAAGAACCACCGTTGAACCTGACGAATGAACGAAAAGTTGGACCAATTATTATTGTGACTGAAGTAATGACATCTGGCGCCTGTCTTTCACCTTAGCTTATAACTATATCAGAGTGTGAAAAAGAGAAAACATACAAACATCATTCTGGCGGCAGAAAGCGATCTAAACAGCCGTAGGTAATTTGTATGTCATAGTTATTCATTTTGTGTAAGAGACTGCGATTTAGTATTCAATTACATCTACATGTAGGGTCTACTAGAACCTGTGAGTGAATTGGTCATTTGCCAATTGCTTCCTATGCATAAGTAGAAACTGTAAATGTCATAAGATATCGCTAATCTGTTGAATCCAGACCAGTCGCAATAATATAGCAATATACCAAGTACTCGTGTTTATATATAAAAGAGAAATGTAGTCTCTAAAGCTTTTCCCGAAATGCAGGAGTAGATATATGAGGTGCTAGCGACTTCATTTTCTTAGCCTCGGCGTACGAGGGCGAGTTTTCTCCATCGCTGATCTTCCCACAGCCAGTGTACGGTTGGTGTACTCATCAGACCAGAGTTGGGTCGAAGATAGAGCAGAAAAACTCTAAACAAATTTTCTTCCCATGCGCGGATTTGAAAACCCAACCTCCCTGGCGATGTTCCAGCCGCTAACTACTAGGAAGTAAGACTTACAACATCACCATAGTCTAAAATAGACCTGATTAATGCTCTATATATGGATAGAGGAATTTTTACAAGCTCCCCAGACATAGTCACTGATGGGTCCTTTAAGGTTAAACTTTTTTAAATATTTTTTAATTATATAATCAATTTTGTTTCCAACTCAATTTCCTATAAAATATGTTAACTTATTTTCCATACTAATTTGTTCCTGAGCAATCGTTCATTAAGCGCCACTTTGCAAGATAAATCATCAATCGATGGCGCTCGTCAATTGTAAACGGAGGACTTGCTTACGATCCCTACACAGTAACCGTTTCCAGGGAGGAGGATTGAACCCATACTCTCCACGCAACAAAGCGAGCGCTATAACGAACCGCTTGGATGGACATCTTACAACAATAAAAGTCTTTGCGTCGGAAGGAAAAATGTTTTGAATGCTTCTTACCATTCATGAAACGACAGTTATAAATCAGTCACTGGGACCCATAAATATATAGTACCGGTTGCTAATGTTTTAAAGGTGTTTAAAGAAAGCTCTCTGAAAAATAGGATACTGTGACCTATGGCTACAAACAGTAGCTATATAGTGGGTTTGTTGCTTTTCAACGACACTGTGCTATAATAAAGATCACTTGTGTCGCCATCCTCCTTTCTCCAGACTTGGCACTGTCACTACCAATTGCATGATAGCGGCGTAGTTGAAACTGTTTAGATGACTAATAAAATAAACGCGCTACAGAAACGTATATGCAATGTGTGACAGAGGCAGGCTTGCAAAAAGTTTTGCAAACCTTCTTTTCTTGAAAATCAAATAGCGCATTGGATAACATCTGGCGTAGAGAGCGAGAGGTACCAAGTTCGAGCCCCCGTTGGGCGGATATGCTTTGTAGGCTGCTATTAGCGCCGTGTATTGCAGGCTGTCTGTTCTGTTAGTAGTTAAGATTTAAATTGCATAACATGTAAAATGTACAGCGCAGTGCGTTTGTCAAGCGCTTATTAAAGAAAAGATTATTATTATTATTATTTTATTTTTGTTGTTGCCCTGAGGTACTTCATTCCCCAGGGTCTTAGAAATTATAAAAGCGTTGTATTCTGGAACGGCTACCCCTCATCCATGTCAATTAAGGGTATTATTATTATTATTATTATTATTATTATTATTATTATTATTATTATTATTATTATTATTATTATTATTATTATTATTACTATTATTATTATTATTATTATTATTATTATTATTATTATTATTATTATTATTATTATTATTTTTTTTTTTTTTTTTTTTTTTACCCGAGGTATATATGATCCCTCAGGCTCTTAGAAACTAACTGAAGAGTAAATCATTCTTATTATTAACAAGCATTATTATTATTATTATTATTACTATTATCATTATTATTATTATTATTATTATTATTATTATTATTATTATTATTATTATTATTATTATTATTATTATTATTATTATTATTATTATTATTATTATTATTATAAAATGTAGTTTAATGATTTTCAGAGAGCCTGCCATCTTTCACACCTTCTTTTATTTGTAGAGCGAATCTATATAAATCTCAGAATTAAACTCTTTTATTTCATCGATAAACATTACTTAACATGCAAAATGCTTGCCGGAATAGATCAGTAACTGTTGCTAACGAAACTGGCTTTGTACCTTAATCGAAATCTGTCAGTGGAAATGTACACGTTTTTCTCTAGTGAAATGAACGGGTGAGATCCTTCACCACTGCCAAGGTAGACGTAAACAGAATATTTCGCTTGTATTAATACGGTGTTTTAGACACCTTTAAATCTTTTTATAAGGAATTATATATAAATATGTGTAAACCACTTTTCGTACTTTGGCAGTGCCAGTTCGAAGCCTGGATGACGAAGGAAGGGTCGATAATGATCTTTGTTATACTGTAATTATATATCTTCGTTTAATAGAACAAACTGACAAACCGCAGTGAGTTACATAATGGAAAGGAAGACAGATCTAATATCAATCTAAGTAGGAACATACATAGTCTGAAGTGACATAGCTTTGTATTATGTGGTATAGTTGCTGATTTTACCGTTTATTGAAAAGCCTAAATTAGAGTAGGCCTATGCCTATTTCTTTGTTATCAAACAATGCCGTTTAACTGAAACTGTGACTATTGCTACATGATCAATGTATTGTATTGTATTGTATTGTATTGTATTGTATTTGAACACTTGTTATAGCGCCCCTACCAGATTTCCCATTCAGAGGCGCTCCCGACTACTGCGCGGACGCTGAATCGGAGTTTCACGCCGAAGCGCATGAGCAATTGCGAGTGAAGGACTTGCCCAATGATATTGTAAGCGTGCTTCGTTCTCTAAAGAAATCCTTTTACTAAGTCCAGACCCACTTTTTGCAACATGCAATAAGAATCTGTTTAACGACACTGTGTGGTAACAAAGACCATTAGCGTCGCCCTCCTCCTTCTTTCAGGCTTGGGACTGGAACTGGCTGGCACTAAGCACAGAAGTGCAATGTACGGACGTCCGGTGGCGGAGTTGTGTAATTCTCTATGTGATGGATTGGATCCATAGCTTAACGGCAGCTTATGACAACATAGGCCGTTGCCGACGGCAAAGATTATTTTTTGGCATATTACAGCTAAAAAATCTCTCTCTCTCTATGTGATGTATGTATGTATTTCATTTTTAACGACTAGCTGTGTGGTAACGAAGATCATTAGCGTCGCCCTCCTCCTTTATCCAGGCTTGAGACTGGCACTGTCAGAAAGCGAACAGTGGCGGAGTTAACGGATCCACAGTTTAACGGCAGCTTATGACAACATAGACCGTGGCCGCCGACAAAGATTATTAATATTACAGCTCTTATGGGCTGAGTTAACCTACATGTACACCTTTATTTACTTGGCAAGTAGTACTTTTAAAGAGATGTACTATATCTTTAGTCCTGATCCGTATGGAATAAAAATTTGACCTTTTAGGTAGCTGTAGGGGGTTCATTTACACACGCCATCTAGCGAATGACGAGCTGAGTGGACTTTTGTGAGGGTAGCAGGAATGGATCCCGCCTCCGACTTGATGGTATGCTTTTCACGCCAGTGTCGTTAGCAGTATTCTATGGGCCTGCCCCATAATCAATTAAATTATAATTATTTGGCATAAAAATAATATGAATATAAAGGAAATCGTATAGAATATGAAAAAAAGAGGGACACATCTTAGGAAAAAATGTAAGGGGTCAAACGCGTTGGGATCCGTAAGCAAATGAGCGTTTTGCAAGGTTCATCAGAACAAACAGATAATTATCGTTGAACGAGATATACTACAAAAATACCAGTTTTTTGACAACTTTAATTCAGATGCTATTGACGCTTTATCAATTTTAATTTAGTTTAATCGCTGCTTGCTAAAGAGAGGATGGAGATAGTTATTGTACAATGCGAATCGCTGAACTGTGGGTAGTTGCGCCTAGTATTAGAAAAGATCGTCCATTCAGCGTTGCAATGCGCGAGTGAATATCATAATAGAATATTACGACGATTCAGTGATTCTTACGAAATATTGCGGTTTGCACTTAGAATATTCTCCGGTGGTGAAATAAGGTTGCGAGTAGGGTCGTCCTGCTGTGAGATATATACCACAGGGGACTTACCTGGCTGACAGGGATCTTAACTCACAACTATCGGGTGGGCCATTCTTGGTCACTTGCTCGGCCCCCGGTAGAAACGCAAGAATATTACACTGCCTAGACTAGAGCCAGATCTAATTGAGAAATCATACATTCTTAGGTTTTGACGAACATAATAGTAAATTATACAGAACATAGGCCGATATCACAACATCAATAAACTTAATATTCTACTAAGTCCTTAATACTGCAAGGGTAAAGAGATTAATCTATAACTGTTATTTTGATCTTATCTGGAATGCACTTGTGAACTGTCTTTGTTACCATAGTTCGTAGATTTAAATCCGGGGACTGCGACGTCATAATAGGCTGATTGCGAATACTGATTGGCTGCATTATCTGAGATAATTATGACGTAGGCAGTAATTTGTTACTTATGACGTCAGTTGGTAGATTGCGAATAATATTTGGCTGAAATCTCGGAAATAATAATGACGTTATTTGTAATTTACTACGATGATCATCGTTTAGATCAATCTAAGTAGGAACATACATAGTCTGAAGTGACATAGCTTTGTATTATGACCACAAGGCCCACACGTGGATCATTGGGCTTATATTAGGGAGTTATTTTGAGCATTGCTGTCTGGCCATAAAAGTAAAATTTGTCTGGTGAAATCAGACATGATTCGACCATCTAGATGTGTTCCAACAAATTAGAGAGATGATCCGCGTCAATGCGGAGCGTGGAATCAATGAATAGTTCCACACTTCCTATAGACTTAACCGCAGTTTGACTGCGGTTTGACTTCCATAAAAAATCTTAAACCAGCCAACCAGTAGGCGCAGATGTTCTTATCTCTGATAGGCTCTTCGTCTGTTGTTGACTACCTGGCACTCAAAGGTCTTTTGTCGTTTTCCATCTTATAATGCACGAATATGAAATCTTCATTCTTATTACTTACAAATGCCGAAGTGGATTAAAAAATATCATTATACTCAGATATCACTAGGATATCCATGCTCCGATGGGTTGCCAAGCTGCGCTATGTCACATTCAGAACGCTACGAGGATATTAATCTACGATGATTCCTAGGCGCATTCTGTCAGTAGAAGGAGGATGATACAATTAGAAACTGTTTCACAATCCCAAAACAAACTTTTTCCTGTTATACCAAAACTTTTCTTTCTGGCCTTCTGAAACTTCAATCAAATTTCTGAAATCTGTCTTTCATTTCAGTGGGAGGCTGATTTTAAGTGGCCCGATTAAGCTAGCTTAACTTCACCGAAGGACGGGCAACATATAGAACTACTACTAAGCTTACTACTACTACTGCTACTGCTACTGCTACTGCTACTGCTACTGCTACTGCTACTGCTGCTGCTGCAACGTTGTAGTAGTAGTAGTAGTGTAGTACACTACTACTACTACTACTACTACTACTACTACTACTACTACTACTACTACTACTACTACTACTACTACTACTACTACTACTACTACTACTACTACTACTACTACTACTACTACTACTACTACTACTACTACTACTACTACTACTACTACTACTACTACTACTACTACTACTACTACTACTAGTAGTAGTAGTAGTAGTAGTTGTTGTGTAGTAGTAGTAATAACAATAAAAATGATGGTAATAATCACAGTAATGGATAATATAATAATAATAATAATAATAATAATAATAATAATAATAATAATAATAATAATAATAATAATAATAATAATAATAATAATAATAATAATAATAATAATAATAATAATAATAATAATAATAATAATAATAATAATAATAATAATAATAATAATAATAAGGTGGCAGTGGGCTTGAGACTAGGGGCGGTCATCTGTGCCCCACACGCATGCGCATGTGGAACAATAGAGAGAGAGGGATAAAGAAAGATAAAGATACAGTGAGAGTGCGGAACAGACAGGAGAGAGAAGGTCAGAGAAAGACAGAGGCAGAGAGAGAGAGAGAATAGTAGTGAAACAGATACGAGGACAGAAGGGATGAGCAGAGAGTTGGATGGAGCTGAGAAGTGCTCTTGTCTCTGGTCTCCAGTCCAGTCTAAAGATCCGTCCACTCAACATCGACCGACTTTTCCCCAATTCTACCAATTCAACGGACAGTCATGGTACTCGTCGATGGCGGTGTATCGTCAAGTATACCTCTTCGGCTCATGAGAATGGAAGCAAACACAGGAATAGAACAAATACGCAGTGAAACAAAGACAGAAAGAGAGGGAGAGAGACAGACAGAGACAGAGACAGAGGCAGAAACAGGGACAGAGATAACTTAGGCAAACAGGAAACAATCAACAGCAAAAAACCCGTTTAAACCCTCTGCTGTTCATAAAATTTTACCACAACAACAAGCAAAAATAATGTCCTTTGAACGATGAATAATAAATGATTGTACTATCAAGTCCAGGAAGCGCATAAGTGCAAAAATGCACAGTAAGCTGTGCTGCATGGCCTCTAATATCATGGTGCAAAAAATGCACGTAGTCCCATAAAGGGTTAACGGAATCGAAGTGTGTGACGACATCTTGCGGCTGCCGTTGGCGTCGATCTTATGTTCTGATTTTGCTTCATGTAGCAGAACAAGTTCTATATATTCTGATTAACCCATATATGCCTAAGTGTGAATTTGCATGTTATGCTGATATGAGTTGTTCTTCATACAAGTCTTATTGAGATATTAAATCACTCTTGAAAATATTTTCACGATTAGTAGTATTTTTTGTTATATAAAAAGTGATCCTTTATAAAGGATCATAGGCATACAACAGAACTTTTACTTCGGCAAAAAAAACATTCTGCCTCAACATATATACATATACATATATGTAAATTTATGCATATGTTAGAGCCCCTAATCCTTGATGTCGACTATGTTATGTATGTGTGTATATATATGTATATATATGTGTTTATGTATATATATGTATTTATACATATATACATACATAAATATATAAATATATGTAAATTTATGTATATGTTAGAGCCCCTAATCCTAGATATCGACTATGTGTGAGTATATATATGTATATATACATATATATGTGTATATATATGTATGTATATAACTATATATGTATTTATACATATACATACATAAATATATGCATATATGTAAATTTATGTATATGTTAGAGCCCCTAATCCTTGATGTCGACTATGTGTGAGTATATATATGTATATATACATATATGTATGTATGTGTATATATATATATATATGTATATATGTGTTTATGTATATATGTATTTATACATATATACATACATAAATATATAAATATATGTAAATTTATGTATATGTTAGAGCCCCTAATCCTAGATATCGACTATGTGTGAGTATATATATATGTATATATACATATATATGTGTATATATATGTATACTGTATATGTATTTATACATATACATACATAAATATATGCATATATGTAAATTTATGTATATGTTAGAGCCCCTAATCCTTGATGTCGACTATGTGTGAGTATATATATATATGTATATATACATATATATGTATGTATTGTGTATATATATATATATATATATGTGTTTATGTATATATGTATTTATACATATATACATACATAAATATATACACATATGTAAATGTATGTATATGTTAGAGCCCCTAATCCTAGATATCGACTATGTGTTGGTATATATATATGTATATATACATATATATGTATGTATGTGTGTATATATATGTGTGTATATATGTGTTTATGTATACATATGTATTTATACATATATATATATATATACATACATAAATATATACATATATGTAAATTTATGTATATGTTAGATCCCCTAATCCTAGATATCGACTATGTGTTAGTATATATATATATATGTATATATACATATATATGTACGTATGTGTATATATATATATGTATGTATATATGTATATATACATATACATACATAAATATATACATAAATGTAAATTTATGTGTATGTTAGAGCCCTAATCTTCATGTCGACTATGTGTGAGTATATATATGTAAATATACATATATATGTATGTATGTGTGTATATATATGTATGTATATATGTATTTATGTATATATATATATATATATATATGTATCTATACATATATACATACATAAAGTGTACCTGAAATACAAGACCAATCAAAGTGGTTTCAGTAGTAGGCCTATGTTTGTTGAAAACTACACATGTTATACATATGTTAATTTTTAGGTACGTCGTGTCCCTACGATCCTTTATAAAGGATCGACAATAAAAACATTTTATTCATAAACCAATCATGCCCCGCGCACGGGCAATAAACATACTGACTAAGAACACTAATTAGTAATATACTAATCAATAAAATACTGGTTTTCAAAGAAACAAATAAATTTATGAGCTAACCTTTTTCGGGATTCCATAAAATGCAATTAAACTTCAAAACGTATCTATATTTCATACGAAATGAAAAAATTTAAGTAAAACTTAAAAACGGACGTTAACAATAGATACAAGACACGTCATGTTTGTTGCCGCATAGACATTATATTGCAAGATTACAGATTTGCAATTAATTAAACATAGATACTTTATAAAGGATCGTAGGCTTATATGGGTTAATTCAGTATGCTGCAATTACGTTTTACGTATTGAGACAAATTCTAGGTGGAATAAAAAGTATGATTTCTCTTCAAAGTTCCATTGCTGCTCATGTAAGCGTAATGACTTCTTCACTATAAAAAGCAATGGCTTGAAAAAGACACACTAATAATTTCTATTATTATGGTAATCTTGATACTGCTGACGTTGTAAACCAGCCTATAGAAGTATCTCCCAAGTCCCGATTTCCATTAATTTACATTTCAGGGCATTATGTAACTAACGTTGACCTTTTTGCACGTCGATAGCCGTTTAACCGTTCTATAGAGAGGTTTTGGACGTATTAACGAATTAGCGAAAATGAGACTTATATATGGTCTATGGTAACCGATTTTAAGGTGTCTAAATGGAAACTAATATTACTCGCAGCATTTTAAGGCGTTTAACGACATCTTGTGTCTTCCAGGACCGTTACGTCGACCTTATTTTAAAGACAGTCAAGTAACTTTTGGAAAAGGATGACCATCCGAGCGATTGAACGAAAATGGATATTATAGTCCTTCACTAAATGACCGAGTGGGTTGGTAGCCCGCTCACCACGCCGGCGGCCCGGGTTCGATTCCGGGTCGGACGGTTTATCAGAGATTAATTTCTCGGATCTTTACTGCGGGTGGCTCGGTCGCATTATAAACGTGGAGTACAATACAATACAATACAACACAACACAATACAACTGGGGCGCGGTGGTATAGGGGTATGTTCGGTGCCTTGCAGCTGGAGGGTTGCGGGTTCGAATCCACCTGAAGCCGCCGCGTAGGGACCCTGGGCAAGTCCTTCACTCGCAATTGCTCGCTGCGCTTCGGCGTGAAACTCCGATTCAGCGTCCGCGCAGTAGTCGGGAGCGCCTCCGAGTAGAAATCTTGAAGGGGCGCTATAACAAGTGCTCATACATACATACATACATATGATACGGTCTAAAACCAAATAAAAAGTTTAAGATGTCGATTGGTTTTATTTGTTCCTGTTTAACGACACCGTGTCATGAAAAAGAATAATTAGCGTCGCCCTCCTCCCCTTCATCGAGGCTCTTGACTTGCACTGTTACATAATAATCTTTTCTTTATTGAAGCGCCTGACAAAGGCACTGCGCTGTACATTTACATGTTTTGCAATTTAAATCTTAACTACTAACAGAACAGACAGCTTGCAATACAAAATGGCGTATTAATGCTGCCAATAAATCGAACTGCTTATATATAACGACGATTGTATGCGAATTAGAGGTGTCTTGATGAACCTAATAGGTTCGTGCTTTTTCGCTTTTTATAAGCGCCATCTTATGAATGTTGTTGATGTCGACCACAACTAGCGAAGAACCCAAGGATTAAATGAAAAACGAGATAAAAATTATATTTAACATCAATAGTATCCTAATAAAAGGTGTTTAAAAAGAACATTTTTCTCGTAGTAATATTTTTTGTTATTAGTTAGGTAACTTTCGTTTAACTACGATGCTTCATAGAGACGGTCATTTGTGTCACCTCCTTTATCCAGGCTTTGGACTGGCACCAAGCAAGTGTATGGGGTTCTGCCCGATAGCGCATTGGATAACACACTGGCGTGGAGAGCGAGAGGTACCGAGTTCGAGACCCGTAGGGCGGACATGCTTTGTAGGCTGCTATTGGTGCCGTGTATTGCAGGCTGTATGTTCTGTTAGTAGTTAAGATTGTTTCAATTGTCATAACATGTAAATGTACAGTGCAGTGCGTTTGCAGGCGCTTATTAAAGAAAAGATAATTATTATTATTATTATTATTATTATTATTATTATTATTATTATTATTATTATTATTATTATTATTATTATTATTATTATTATTATTATTATTATTATTATTATTATTATTATTATTATTATTATTATTATTATTATTATTATTATTATCAGTGTTGATTGAAAGACCCGTGGAGAGGTGGAGCCTTAACTAAAATCCATTGTTGTGTTACCGCATAAAGACACTGGAATAGCTCGACCCTCTTGCCCGACAATCATTGTTATAAAAGCCGAAATCGCCATCGATTGGGGGCAGAATTACAATCTGGTGAAGTGGGGTGAATGTGTGTTGGTGGGATGATTCACTGCGCAGAGGTTAAAGCCGTGGACACTCCCTTAGGGATTATACCCTGACCAGGTAACAAAGTGGTTTATTTCCTTGAATTTTCGAAAATAATTTCAAATGTGAGTTTGTTCAAAATCTCTTAGTTCTCTTCCTTTCTACGTCAATTCGTGTTATTGAAGCTAAATAATAATCTAACTTAGTAGACGTCTTTACACACCTCTTTTAGGCGATAATTTTGCCCAGCTTTGAACACCTCTTTTAAGTTGCCATTTAAATTATAAATAAAATTAAAGACAGGATAAATTGTTAGATCGAGTGCAACACTAAACATTATGTTATGCGTTAAATCCACCACCGTCGTTATCGGGTAGTGCCAGTCCCACGACTGAACAAGGAAGGAGGGCAACGCTTATCATCTTTATTATGACAAAGCGTCGTTAAAGAGAACAATATACGTACGTAGATATTCGTCTCACTAGTTGAATGGCTATAAGGAGAAGTAAGGTCGACGTCAACGGATCTAGTAGCCATTAAATCAAAGGAAACAACGAACACTATAGTAAAATTCAAACACTGTTTTAAGACACCTTTAAATCGTGTACTCTATCGATTTGGCTTGTACTCTATCGGTTTGGCTGGTACTCTATCGGTTTGGCTGGTACTCTATCGGTTAGGCTAATATACTCTATTGGTTTGGCTGGTACTCTATCGGTTTGGCTGGTACTCTATCGGTTTGGCTAATATGCTCTATTGGTTTGGCTGGTACTCTATCGGTTTGGCTGGTACTCTATCGGTTAGGCTAATATACTCTATTGGTTTGGCTGGTACTCGGTTAGGCTAATATACTCTATTGGTTTGGCTGGTACTCTATCGGTTTGGCTGGTACTCTATCGGTTTGGCTTGTACTCTATCGGTTTGGCTGGTACTCTATCGGTTTGGCTGGTACTCTATCGGTTAGGCTTGTATACTCTATCGGTTTGGCTGGTACTCTATCGGTTTGGCTGGTACTCTATCGGTTTGGCTTGTACTCTATCGGTTAGGCTAATATACTCTATCGGTTTGGCTGGTACTCTATCGGTTTGGCTGGTACTCTATCGGTTTGGCTGGGTATCGGTTTGGCTTGTACTCTATCGGTTTGGCTGGTACTCTATCGGTTTGGCTGGTACTCTATCGGTTTGGTTGGTACTCTATCGGTTTGGCTTGTACTCTATCGGTTTGGCTTGTACTCTATCGGTTTGGCTTGTACTCTATCGGTTTGGCTTGTATCATCGTCATCATCATCATCAGCAGCAGCAGCATCACTTTAACGGCAATATAATATTATTCAGTGGCAGTTCTACCTGTTACAAAATCAGCTCAAATAACGAATCCCATACATTAAACAAACCAATTTATAAGTAGGCCTATGCCTAATAAATAAGGACCAATAATATTAGAAATATTACTCTATTAAGCATCCGTTCTCTCCAATATAAAACAAAAAATTGTAGGCGTATAAGCCATGAAAACTTCAATCTCTAACAGAAAATAGCATATCTAAGATTAAGTGGCCAAAGGCGGCATTTTGGGCCGACGCCCCGGGCGGCAGTTCCGCTCCCGACGCCTCTGCTTCTTTCTCCATGCTATTGGGTCTGGCAATACCGACGGTGGCGGAGTACTGATTACTGACTTGGAAAACCGATTTATCACAACAAACGCCGGTTGCTTTGCTTGTTTACTGTTTAACGACCACTGTGTGGTAACAACGACCATTAGCGTCGCCCTCCTCCTTTATCCAGGCTTGGGAGTCGGGACTGGCACTGTCAGAAAGCGAACAGTGGCGGAGTTAAAACGCCGGAAACGTGAGCGAAGTATAAGTGCTGAAAGTTGTACCAATTTCAAAGGTGTCTAACATAGCTGATTTAGCATGTAAGTAAGTAAGTAAGGATATTCTTTATTAAACCAATTGCATATCCGCACTTTGGTGTACATGCATTTATACAGAGTATAACATTCTTATTATGTAGTGAAAAGGAATTGGTGTGTGGCTTTTACTGACGGGCGAGAGACTAGAGTCCACTTGATTTGAGAAGAGTCCTTGTTATAAATTATAAAAGAAACGATTTAAATCGACATGTTGAGAATAGTTCAATAACGAACGTTGTAACGATGACAGTTTAATGAACGCAGTTGAATAGTGGCTCCATCTTTCGAATAAAAATGAATTAAACTGTCGTGAGTATAGTGTCCCCACATAGGGAGTATTTAGTGAAGCCGGTGATTCCATTCAAATAGCTTTTCTATAATTATGCAAAAGGCATCAGACTAATGGTTGCTTCGTAACTAATCTGTACGAGACGCCAGGTCACAATTCCATCGGCCAGAAACAAGTGGTCCAGTTACAGCGTGTTAAGAATTGAAACTTTGGGATCGTGTAAGTAAATGATCTTAATTATTCACGATACCTCGTCGTTGGGGTCGTGTACCGGTACGTAAGTAAATGATCTTTAGCCTATTATTCATAGGACCCTGACGATCTGGCGCAGATACTTCGATTCAAATGAGTCGATTCTTGTGACCTTATCCTTTTTAATGGTCCAGCTCTCACACATTACATCTCACAACCATACATTGACACAGGCCACGCAGCGTATTACAGTATATTGGTCATTCATTTCAGGCAGTATAGGCCTACGTGCATTTTGTCGCAGGACGCAGGGCTTTGTACGAAGGAAATGCTTAAGACCGTTATCGTAATCTTGAGATTTCTATAGCGCCAAGTAGGTGAAGTCGCGGGAACGAGATTATTCACGAGCGCTCCGTCAAAACAAAATCAATAGGCAGGTAAGGCCAAATCGCTTTCAGGTCAAGGTAAAAAGAGTCACTGTCGAGCAGGCCGACAGTCAGACGTCTACTGTTGATGGTATACGCTATAGGTCTACTTAGAAATGCCGCAGTGACAGAGGTAAGAGGAAACTCGAGGAGGTATCAGGATAGGATTTGTGAATAAGATGCGGTGACTGTATATTTATATGGTAGTAAGTTATAACTAATTGAGGGAGGTGGTTCAGTACGTCCACGTCGTCTCCCTCGGGCAACGGGACTATAGATCCCGGCTAAATCTGAACCAAGGAGGAGGGAGAGAGCCGAGAGACCTGATCAGTCGCCTTCACCCCATTGATCATGAAACTCAAAATGGAAGAAATGGGCTGGACGGTTCAGGAGGCTATGCGCCGGGCATGCAACAGAGAGGGATGGAGGTCTTCCATAAATGAGCGGCTTATGCGTGCGGGAGCATCGCCAAGGCCATAAGTCAGTAAGTCAAGTATAACTAATTCCTCCTAGAAGAGAAAGCAAACTGATGACAAAAGTTATACGAAAATTAACTGAAATGCATCAAAAACTGTAGAGACGTCAACCAGTGATATTTTAGTTCTTTAATTAATTTTACTTCTAGTTCTTATTCACTTCTGTTGAAGCAATTTTACTTCTCCTTCTACTTCTAGTTCTCAAATAATTTTACTTCTAGTTCTTATTCACTTCTGTTGAATCAATTTTACTTCTCCTTCTACTTCTAGTTCTCAAATAATTTTACTTCTACTTCTTGTTCTCAAATAATTTTACTTCTAGTTCAGGTTAACACATAATTTTACTTATTCGTGCTGTTCGTGCACTTATCAAGATTAGATATATGAACAAAACCTTTAAACGATTTCCCTCATGCACAGAGAATATTATGAAGAAGAAAAAGAAGAGGAGACAGAACGGCAGTCCCTTAAGCTAACCCTGAAGCAGCCATATGTATGAAGTGTTAGCGACTTCATTTTCTTAGCCTCCGCAAATGAGAGCTGGGAGTCAGTCCTCTCCATCGCCGTCGTCTTCCAACAAACAGTTTACGGTCAGTGTACTCATTAAAGCTGAGTTGGCCAGGAGTGCAGAACTCTGGTGAAAGTAGGCTGGAGTTCATGAGATTAGCTACGAGATTCACATTATGCGCAGAGGTGTAGGCCCCTACGTCAAATCCAAACAAGGAACATGCATTTTAAACATTATTTCTGTACGGCAGTACTGTGAAGAATTCCCTATTTCATGACCTGAAAAACGGGTTCTAATCCCTCATGGGTCGAGTGCAGGCATGGGTTTCGTTGCCAAGAGGGCCTGAAGAGGCCGATGGCAACCGCTTCCCAAGGGGGGACTCGAGGCCAGTTAGCCCAGGATCAAGCCGATCAGAGAGTTCATGTCCCTGCCATGCATAACTATCCCGTGGATCAATAGGGGAAGCACCCCGGCTGGAATGGGAGAACATTTGATAACACTAGGTATTAAATTACTAAGAGCTAAATAAAGGTCACACAAAGAATATCACTAAGGGCACAAGAGGCCTTCCTGCCACTTCAAACAACTCTGAGGCCGATTTGACCTCAGGTCAAACAAAGTGGACCGCTTCCTTGAACTTGACCCTCTCTGCCAGCTCAAATACCAATATCACCTTAGATATTACTACAGAAAATCTTCTAGCCTAGTATATATTTCATCATTGATCTAGGCAGTCTGGCCAGACGCTTCCCTTGCTTTCTCTCTCGGACGATCAGTTCTACGCTCTTCTCTACACCGGAGACGACCACTCTCCTTCACAGCCAGTCACGGCAACGAAGGATTCTCCCTTGTCCGTGGCCTACCTTTCCTGAGTCACATGTGCCTGACCTCTGGCTCTTCCCACTGGCCAATCACATCTTACCTCAGACTCCTCTGGTCAGCCAGCCTGCCGGCCTACTTAGCTGGCTCCCTCAGAGGGCCGGAGACAACCCCTCAGGTATCTGCATAGGATAGCTGCATAAGATGCGGTGACTGCATATTATTAGCCCTTAAGCCTAAGGCCGGTTTAAACCAGTTTAAAGCTATATGACCCCACACCCAGGAATACAGGTATAATGTCCTTCTACTGTTCTGTGAGGGACCTACTTCATCAGTCGTAATAAAACATGGCACGTAAAAATTGGAAGTCTCTTAATTTTCGTTCTAAAAATATTTATGCTTCTTATTCTTATTCACTTCTGAAGGTCTTAATATCACTTCTTATTCTATTCTCGTTCTTAAAATAATTTCTATTCTACTTCTACTTCTGCTGAACGAAAATCAAATAATTATTATTCTTATTCTACTTCTTATTCACGAAAATATCACTGACGTCAACGGCCTTTGTGGCAAATAGATGTCGTTAAACATTGGAATACTATAACTGCTACTGCCAATGCCACTGACACTATACCACTGCCACTGTCACTGCCACTATCACTACCACTACTAAAGAACAGCTTAAACAGATTCTAGCACGAATTAAATGTCAATATAGGGAGAAGCAAACAGTGAACTGAAATAGATTCCAAGACGTAGGCCCTAGGCTATAAAATTATAGACCTATATATTTATTAAGGAGGCCTGGCGTCACGAACTCTGAGCGGAACATAGCCCACCCAGATCGTTCTAATCTAATCTATTCTATGCAAAGCCAGTCCATGCTATAATCATCTAAACTGAATCTAATCCATTGCAGTCAATTATGGTCTAGTCTAACCTAATCCCATCCAAGCCATCTTAGTCTTAACAAATTGCGACGGACTTTGATTTGATTTATGAATTTGAAACCTTCTGATTGAACACCTAGCTCAGGAAAACGAAATAATTTTATTGTAGGCACCCGAAAGGCCGGACCAAAAGAACAGCAATTGTTCCGTTAATATGGAATATTGTTCCATTTCCAACAATTACACGTTGCATCCGTGTTACTTTAACTGCGCAAATGCAGTGTTATTTATATATAATAAAAGTAAGTAAGTAGGCTATATTCTTTATTAGCCAATTGCTAATCGCACTTTGGTGTACAGACTTATAAACACAGTTATAAAGTATATAAATTTCTTAGAAAAGTTCTGTATGTATGTAGCCTATGCATGCATTTTATGTATGCCATTGTATTTGTATGTATGTGTGCAATGTGTATATATGTATGTAGCCTTAGCTGCCTTATGTATGTAAGTATGTAACTATGTATGTATGTATGTATGTATGCGTTATGCTTATATGTATGTGTGTATGTATGTGTGCATGTAAGGGGCTATTAATAACCTCACAAGGGCGCCTAACATGTCAATCCAACAGCGCTGAAGAGGTGCGTCTTAAGATTACTTTAAAATGTTTCTTCCGCTGTCTGGTTTTAATAATGTCAATAATTACGGTGAAATGCAAACAGTGACCTGTGACTCCTATTACAAACCGGATCTCTCGTCGCTCTCGACAATCCCTATGGCACGATACAGCGCTCGTGAGTAAGCTGATGCCCTGCGCTTAGTTCAAGAAAAGCCCTTTAGAAATTTGAAGTTTGTTTTTAGGATTAGGTATTTATTAATTAAACCATCCTGCTGTCACGAACTCTGTGGGCAGTCTATTTCATATACAGAAGTCAGTACCCAGCCACACTATTTAAAATAATTACTCTCTTACCAGACACTATATGTGTCTAAGAACATCTGGTGGCATCAGCGTCTGATGTTCTAGATATTAGCAGTATGAGAATTGTAGAAAATAGACTAGACTGGGGGTCAGACTTTGATGCATGTGGAGTTGGGGCTCATTCATTCATTCATTACGAAGATTTATAGAGCGCCCCTTCAAGGTTACTACTCAGGAGCGCTCCCGACCCCAGCACGGCTGAAAAGGACAGTTTTGAGGCAAGAATAGAAAGATTCAGAGTGGATTCTGGGATGCAATCCCCGCGCCAAAGGGAGCCCATTCCAGAGGGACTGATCTGACTTTCACAGGTATATGCCTACCTACCGACAATAATAATGCAGTCTTCTCTTGAAACGTTTCAACACAATTCGCCTCTGAATGGGAAATCTGGTAGGGGCGCTATAACAAGTGTTCAAATACAATACAAATTGCTTCACTTGTGGGTGTTCGGCCATGGATGTGCAGCGTAAGCGACTTCATTTTCTTAGCCTCGGCATATGATGGCGGGTGGCCAGCCCTCTCCCTTGCTGTCTTATCTCCCCGCTGATGGTGTACGATTTAACGGTGAGCACGGATTCGATCACCCACTGAAGGTGCAGCAGAGGCGGCCTTTGACAGTTTTGTGGTATAGCCCGCTATAGACAAAGACCAAAATGCCGCCCCTTAGATCTACTCATAAATGCTGATTAATTATTGAATTTGCTGCCGTCATTTCTGAGTATAATTTTAACGCATAAGGGCACACTTATTCTTCTAAAATGATAATATAATGGGGCGATAGGGGCGTCATAAAATCTACACGAAGTAGCCTACGAACAAAACATTTATTTCTGGGTTTTTTCGGAATTTGCCGCCCCTTGAAAAGTGCCGCTCTAGGCAACCGCCTATATCGCCTATACCTAAAGCCGGCTCTGTGGTTAGGCCTACTGTGTAGAGACAATCCTAGAACGAGTATGCGAATATTACGAATATTAAGATTTGTAGAAATTGACGAAAATTGACGAATATTTAAACTGGCCAACGAATATTAAATTTGTAAAATTTCTTTTAATTCTTAACTCTTCAAAATCCTAGATTAATTGTACAAAATTCAGTGCCAAAAACTAGGCATTAGAACAAGAACAGTTACATGCCACAGTTACTCATCTCATATCAGTAACTTCACTTAGTTTATTGTTCGAAATCTCAAAAGGCGATGCGGGCTGATCATGCGGCATTCACATTCGAGAGTGAAATAGTTAATCTTCGTCCTTAAAACGGAAACAGTGACGTCATCAACGAATATTTACGAATATTAAAAATGCCCTAATATTCACGAATATTAAACCCTCAAGTCACGAATTCTCGTTCTATGCTCACAATAGCTCAGAACCATCGATGCTCTGTCGTATAGTCGTGTGCACTTCTGTAGGCCTACTTTTAAGCAGGGCCGTATACCAAACACAGCGGTGGTATTGTATTGTGTAAAAGCACAGGAAGACATTTAACTTCATTTTGAGAATCTGCACCAGTGGGAGGGTAAGACCAGTCAGCAAAGGTATGGGGAATATAGCCTACCTTAGTCGTTCCCTATACAAACTTAACCCTGCTGACTCAGAGCCAGGCCAGCAACCTGGTTCAAAAGAGACATTTGAGGAAAAGACGAGAAGAAACCATGCATGAACAGGAAGTGTCGACATAGGTATAGGCCTACTGCGCATTAATTTCAAGAGTTATATACAGAAGCCATACGATTAAGAAGTAGTAGACAAATTCAGACACAGCGGACCATTCAAAGATGGCAGCAGACAGTCAGGGTTGACCGATTCACTCTCCATGCCTTTGTTGAACCTTTACAAAGCGCACATCTGATTTCATAGTTCACCTGCTCAGTTGAACACGCCGTCAATACAACCCCTGCAGGGCTATAAAGAACCCCCGTGGCGATGCACAGCACCCATATATGCAAGCCGCCGTATTGTACCACTCGCTCCATAATATACGTCAGCTTTCACCCCAAAGGCAATGCCGAACTTTGCGCCCGGGGTTGGCGCTGTTGTGTTGCCCCATCATCTTCTAAATCTGACGTTACCCTTTCAGCGGGGTTTAACTGCGGTCTCACTGACGCAATCACTTTTCATATCACCCTTACTCAAGCGCCCATCAAGCAGAACGTACCTACATCAACAATGATAGTCGTCTGAGAAAGGGTCGTGGGTTGTGGGATATCAAAGGTGCAAAAAACAAGTTTTTTTCAAAATGAAAAGTACTTATTTTTATTTATTTTTTTGTTTTTATGGTTTTCCTATTTCGGATCATAAAATTCATAAATATGACATTAATACCGTTCCAATTAATCAGATGACTAAATGAAACTGTAACAGTTTCTACTAGAACAGTAGAACCGTAGAACGGCATGTAACGAAATTAACAGACAATACAACAATTGCCAAGAGAGTTGAAGAGGCATTTATAATTTATAAATTTGTAAAAGAAATTTGCGGTATTCTGAGTTTTTGGTTTGAAAAACAAAAAACCTCAAAAACCAAACCTTTTGCAGCCCTGTAGGATATACGCTGGAACAAGAAAGATTGCTGGTGTGTGGCTTAAATTATCATTAGGCTAATGGTTCTTAAAGTCTGGTCCTCGGACAAGGTCCGAGAGCGTGAACCATGTGATCCCTCCCTGCATACAACCTAAAACTTATCTATTATGTGATTTTGTGACGTTACGCTTGGTGACGTCACTATTTTTGACGTCACTGTTCATTATCACAGTGAATCGTTTTCGTCTTGACATTTTATATTGGTTCGCTTCTGATAAAAATCGTTTGGCTGTAGCACGAGGGAGGTCCCCTGGTGAATTTTTTTTGGAACCACTGCTATAGTTTACACATAATGTGCAATATATATATATATATGTATATATATATGTATATGTATATATATATATGTATATATATATAGTGTAGTGGTCAGCGAACTTGATTAAGTTTCTTATAAACTGTCCGTAGGCCTATAGGCCTACGCTGTTGGTGGACGATGAGGCGATGAAGGAGCGGACTGGCTTCCTGTCCTCACCAACATACATGTAAATGTCAAGACATGTTGGGAAAAGTAGAGTCAACACTGGCTGCCTCTCGAAGTTATCTTGGAGACTGCACTTCACTTCTCGTCGTTCTTAGGCGTGGAATGGGTATGCGTCACTTATATGAACCCACCTACCTAATACCCAGATGAGCTTGGGCCTGTAATACTGTGAAAAAGAAGTGAGAACACGGTGGGAGGAAACTGCTTGCCTCGGTTGCCAGCCTGTATTCTATAGGACTGTTTCTTGTAGTAGCACGGTTCGTTTACAGAGGCGGCCTAAAGAGGTGTGGCGCCCATTCGAACGAGCATATCAGCGTTAAAGGATCTCACCAGATAAATTCGATTAATACAAGTAGCGTCGCAAGTCCAAGCCTACACAACATAGGCCAATCTCTTTGATAGTGTGTTGGCGGACATACCTATTACCTACAGAGCTATCGCGTGCAGATTGCACATTCAAACGAGATTTTCCTTCCTGGAAATATGTTGAATTATCGCTGGCAATTTATATATCTTCCTTCACTTAACTCGAGCGGCTTCTTTCAAGAGGCGTTCTGAGAAGGAACCGTCACGATAACCTTGAGTTCTGATAAAATCAAGAATTCTGATAAGCCCTACGATCGTATATTTATAATTATGATTAATACCACCTCGTTGCTCTCTGGCCTCTCTCCACTACATTATTGCTGCATGACCAGGCAGAAGGTAGGCTTACATGTAGGCCTACATGTATTGGAATTTGAGGTAACG
Source organism: Aporrectodea caliginosa (assembly GCA_020284085.1). Taxonomy (NCBI): domain Eukaryota; kingdom Metazoa; phylum Annelida; class Clitellata; order Crassiclitellata; family Lumbricidae; genus Aporrectodea; species Aporrectodea caliginosa. Next base: position 182,489 of record JACEVL010000825.1, on the reverse strand, counting down.
TATCTGAGCCCATCACGCTTTCCTAGTAAACGCACGCCTGGGCCTATGCAATGATCCGCGTTTAGCAAACATTTGCTAAGACTTTAGACGAACTTGCTAACCTACGACACACATACAGAATGGAATTCGACGGAAGAATGCTAATTATTTGACTGTTACGTGACCAGGGTTCGGTGCATGGTGTTGCTCAGAAACAAACGGAGTGTTCGAGGAACAGGATGTATACTTTGAAGCGTTGACATGGTTGGGTCATGGCAAAAATTCCCGAAGAGGTGGAATTTAGATTAGTAGTTTGGATTGATCGGTCATGGTAAGATTTGTTGAAGGGCTTCGGCGTATACATGGGTTTCGATTGGTTATCCATACTCTCTCTGAATCAGCAGTTACCATTTAACGAGGTTATGTCGTAACGAAGATGTTTGGCGTCGCCCTCCTCCCTTATCCAGGCCTAGGACTGACGCCATTCAAGCATGGCAGCGGGAGGTAGCTTCTGCTTAACAACATTATCATAACGAAAATAATTAGCGTCGCCCTCCTCCTTTATCCAGGCCTGGGACTGGCGCCACCCGATACAACAGCGGCGGAGTGGTCTCTGAATTGATCAGGGCGTCAACATATAAACACGCATACACAGCGCGTACCACTGGGTCGTATGCGTCAGGTCGTCCGATATATCAATCGGATAAACTTACAGCACAATTATATCTCAGCTCTGACAGGCCCACGCACCGTGCATGGCATGCAGTCTGCAATTTAATGTCAGCAAAAAAGACGCCATTTGCAAACGGAGGACGGTCCCGTGGGATAACCCCGGCCCCGCGTATGCACGCACGCACGCCAGTCAGCCTGTGGCGTTCTCATGCACAGAATTCAGCCAACTGTAACAGAATTTTCGCCGGGCTATTGCGCATTATCACCGCACAGTTGCGGTTATATGCGGCTGCACGACACGCATACACGCTGAAATACTGCGTAGCTCACGTCAGGCAGAACAATATCATCGCGTACACGCCTGCAGCAACTCACTGCACAGCCTATACACCTGCATGGCGTGGCTGCCACGGTGAGTGGAAAAATATTGACATATCTGACGGGCTACCTCCCTGTACCTGGTCGGCCGGCGCCTGGAGAGCCGACGAACCGTGCAGACAACGATCTCGGGCCTTCTTTCTATACCGAAGAATTGAATAGCAGTCGGTTTACATTTTAGGAACGTGTACGCGTGCGATACTTGAGAAAAAGGCGATCGGAATCCGTGTAGCACAAGACTGCAAACAGAGGGAACCGAGGTGGAGCGTTTAACGTCGACTGGTATGTGCTTTGAGATTAGGGTAGGTGTTCCGGCGAGTACGTAGTCGAACGATAGCCACAAAATGACGACCTCGTCTGTTCTCCGATCGACTCAAAGCTTCACGGAAACGGGCGTTGAGGACGCCGTCTGTCTGAAGGAATTCTTGAGGGGCCACACGACGCCGTGTTTTGCGAGGATCACCAAAGACCGCCGGAAGTACAACGGACCAGCGGAAGACGAGGTAAGCGTCTACCTGTATTCGGTGCTCAACGTCCGCTACGTCGCGGCGGAAGAGATGAGCGTCGTTCATCGCAAGCACATCCAGCCGACCAGCCAACGATTCCACGTCCCACTCGACTGCAAGGGATGGTTCGAGGTCCTCTCCCAGGACGGCATCTCCGCCCGTCCGTTCGGGTCAGTCGGCGAACTGGCCAAACTGGGCAATCAAACGCGATGTCTCGTCAGACAATCGGTCGGGGGGTACGTGCGGAAGGCAGACGGATACGACAGCCAGATCATCCGCAAGGGTGACGTCCTCACGCTCCACGAAACGATGTGGATATCTGCGCGCAGCGGCGGAGGCACCTTCAACAAGCAGCTGCTACGCTGCGTTGACCAGCGCGGCCAGGAGGTTTACCTGGACATCAACCTACGAGGACTGTTCAGTCCCGTGGCGGGGCACACCAGCGTCACCGGGGCCCACACGATACAGTCCCTCCTGACAAAATTCCGTCTACCGGTCATGGTACGGCTCCTGTACGGTAATATCCACCAGGCTGCCGGATCGACGTACAGCACCGGGGTGTTCAAACTAATGAGCGTGTTCTCCGATGAGGTCCTGTTCGCCCTGCCGCTCGGGGCGAAAGCAGACGACCGGATATTATCGATTTCAACCAGGGCAAAAACGCTGAAAGCCAGATCGCTTCAGAAGCCAAGAAACGACGCGATCCAAAATCTGAGGAGACAGTGCAGGGCCATGGTCGCCAGACACTTCGATACGGTTCTCTCCGTTGCAGCCCTCTACGAATCATTGCCGCTCCTTGCCGGCGTAGAATTCGAACCGCTGGCCTCCGAAGAGAAAAAGGATCATGTAAAATCGAGCAAACAGCGATCGAGTTCGACACCGGCAAGCCCCGAAGAAGAGCAACTGTTCAGAGAGATCGAAGACATTTATAACAGCATCGGGTGCAATCCGGAACTCGTTCCAAGGCCAATTGTATTTACCACCGAAACTGCTGTTGGTAGCAAGGGACTGAGAAGAAACGTGACGGCGGTTCCCAAGGTCAAGACCGTCCAGTACAGGGTGTCCTCTGCCGCTCAGAGAACCCGGATCATCGACGATAACTGGCAGATGCTGCCGAGACAGATGACCAGCTCTGCCGTCCAGCTGCATGCCACTTCCGAACACAACGTCCTAACAAACGACGTACAGGTACAGACCACACCAAAACCGGAAAGGGGTAAGAGGAAGCCGATGCCGAACACGCTCATGCTTTCAAAGAACAAGGAAGCAAAACACGGGGAACATCTCTACGAGGAGATTCCGTACTTTTCTAAGACGAACATGGATGTGTCTAGCATGGACATACAGAAGACGGTGTACATCAGTGATACGAGTCTCTCGCGCCCAGATTCACTGCCCGAAGTTTTCGACAAAGACAATGGTTTACGAAACCACGAATCAGAGAAAGAACGTGTTGACCACAGTTTACCAAGACCAGTCACTTCTCACGCAGACTATCCAGATGGAAGCGACGCTACTTTGACGATCCGATCGCGTCTTTCTCGCCCGAAATCCTACGCTGGTACCCCATTTTTCGATGGACTGGCATTGGTTTCTGAGGACCTAAGAAATTCCTTAGAGAATCCCCCACCCCTCCCACCAAAACGCGGCGAATCAATGTGCAACCTAAGGGATGAATTATTCAGCGTCCACTCTTCCACTGTTGAAAATGAGCCAACGAAAACGCCGAGCCCGACTCCGACACGGGACACATTGACCGACCAACAACCGGCGGTTGAGCCAGTTCCCGACTCATTCTCGCCAACAACCGCTGAACGTCGCACGGCTTCGAAGGTGTCGTCGGCCGTCAAGACTCTAGGCAACGTGTCTCGTTCCTTCCTAAACACGATTCGACGCATCGGAAACCGGTCCTCCGCCACGCTGGTCATCACTTCAACTGACGACGACTCGAGGCCTGTTAACGGCGAAGGTTCCTGCAGGGAATCTGGGTCCAAATCCACCACCGGTTCATCACCCGAGCCGCCATCTTCGAGTGAGAAAATGGCGACAAAAGAATCAAGTTTAAGTGTCACACCCACACCAGACAGCGCTCTCGTGACTTTTTAACAGACTATCCTAGCGAAAAGGAAGTCCTGTATCTCCACAAACTAACGGTAAAAGACGCTTTAGGTCTAAGAACCAAACTGGGTTAAGTTTGGTTCGAACTTTGATCGAGTTTCGTAAAACACGATCCTTGCAAATGTGGATGTACACAACCGACGCCATCTTTGTTTCACTGGAGATCTCAAAATGACGTCTCTGTCAAATAATCGCCTCGTGACGTCATCGTCTTTCGTAAATGAAGAATCGGGGTCACTCAATGATGACGTCAATCTTTTTGGATGAACGAAAGAGAGTTGGACAACCGTTCTTCCACTGGAAGCATGTCTGTAGATAGGCCTAATTGTAGCCACGCAACGTGATATCGTTAACAGTTTGTCATCATTATTTAGCTGCTACATTATTATCTGCTTTTTATTATTAAGTTTTGGCTTTACAGCTGCCTAAATGCTGGCCATCGGCGCAAAAGATGCAGTTCTTTACTTGCAAATGAATGCTTTCCTTGACCAAATGGACTTGCTGGGGAGTTGCATAATTTTGCATTATTCTTACTTCGGTCTTGTAGCAATGATTGTTTCATATTTTCTGATTTTTCGTCGAAATGTTCTACCATATGTTCCATAGGAATCGCTTACATGTGTGTAGGCTATCTCTTGCGTCTCAGATTCTAGACCCTTTGTTGTTTTCGGGTGGACATTGGCGACATTTATTTCGGTTCCATGCTAGTTTTATCTTGGACAAATCTGCACACGTTTGCCACATTAATATTGATCGATGCGAAAACCTACTTAATCTTGTTTGATTAAGTTACTTGGCTATGATGATCAAATAGGCTACACAGACAAAAGCATGGCATAGGCCTATGCAGGCAATAAGCAGTGAACTTCAATTGATGAAAAACATCAACACGAGGAGCATAACTTAGTGTTTATTTTTCCAAGCTGTGCTAGGAAATTTTAAAATAGTTTCTGGCGAGAAATTGCATTTACGAACAACTTTGACCAGATGGATCTGAAATTCAGAAGTGCTTCATTTGTTTAACTAACTGCTCATTTGTGCAATTTCAAACCAATCGTTTTAGGGAATTTGCAACAAAGACGTGTTGGTTGGAGATTCTTCAGGCCACTGTTTTTAAAATGACCTGTGAAAAAGTGATACAGAAATTTTCTATAATTTATTTTGTTATCTATTATTTGCATGTACACAAACCTTTGCTATTTTCTTCGAATATTTAATGTTATTAGTTTGTTGATCGTTTATTTGCTATGCACCGATAATTTCTGTCCCGTGAAATGTCAATTAGGCTAAAACTGAGGCTGTTTTGTGTCATGGCCACCACGTAGTAAAAAAACAGTTCGGGAAACTAGAATATCATTTCCTGTGGCGTAATTTTTGTCTTTATTTCTTTCTAGCACAGTTGTTGTTATTGGCTGTAGGAATTAAATATTAGGCTTACTATTTCATTCATCAGGTGGTGCATATTTTCAGCGATTTTGTATGATTTGCTTAAGTAAGTAAGTAAGTAAGTATATTCTTCATTTATTTATTAGGCCTTCAGATTTCATATCTCAACTAGACTGTTTCCGTATCGTCTGGTACTCCCTTCTTGACTTTAGACCGGACCCACCCAGGAATTTGGTTTGTACAATGACTTTGCTTAGTAATTACCATCAACTGAAGCCTTGGGGCCGTCCATAAATGACGTCACGCACCTAGGGGGAGGGGGGTCGAAAATTTGTGACGATGTGTGACATGGGGGTGGGGAGCTTGAGAAGTGTGAGGTCACATCAGGTCTATGTAATTACATTTAACAATTAACAACAATGTAATTTCTAAATAACAGCATCACTAATTTTGAGTATTAAATTTTCATTATTTTTTAAATTATTTTAATGTATACGGGTACCATTATTAATAATTTTCTAATTATTTTGATATTTGTCACCGTCAGATTTTTAAATACTTATTACAATGACAATAAATGGGATTTGAAACATGTTTTATTATCAAGTGGAAATTTGGTTTTAGGGGCGGGTTCAGAGCTTTGTGACGTCATTTTTCAGGGGTGTTACCTTTTGTGACGAAGTGTGACAAGAAGAAGGAAGGGGGTCAAAAATCGGCCAAAATAGCGTGACGTCATTTATGGACGGCCCCTTGAGCATATACATTGACGCTATAGAAGTTCTTATATTAGATTTAGATTAGGCCGAAAATAGCCTTGCAATCGTAAATTCTAGAATTTATAAAGCGCAGATTGTACACAAGATAAAAACATGTTGTTTATACAGTTTGGGGTACCAAAGTAGGGCCTACTTATTTCCATCATGGCGGGTTGTTTTGGTGTTCCTTGGCTAAACCTGTATCTCCTGTTTGGTCGCTATAAGTTCTACAACACTTGAGTAAGCGCAAAGTGTGACAATGACCCGGTTTTGACTCCAGGCCAGACACCATTGCTCATTGTCGACGCCAAGATAATAAAAAAATAGCCAAGTACAGGTACAAAAGACAGGCGTGTACAGGTTCTTTGTACGACGCCATTTCTCGCTAATCTTGAGCTAGCACGATCCATACACAGAGCCTTATAAGGCGTGGCACCCATTCAAACGGGCAGCAGTGGTGAAGGATTTCAATGGATAAATTCACAGAAAACTGAGCAGGGTGGACGCAATACGGTCACTAAAGAAAACATACATTAACTGGCTTTTAAAATTCGTTTATTGTTGTATTGTATTGTATCTGGACATTTATAAAGCGCCTCTAGTATGCAATCAACTCGCATAGTTGTTCAGTATTGAAATACATAATGTGCAGTTGGTGACGCCACAAACCTTGCGTTAGGCCTACCTAGTATTTCCTGCAATAATTTTGAAATGACAAGGTAACTCTAAGTGCAAACCTCACTGAACAATAACGCTGTCAATTATTATCAAAAGCAATTTGTTGCAGCCATAAAACTAATGTGGCTATCAAAATATTTCAAAACAAACAGTTTATTTTGCACTGAGAACATCATTCAGAATCAGAAAACGACATAACAGACCGATAACAAGCTATGTCTATAGCAAACAAAACACTTCGTCTTGCAGAACTTCTTGTAAAATCCATAAAAATCTGAAGGTGATCAAGTACAATCAATTGTTGTCAAACACATATCAGTTGACATGTAGCACAGATCAAACTTACAAACAAGCTACAACTCATCAACATAGAGCAAAGTTTAGAGAAAAACAACATAATAGTACTTAAAGTCTAAGGGTTAGACCATCACAAAATGCTTTGTCTGCTGGGGCGTGTCCACACCATCCCTAACACCACTAAGTTCAATCTTTATGTAGAAATTATAAAGAAATGTTAACTTTGGTACATCCAGATCACTTTTCTGAGCAAGTACCACAGTCAGGTATAAAAATACTGTTAATGAAAATTGAAAAAGCAGCACAAATATTGCAGAAGGTAGACAAACCTTAAATAGCAGGACACCCATCCAAACAGGTAGTGGTGCAAGGATCTCACCCCATAAATTAGTTGCTTGTTTCTATATGACCACATGGCCTTACTGCAGTGTTATTATAGAAAAACGTCTATATTTACATGTTGTTTCGATTGGCTCATCAGCTGATCAACTGAGTAAATGCACTGTTTGGTCACTATACGTCTTAGTGAAGAGGCGCTATATAAATTTTTGATTTCAAACAAATACGGCATTGTTTCTGTGAGCATTATTGCGTGTTTGATAATTGTAAGATGTCTGAGTACTGAGGGAAAATATTGACAAATAAGCAACAAAGTCTGCATACGTCAAGCTAATTAAAGTTTACAACACAAGCAAGTAACATTAATTTCTAGACTACCAATGGTTGCAGAGTATAAAAATCAAAAGACTTTCCCTTCTGAAGCCTAGCTGTGCGTCTTCCACCGTCGCGATGTGTACTGTGTAGGCCTAAGTCCCATATAGAAGCATTTACTCTAGATCACGTGACAATGTTGACGTAAGTCAAAACAAAATTTTAAAATGCCGTCGACTTGTGTTAAAGATTGTACGAAAAGACATAGAAACGATGAAGAAATTAAATTTTATCAGTTTCCTCTTGGACGAAAGCTAGAGGAGAAGCTGAGTAAATGGGTTACAGCAGTATTAAATCGCAAGGAATGGCTACCTGCATGGGGCCTTCATTCGGTCGCCATTCCTTGCAATTTACTGCTGTAACCCACTGTCACGTGATCCAGAGTAAATGCTCCTATGGAGACCCAAGTGGTCACGCCGTCCAAACTGACAGGAACAATACTGGCAGAGAAAGTCACGGTTGCAAAAATAATTGATATTAAGCAAAAAGTGAAACTTTGACTACAGACCTTAGGGCCTAAATGGCGTGGCGCCAATTAGGCCTACGATTAGCAGTGGTAAAGGATCTCACCACGGTCTTCTGAATAGAACCTGGGACTTTAATATGATCGCAGGTAGAACTAAACATATTTTCAAAATTATTTTATGCCACCAACACCCTCAAAATCGATATATTCTCAAAAATCGATCGATACTCTGGTTCAGCATTGTTCAAACTGGCCAGAAATATAATAATTATAAGCAGTAATGATGATCACATAAAATACTGAATTAAAAGGGGCAGAAGGTATTTCCTGCAGTTTTGTTAGCTCACTTATGGCACTCACAATACTCGATGAATCAACGAACTCAATGAGTAGACTCATAGGCGCCGACTCCACAGGGGCAACAGGGACTTTCGCCCCAGTACTCGCCAAGGTTCTGGGGCGAGAGTATAGTTTCGCCCCAGTACTTTTTGGCCATTGAAAATTCAAAATGCTTAATAAAACTTATTCATTTTTAGTTAAAGAACAAGGAGCGCCTCTGCGGCCTCCATATTCAAAAAAAGTCATATCAAAAGCCGCTTATAAAACGCTGTGTGACTCGGGTTTAACTTCAGCCTGCATTAGAAATTTGATATGCCTACATACCAGAGACTCTTAGAAAATGGCAGGCCGCATGTGTGATAATTCGTTGATGGACATGTTTCATCTGTCTGAGCGCTGAAACTAGTTATGTTGGGTTGAGTATCATATCGAGGGTGAATCATTCACTGTGCATGCGTTTTGTATGGGGATGACTCGATCGGTTGCACATGGGAACGTTTAGCCTCTACATCCTGAGAGTAAGACACTTCGCTCCATCGCAGTGAGGGTCAATTTAAGGTCAATCTTGCATGGCATGTCAATGCTATATGTCTCTCTAACCCCTCCGTCCCTCCATGCTTGCATACGTTAAGATAGACAGAACAGCAAAAGTTAGGGAAGCCCAGTTGAACGTAGACGGTAGGCCTATCGGAATATTATTGGGTAGCGCGAAAACGAATCGGTACGCCCCTCTCTGAAAGCTTGGTGTTTATAAGTTGTAGCAAATCTTTCAGAATTGAATTATTGATGGTCAAAGTCTTAAAGGTTACTAACTAGTGACTTACTATTGTAATTGCAATGGATAAGTTTGCTGTGAAACGTTCGCGCTTAGAAGTACCGCAGCAGAAGACTGTACCGCCGCTGCTGCCGCCGCCAGTGAAACTGTCACAAGTCACTGAAGCGGCTGTAGCGGCCTCTGGTACTATAGTGGTACTGCCTACACAGTGCCTGAAAGCGATGGAGGTGCCGCCCGTGCGAGTAGGCTACTGGTAAGCGACCATTCAATAATAAATGGCTCACGACGTTTCCGTGGCTAACTGTACCTGTCACTACATGCATGTACTGCTGAAAAGGCATTTTCTGGTCTTAGGCGACTGTAAACGTATCTGCGAAACACTATGACAACAGACCAGATTAAACAACATTGCACTTTTGAACTGTCATCGAGCACACCTGGAAGCAGTGGACATTGACACAGTTCTGTATAGGAATTCATAAGTAAATGCACTGTTTCGGCAAAATACTTTCGCCATGAAGTTGAAGTAAGACTGTAACTCAAGTGTCTTAACTGGCAAACTTTATGGGATTGTAGGCTATCTGTAGCCTAACTGCGATAACATAAGATTTGTCAGTGAAAGTAGTTTGATAGTATTAGTTAGTAGTTACAGAAAACTGATTTTTTTAAAAGTAATACTCATGGTTGGAGTTTGCTCGTCTTCATGATTGAGCAAAGAGGAAGCACTGCATGTTGCATACTTGGTCAAGTTGAAAGGGCTGGAGGAAAGGGGGACTCGGAGAGAGGGAAGACAGGGCAGGACAGGGTCTTTTTAAGGTCGTCGTAGACCTTAGGCACTCTTGCTTTCATAGGCCCAACTCAACTGCCAGCTCTGAAATTGATGTTTTTTAATGGCGAGACAGTGGCAATATTTTCCAGCAAGTAATGTAATTTGCAACTTCTATTGCGCCGGTGTCTAATGCACAAGGCATCAACCGATGGCGGGACAGGGTGCCGACGGCGCCTGAGCAAAATGGGGTAGGGTCTGGGAGGGAGCTCGGTGAACCCATCCATATAGAAAGGTTTTGCAAAAACTAAATCTTAAACGGTGCGGTTTGTTTTTTTTACCATACAAACAATCAAATTATGTTTAAAAATCTTAATTTTGACCTTCATTATCAGCACAAACATCAAGTAAAACTCTCGAATGCGCTAAAAATGACAAATTTAATCTTTATTCTCAAATTGTGTAGTCTTTAGGCAATTCTCTGTGGGCCAGAAATAAATCATCGGCGGGCCAGGCCCTTGGGCCGGCTCTTTGACACCCCTGTAATATAAGTGATTTTGCTAATGCAAAGAGCTGTAAAGTTCACATAGTCTAGGCTGTTGCACAACTCAACTTACATTAACTTTAAGTTAATAGGCCTATCTTAAAGTTTTGTAACTGTTTCAGTACAGTTACAAAATATTAATTTAGAAATTGAAATCTCCTTTTTTTCATTTTCGAGTCAAATTCAATCATTAAGTTTATTTTTCAATATCTCATTTTCAGACTTTCGTAGGCCCCTGAAAGGTTCGTAGGCCCTGGGCACAGTGCCTACTGTGCCTATAGGATAAAACGGCCCTTTGAGCAGGATAGGCGAAGGGATCGTCCGATCACAGAATCATGGGAACGAAATTCTTGCCCCAGTACCTTTTACTAAAAGTCGGCGCCTATGAGTAGACTAGTAGGCCTATTTTACTTACGCGGGTTTCATAACTTTGCGCTGTTTCACGGACGGGAGGTAGAATAATTATGCGTATTTTGTTGTCACACGTACGGCATTGTAAAAGCCTACATTTCAATTTTCAATTTTAAGTCGACACCCTCGTGGATCTGCTGTGCCCCCTCTGATCCTCTGGAAACCGGACTAGGACTACTCTTTTGGACAACCCTTCTGACTAGACGCTCTTGAATAAACTGGTGTCCTACGCCTGGCTTTCGAGTGGCGCTTTAGAAGTTCGAAGATTACGATTACGACCTGCTTTAGAAATGGTTTGCGCTTGCGTAGGAGAAACAAAATGGCGACAGTTTCGTCGCCATGGGGTTATTTACCTAACCTTTATTTTTAATAGATCTATGGAGCATTCAAAGACAAGTGCACGAGCCTTCGTGGCTTTTAATCGGTTGCTTTAAAGTTTAATTTTTAAACTAATGCATTAATTTTATTACTTGCTATAGGGAATAGATGTTGTTTGGTTATAGTCCGATGTGTAAATTATGTCGGAAGCGGAATCACGTAGGCAGAAGCGAATAAGATCGGCAAGTCAAATGAACGATGAAGCAAGCAATCCTTGTCTGAAGGTGAGTCTTGCATAAAAGTTATTTGCGAGGTCGGTCTAAAAACAAGTTTATCTTGTGAGCACTTATGTAAAAGATTGTATTGATATAGCATCGGAAACGGAATGCGCAGACTGTTGTAAGTTTACTTTAAATAAAATTTAAAAAACAGGCCCTGATTTGTCCATTTTACCGACACTGGCCAAGAGCACTCCACCGGTTTACACCACTACTGGTCCAATGAACAGTTCATTGGACCAGTAGTACTAGTCTGTCTGACGCGTTGTTGATTGACTGACACACTACCCTAAACTTCACAAGACAAGATCAAGACATTTGAAAAGTAGGTCTTGAAATCTTCCAAGACCTAGTCAAGATCACAGCATGCAGATTAGGTGTCTGAGAACTTTTGGAGGAAGTATTGTCAGGACCATTTAGTGACAGACTACGGCCCTGGTAAACGAGCAGTTACATGAGTGCTGTTTAAATATCATTTCTGTTATTCGTTGTTATTATTTACAGCCAGCCCACTTGTATGTTACAATGGAAAGTCTTAGTGTATTATATTGATCAGTGTTTTTATATCAGTATTCTGTGCCAGCTCCGATTTTATGTAGTCAGGGCGGGTGCAAATAATAAGAGCTTTCTCTTTCAGCTAACGTATGTCTGTGCTTCCTTTTAGGAATCAAAACAGTCTCTGAACTGCATGAACGAAAATGACTACGATAAAGAAAAGTGTAACTTGTACTTTCAGAACTATCGAAACTGCCTCGACTTTTGGGTGAGGTTCAGCTTGAATTCTTTGATCAGAAACCATCATCTTGTTTCTCTTGTCGTTGATTTTGTGCTGGCAGGTTGTTGAGATGGCTGTAACGAGACTATACTATCTGTTGTTTATTTTCTAATTGATTTTGAGTTGTCCAAAAACTGAAATAATTAAAGTCTACCAAGAAATCAACTCTAGTGTCTTTGTTAGTGCCATTGGCAAAATGCATGAGGTACGAATTGATGTTTGCCTGACGTTGCAGTACATATAAATTGTAGTCAGCTTTGTAATCCATTCAAAATATTATAGAATAAATTATTTCTAATCAAATTATATCTTGAGTTGTATGTATATGTATGTATGTATGTATATGGCCATTTGTATAGCGCCTTATAAGAAACTCACGAAGGCGCTAAACGTGACTACCCAACAGATCAACAGATGAGTTATCTGTGCATAATCTGCCACAGCCACAATTGGTAAGTAAGTAAGAATATCCTTTAATAAACCAATTGCTAACCGCATTATGGTGTACAATCAATCTAGTCTCGCCTCTAATGGTCTGAGGTGCTATGGAAATGAAAATATATGTACTGTAATTAGCTTTCTTGTTTTCTTTTGCAGAAACGTGTCATGAGAGACAGGCGTCGTCTTGGAGTTGAGCCAACGTTACCTTCTCCCGAAGACCGCGAAAAAGTCCGACAAGAATATTACGAAAAGGCAACAATGACTCAATGATAGGACATGATGAATGCAGGACACAAGAACCACAACCGTCAGTTCATTTTAGGAAGTTGCTGTAAACGTTTATAGAGAAGACATGTATATCAAATCATGGTGTCTGTTGCAATTGTGTTTGTCAAAATCTGTTGAAGGGCTATCAACGTTTGAGATGTCGCTAGAATGTATCTGCACTATGGAAACCATAATACAATACTAATTTACAATACAACTCTATTTAATACAATACAACTGTATTTGATACAATAAGATACAACTGTATTTGATACGTAACTGTAATATCGCCCTCCTTCCAAAGTTCTAGCTTAGTAGGCTTAAAACAATTATTTGCTCAAGCATTACTAAGATAAAAATCTCACAAATGAAGTCCAGCCTGCAACAACAACCAATATACAATCAACAGCAACTATTTAAGTTAAAGATCATTCTGGTTAAAAAAGACGGTCCGTGACTAAACCAGTGACAGCAGAACCTTCAGCTGAACAACTGCAGAAAAAACAACTCAAAATTGCAGTAATAATAATAGGAATAATGATGATGATGATGATAACAGCAACAACAACTGCCAAACTTTGTGTGTCAGAATCATAAGAACTGGAAGCTTCCTGGAATCCTGGAGGCATGACGTAATGGTAAACCTATACACAAACATCTTTGCTCGACATTACAATGAACGTGCTGCTCATGAGCGCAATGTCAAAGCACTGAGTGTCTTTCACTCCACTTCCCATAGCCCTCACCAGTTGACCGTCCTGCCGGAAGATCGTGACATTAAAGTCATTGTGTTTGTCCGCAACGCCGTTGAGAAAGTTGACACGCTTCTTGGCATAAAACTGGTTGATCACGCCCGACTCCATGTTGACCGCAGACCGATTGGGGTACACGAGGTCACCGTCGCCATTTCTTTCCTGCCCAACGATGCATTTGAAGTTGCCATTCCTGTTGAACACCTGAATTCGACTGTTGTTGGCGTCAGTGAATTGGCCAGACTCGTTCGACAAACTCTCCTCAAACTGGTTCTTAAGCTGACACGAGAGGCATTCCAGATGGTTCACGGAACTCAGGAGGTCGTTGGTCGTTGCCTTGCTCTGTTCGATAGCGAAACTCATCGAGCCGTTCTGTTCCTTCAAGACATCATTCAACATCACATACTCATGACCCAGACAACTTCCTTCGATACAGCAAAGACCACCGATCGGTTTCTTGCAATTCTGACCGTTATACCTGGCCACCTCCGAGCCATGTTCTTGACAAAGGTTCGGTCTGTTGCTGTTCTTGTTCTGGAAGATATCTCGAAGCGACAGTGAAAAATCGAGAAGTCTGAAGGGTTTCCGTGGCACTGAACTTCCCAAGGAGTCTGCTTCATCATCCTTCTGCGCAAGAACACCTTCACCCGAACCAATTGCATCCAACTTGATGACGATGTGGTTGGAGTCGTGAGAGGCCGAACAATTCTTACACAACAGTTGGATACATTGGACACAGTTCGCAACAACACTTCCCGTCTTGCACTGCGCGCACAACAGATCGAGACTTCCCATGGGAACTGGTTCCTTTGCGGCAGAAACTTCAGAGGAAAGTCCAATTTTAGACAGCTGTACATTGGACTGACATTTCGGACGGCTGCTGTGTAAAGGCGACTGGCATAATTGCTCCAGACACAATGGACAGAACGAATAGAGATATGTGGGATACTGAGAGACGGAATGGGTTCTATCATAATACAGACTGCACTGGGTATTGTTTAATGTTGAGGGCGAAGAAGTGGTAGCAAAATGGCCTTCTCGAGAGTCGGATCTGAAACCACTGTCTGTGGACAAAGAGGCCTCTTCATTCTTCCCAACTTCATTGGCCGGCATGATGGTCATCTAAACCAAAATAAAATACATGCATTGGTAACCAAAAGCAACACTTTGCTGGTCTTCCACAACCTAAGGACGTTTATTGCTGGTTATATTAAACTGTTCATCCTCGTGGTTTCTGTAACTTTCTCCTAAAATCATTCATTCAGCTTGATCCATGACATGATTCCGCCGTAATTCGTAGTTAAGGTAAGGTTGGTGTAAATGGCCTTTGAAATTGGGCAATGTAGTTAAATACTGGCTAAATCACGACTTCCCTTTCAGCAAGTTTACTCACCCTGAAGTAAACCTGTTGCATTCCACTGAGACAGGTTTCCCTGTCTCAGAGGACTGTTAATGTACATGTACTGATGCAGCCTACATTAGACATTTTGGAAAATGACAACTTTCAGCAGTTTTTATGCACTACTATACTTTCTTTAAACACAGTGAAACGGTCTATATTCTGATAACTTGACACCAGTGCATATTTTAACTGTGTAACTACTGCGACAGTAGTTTTAGGATTTGCCCCAGTAGTTTTAAGATTTGTCCCAGTAGTTTTGGTGATTTTCCCAGGTAGTACTCTACTTTCAATGTTAGTTTCCAATAACATTGAAAGCAGGCTTTGTCCCAGTAGTCCAAATCCGTTAAAATATGCACTGCTTGACACTGAACCAAATCTTAACATTGATAAAATTTAAAGTAGCCTAATGCTGTAAATAGACACTGGGTTGTCATCAGCAACCAACAGTTTGCCCATGCCCATCCTCATAATATCTCATCTGTAGATTCCACCTCTCCTCTGCTTGCGCTAACCTCTAGGCTACTACTTTCTCCTTACTTATTTTATGAGTCACCACTGAAAAAGAAATCTTGAAGTACTCCTGCGCCACCACACGACCACCTCATCACCGATTACTACCGTAGCACTGCTGTCTCCTCAGCTAAACTCCCAGAGTCTGACCTGGCTACTATTGCGGACTTGAT
Organism: Aporrectodea caliginosa; assembly: GCA_020284085.1. Taxonomy (NCBI): domain Eukaryota; kingdom Metazoa; phylum Annelida; class Clitellata; order Crassiclitellata; family Lumbricidae; genus Aporrectodea; species Aporrectodea caliginosa. The sequence continues at coordinate 166,792 of JACEVL010000825.1, read as the reverse complement.
TTGGTATAGCGCCGGAGCATCATATCGAAGACACTAACCATGCCAGCATGCCCAGATGGAGCCTATAGTCAGAATAGTCTCATATGAGACCGATATAGACCCATAAATAATACTAATATTTTCGTTTATTGAAACAATCCATTTGACAAACCGCAACCAGTTACAGTGTACCATTGACCTATAGGTCGATGCAGTGTACAGTTATGCAATTGAAACAATTCACAAGAAAACAAATGACAAGACATAAATCTTAACTACTAACAGAACAGACAGCCTGCAATACATGGCGCTAATAGCAGCCTACAAAGCTTGTCCGCCCTACGGGACTCGAACTCGGTACCTCTCGCACTCCAAGCCAGTGTGTTATACAATGCGCTATCGGGCCCCACCCCCCGCCCCAATGCATAAATGGGTCCTATTTAATGCCCAATTTAATCCAATACAAATCTAGCCGACATTCAGACAAAACGAAAGTATGTATTATCCGACATTTAGACAAAAGGAAATTATACGTTCTATCCTAAATTTATACAGCGCCTTTCTGGTACCTCACAGACCGCTGATGTCAACTGTCATTCAGACAGAAATGTGATTAGGAAAATTATATATTTGGTAATTTTATTTTATTTACTATCTTTTCCAATGTGTATAAGTAAGGATCGAGTCGACTTACGGTCTAGTCAATGAGGTCGAAGTGGATGTCTTCTAGGTTGGGAATGTCATATGTTGATTTTGGGGGATCGTAATCGACTACAAGATCAACGAGCTGCGGTCGCGGCCGACGCGGCCGAATCGGCCGAAGCGGCGCCGGCGGACGCGGCCGAAGCGTCCGACGTTGCTGTTGCTGCTGTTGCTCCTGCTGCTGTTGTTGCTGTTGTTGTTGCTGAACTGCTTTGCGGTTTAGAGTGAAACGTGCAACGACGAGAACGAAAATTATGATTAAAACTGCTATAATGTACGGCAACATATTTTCAGTTAATTCTTCATGTTGGTCTATCGTAACGATGACATTATCGCGTCTGCTTATCGTCGTAATAGCAACTTTTATTTGAATTTGAAAATCGGCGGTTATAGGTTAATGACGTATTTATTGCGTAAGTAAACCTAAGTAAGTAAGTAAATAGGGTAAGTAAGTAAATAGCCTCTATTTGCATCTGACAAGCGCACATGTATTGTACATTGTATGCAACGATTAGATACATTTTAAAATAAAATATAACAGGAGCAGACTATAAAGTCACATAATTATAATAATAATAATATTCTTTATTTAAACAATCCGGTTGACAAACCGCAACCGGTTACAGTGTATAAGTAAGGATCGAATCGACTTACGCGCTATTGAATTATGTCGAAATGGATGTCTTCTGGGTTTGGAATGTCAAATGTATCATCATCTGGATCAGGATCGTAATCCACAGCATAGCGAACGAGCTGCTGCTGCTGCTGTTGTTGCTGCTGCTGCTGCTGCTGCTGTTGTTGTTGTTGTTGTTGCTGCTGCTGCTGTTGTTGTTGCTGTTGCTGCTGCTGATGATGATCTGCTTCGCGGTTTAGAGTGAAACGTACAACGACGAGAACGAAAATTATGGTTAGAACTGCTATAATGTACGGCAACATATTTTCAGTTTATTCTTCATGCTAGTCTGTATCGCGTCTGCTTAATATCGTCGTAATAGCAACTTCGAAAAATCGGCGGTTATAGGTTCATGACGTATTTATTGAGTAAGTAGACCTAAGGTAAGTAAGTAAGTAAGTAAGTAAGTAAATAGCCTCTATTTGCATCTGACAAGCGCACATGCATTATACATTGTATACATTATACATTATAAAACTTTCTAATGAACTTTAATTATTCATTATCACTCATGTTATCTTCTAGACATTTCTGCGTTTTTTTTGTCAGATTGTCTTTTCTCAATAAAACGAATATTATATATATACAACGATTACCGTCCTTCATACATTTTAAAATAAAATATAGCAGGAGCAGACTATAAAGTCACACATAATAATAATATTCTTTATTTAAACAATCCGGTTGACAAACCGCAACCGGTTACAGTGTACAGTTATGCAATTGAAACAATTCACAAGAATACAATTGACAGAAGACATAAATCTTAACTACTAACAGAACATACAGCCTGCAATACACGGTGCTAATAGCAGGTCTCTCCGACAGCGCTCCATGAAGTTGCACGTGCAACTACATGCCTCCATACGGATCTCGATCTCGGTTACTCGGTACCTCTCTTATGCGCTCTCTATGCCAGTGTGGGTTCTATTATACATGTTAAGCGCTATCGCAACTTTGTATCTTAATAATAAACCCTAACTTTAATTATTCATTATCACTCATGTTAGCATTTCTGCACAACTAAATATAGCTAAAGATGCAAACCGCAACCGGTCGAATAACAAAGCTACTATTAGCAGCAATTTAGATTTAACAAAAGGTCGCATGAAAGGATATCCTGTCTTGCTAAGTAGGCTAGACCTGTAGGCCGTACTTGTCCTCACTAAGAGGTGGCAAGACCTCGCAAGAGCTGATGAATGCAGTGGCCAATTCTTGATCGGGCAGTCAGCTCTTCTGCAATGGCATTGTTGGAGTTAGTCGAGAGTCGAGACTTGAGCTGCAGTTTAGTTGAATTGTTTGTCGAAATGTCGTTCGATTAGTAGATTAGGCCTACGACGCATAGTGACGTGTTCCGGCCTCAAGGGGCGTAGCCAGAAAACATTTCGGCGGGTTTTTAACTTTCTGTGGGGTTCCATTGGAAATTGTCGTATTTGTATACATTTTTAGGTTTTAACAACAGTAATGCATTAATTTCTAGGGGTTGAACCCGTAAAACCACCCCTAAATACGCCCATGCCGGTCTGTTGTCATTGTCGTGGTAACAAAGGACTTCAACGTCACATTTTACAAAATAGACATCGCTTTACCATTCATGCAATTCCCTTGTACGGCGTGTTCATAGGCGTAGACTCTGCCGGGGCCCCCCTCCATAATTGAGATGGTGGGGCATTGCCCCACCAATAAATCCAGAGGAGAATTTCTTAAAATATTAAAAACTTCGTCAGAAACAGAGACAAAGAACTTAAGTACTATCAGAAATTCCATAATGAAAACCAAGATTTATTTATATCTTCAATGTTTTCAAGTCTTCAAGGCTTCAATATGAAACAAATTTACAGGTAAGCAAAAAGCAACCATTTCAGACTGAAACTGTTCTCGTTCTCGTCTCTACGCTGGATAACATCTTCTCGTCTATGACAATGGAAACTCCTGCCTCTCACTATGCCTCGACCTCAGTGCAGCCTTCGACACCATAAACCACCAGCTACTGCCTTCAAGACTCACCAACAGGTTCTGTGTCCCCTGGGACTGCCTTAAACTGGTTAGATACTTACGTAGATGACCGTATCAGCAGGTTGGCATCGGAACCGCAGCACCGCTCGATCTTAGCCCGCTGTTTACACTGCTGGAATGCCACAGGGGTCTGTCCTCTGTCCTTATTATTTAGATTATCTACTTCCCAATCAGTCCTACAGCTAATCACTTTGAGTCCAATTACAACAGTAACCGGATGATACTCAGCTCCATCTTGCTCTGTCACACACCGATCAACCTGGTAAACAGAAAAATTTGCATGGCTCTGTTTCAATGGTTTGACCATAAACCCAGACAAATCTGAGGCAATTCTGTTCGGTTCGCGCCAACGACTGCGTTCTCTTCGTAATTCAAATTCACTTCCTTCCTTCCTTCAAAAAGCGGCTCACAACTCACCATTTCCCCTTGGATTTCAAGCACTTGGATATTATAACTGCATCTTCTCCTAGCGGTTGACGATCAGCGCAGGGTGCATCCAAACTTTTTCAAAATGAAAAGTTGGTTTTTTGGTTTTTTGGTTTTTTATGGTTTTTTGGTTTTTTGTTTTAAAGATTTTCCTATTTCGGATCATAAAACTCATAAAATGGCATAATACCGTTCAAATTAATCAGATGCATATAAATGAAATTAACTAGAACAGTAGAACCTTAGAATGTCATAAAACGAAATTAACAAAGAATATACAACAATTGCCAAGAGAGTATGAGACGCCATTTTTGGCATTTATAATTTCTAAATTTGTAAAACCAAAAAACCAAAATTTGCGATTTTTCGATTTTTTTAAAAAACCAAATAACTGCATCTTCTCCTAGCGGTTGACGATCAGCGTCGTAGATTCACATTTCGGGAAATTTAATAATAATAATAATAATAATAATAATAATAATAATAATAATAATAATATTCATTCATTCGGAGAATTTATATAGCGCCCCTTCAAGGAAACCTACTCAGAGGCGGAACAATCATATATAGCGCCACTGATAGCTTTGAAGAAGAAAGATGGAGGCATCAGGCCAATCGCTGTCGGATACACATTGCGACGCCTAGCTGCTAAATGCGCGAACGCCCACGCTGTTGCCAGACTATCTACCCTACTCGCCCCTATCCAACTGGGGGTTGGTGTACCAGGAGGCGCCGAAGCAGCTGTACATGCAACCCGCCGCTGGGCCACCTCGATGCCGACAGATAATGTTCTGGTCAAACTAGATTTCGCCAATGCCTTCAACACTCTTCGCAGGGACTCACTTCTGGAAGCGGTTGCAAGAGACATTCCTGAACTTTATCGTTTCGCACAGGCTTCATATTCCTGCAAACCGATGCTAAGACATGGACATAATATTATTCGATCAGAAGAAGGAACCCAGCAGGGCGATCCGTTGGGTCCATTGGAATTCTGCATCACATTACAACCTATTCTGTTAACTCTGAAATCGGAGTTAAGAGTGGCATTCCTAGACGATCTGACACTGGGAGGCAAGGCGGATGTGGTGGCCAACGATGTTCAGCTGATCGCTCATGAATCAGCTAACCTTGGGCTCCAACTAAACCGCGCGAAATGCGAAGTTATCTTCCAGAATGAGGACAATAAAATCGACGATCCCTCATTCTATGGCTTCAAACACACGCCATTAGAAGAGGCGACACTGTTGGGTTCACCTCTGATGCCTGGGCCAGCCGTCGATAAGGTGTTGAGTAAAAAGGCGGATGACCTGGAACGAGCGGTAGGGAGGCTCTCCATGCTTCACTCGCATGACGCCCTAATCCTGTTGCGAAATGGATTGAGCGTGCCAAAGCTCCTCTACACAATGCGCACAGCCTTATGCGTCGACTGCCCTAGTCTTACAAGATTTGACACACTGTTAAGAAATGGATTGTCCAGTATTTTGAATGTGGAGCTATCTGATGAGAAGTGGCTCCAAGCATCCCTTCCGGTGAAGGATGGTGGCCTTGGGATTCGCTGTGCTGCAACGCTGGCACTTTCTGCCTTCTTGGCATCTGCTGCGAGCACTAGCGAACTCCAGGCAAACATGCTACCACCGGAATCAGCTGATACCTCAGACGATCTCGTAGATACAGCTCTGAAAGCATGGACACTACTCACGGATTCAGAACCACCAACAGGATCAGCAGCTCATCGCCAAAGAGAATGGGACAGCCGCTGGATAAGTAAAGCATGGACAACTCTGCACGAATCGGCGAACAACACACTAGACCGGGCTCGTCTCTTGGCCTCTCAGGCACCACACGCGGGAGATTGGTTGCTAGCGCCTCCGGTTACTGCATTGGGACTCCGTTTAACTGACGAAGTAATACGGATCGCGGTTGGAATGCGACTCGGGACGACACTGTGCGAACCTCATGTGTGTCACTGTGGTGAGAGAGTCGACGCCAGAGGACTTCACGGTCTGGCCTGCAGAAAAAACGCTGGCAGACATCAACGGCATAACATCCTCAACGATATCATATGGCGATCTTTCGGAAGAGCAAACATCCCTTCTCAGAAAGAACCGTTGGGCCTCACCAGAGAAGATGGTAAACGACCGGACGGCGTGACACTCATCCCGTGGTCATGCGGAAGATGCCTCACTTGGGATGTGACAGTTTCGGATACATTCGCAAAGTCACATCTGGCAACAACATCAACCGAAGCGGGTGAGGCCGCAAACCGGGCAGCCGCCGCCAAGAGATTGAAATACGCCACAATCACCCGAACACATGCTTTTGTGGCGGTAGCACTTGAGTCCAGCGGTGCTTGGAGCTCAGAAGGATTGAATTTTGTGTTGGAGCTTGGACGAAGGTTGACGGATGCAACCCATGACACATCGAAACAAACTACCTATTCCAAAGACTCTCGGTAGCTGTCCAACGCGGGAACGCCATCTGTTTTTCCTCGACCTTACCATGCTAAATTACTCACTTTGCTATAATAATAATAATAATAATAATAATAATAATAATAATAATAATAATAATAATATTAATAATTAATAATAATAATAATAATAATTATTATTATTATTATTATTATTATTATTTTTTTTTTTTATTTTATGCCCTGAGGTATACAGGATCCCTCAGGGACTTATGATCTTATTATTATTATTATTATTTATTTTCTACAATAAAAATAATAATAATAATACATTAATGTAATACGGGTCAGAGGCCCGGGAAGTGTTTAAAAGTTGGGTGAGCCAACCTCAGCCGTGTAGGCCACAGACCTAAGGTGGATAAAATTATTCATTATGCCTGATATTATCTATAACGATATTTTGTCATTTTTTGCAACCACTGGTAGTTTATTACGCTCAATATTGATAACATAAAAGGCGACAATAGCACAATAAGTCAATAACTGCTTTAGCAATCAAAAATACAAAGTGCCAGACAGTGTTTATAGAGCGTCTGTAGATTGTATCTTAACACTCTGGCTATCGATTTTATTTCCAATTATTATAATTGTATATTTTATTTTGAGCGCCTGCGACTTAGCTTTTGTGGGCGCTGAAGAAATCTCGAGATTACCATTACTATTACTATTATGAGACATGCAATGAAGATGGATTTCTTGCATGGAAGAAAATAAAATTTATTTACAGGAATTTGTCAGGGATAGGCCTAATGCCATTTGTCAAATTTTTCTTATGCTCATATTTGTCTGTGGCGAATTGCTTATAAATGTGAAATGCAATTTATTTACCTGTAGCCTACTTACCATCAGACCTCCCAGCAGCAGGTGACTTGCAAAACGAAAGAAACGACTGTTTAAATGCCTTCAAAGAGGTCCGCTAGACATTGCTGCACTGTCTTTATTTACCAATTTTATTTATTCAAAATTATTTATTAGCCTCTGTATACATTCGAATGGAGTCTCGAGAAGAACTGATCTAGTCTCTATTTCTCCAGGCACTCTGAGAGCCGACACACTGAACTTGTGCCTATGTTTATATATATATATATATATATATATATCGAATATATGTGTATATCTAAACATGTATGTATATATATATATATTAATATATATCACAGCTGCCTTAATAATTAGCTGTCCTGTCTGCAACCACAGTCCGCCCAGTCTTTGTAGAATTATATATTGCCGTGTCACTTCAGTACCTCCGACTTCCGACAAACACATTTACACATGTGGTACCGTTCAGGCCCAAAGAGTATACCAAAGTATCAAGTGTCTATGATTCGCACAATTTGTCATCCTACTGTCCTACAAGATTGTCTGCTGCCCTTTGCTTAATGCCAGAGCCAGCTTTGGCCGGCTTTGGTTAGGTTCCATTACTGCGTTATTTTCATAGTATTACTGTTTCCAAAGTTGGGTGAGCATGACCCTGCCTTGGCGCCACAGGGTCAATATTTGGGTGAGCATGGGCGCCTGTGGCGCCATAGGTTCCCGGGTCCCTGATACGGGTAGCGCTTATGATGTGACCAGTTTTCGCATTCTGATTGTCCAGACCCCATGCCCCACCAATATTTTGGACAAGTTTACGCCAGTGGGCGTGTTTAACCTGGATTTAGTTGCGCGCGAAAGAATTACGAATACTTACTTGCTGGCACGATGCCTTAACATTGGAGACACAACCGTGATATTCGAAAACTGGAAGAAGACCTTGAACGGCTTCGTGTTGCATTTCCGGTTCCGGTCATTTTTTACGAAGTTTCAAACCAAGATGGCTGGTATGTGGCAGCCGGAGGACGGCGGATTGCAGCAAATCCTACAGTTATTGAGAGAATCACAGTCGCCGGATAATGCTACGCAACGAGCTGTCCAGCAGGTATTTGAAACTGGCGAATTTTAAAAGAAATTAAAGGCAAAAAATTCTACGTAATGCGCTGCCGGAATCCAACGATGACTAAACGGTCGTGTAGTGTGCCCGAAAAAGCAAATGAATCATTTCCAACTGCCAGAAAACATGTTTTGAGAAAATAACTATGTTTTTATTTAAGAAATATTTGTGTTATTTTATTTTTTGGGGTGTTTTGCAGAGTATGGGGCGTTCGCAAAATCTGTACTTGGCCTACTAGTTAATTGGGACAGACAACACGGTGATCGCGATGTTCGATTTCGCCGAAAAATTAAGGCGTTTATTTTTGTCGACTGAAGCTTGGAAATAGATTGAGATGGATTTTATAGTTTTAAAGAAACAGTATTCTTACAGTTTGCTCGTTAAAACAATTTATTGTAACATTTTTACGTCTTACAGAAACTTGAAGAGCTCAACAAGTACCCAGATTTCAACAATTACCTGATTTTTGTGCTGACAAAATTGACATCAGAAGGTACATTTTCAACATGGCTGTATCACTGTATAACATTACAAATTGGATAGTATTTGTCAAATTCACTTGCTTATCAGTTTCTAGTGATTAGGTCTGTTCTTTTGTGTTTGAGTTTACAGTTGTTTCGTTAATGCCTACTCTTGAATCTTCTAATCTTGTGTGGACTAATTGCCATTCAAGTTATGCTTTGTTGTCACTTTGTTATGTGCGCTTGTCATTTCTGTCATATAACTTGTCATTTAATATCATGCGCATATATTATTTACGTCATGCAAAACTGACAATAAATGTCAGTTTTGTATGACGTAAATGCACATAACATTATGTATTTGTCATTTTGTGTGGTATCATTTTTGACCAGATGAACCAACGAGGTCTCTGAGCGGTCTGATCCTAAAGAACAACATTCGGGCGCACTATGAGAAGTTTCCTCCAGAGGTGACCGACTTCATCAAGCAGGAATGTCTTGGGAGTATTGGCGATCCTTCGCCACTTATCCGGGCGACGATCGGCATTCTCGTGACTACCATCGTGGCGAAAGGTGGACTGGAGAACTGGCAGAACCTCCTGCCGAGCCTCTGTCAAAACCTCGACGCCGAAGACTACAATGTCTGTGAGGTGAGGAAAAATACTGATTTATGTTGGTGTCTATTACCCTGTTGTTGTTATTATTATTATTATTATTATTATTATTATTATTATTATCAGGATTATCATTTATTAAGTATGACTATCTAATGACCAAGCATCAGGCAAGGTGCCAAGCAGTTCTGGGTGATGGACTTGCTTACAGTCGGGAGACTTGAACCCGTATTCCTCTGTATTAGAAGGCAAGCACATTAACCACTCAACCACAGTGTCCCAACAAATAAGTACCACATTAAAAGCTGCTTTACTGTCATTAGTAACACTATGAATAAATTTCATTGAATATCTCCAATGCTTTTGCTCTGCAAACTGCATTTTGGCCATTGGTCCGAATCTGTGTTAGGGCTGTGCTGAATACATTGCTTCCCCAGCGGATTGTGGTTTTTTATTGCAGTTTAAAATGAAGCAACAATCGACTGATTCCTTGTTCTTTGTTCTTCATGATAACAGAATTAATTGGATTAGATTAGAAGCCTGATTTGGTTTCTTTTCTTGCTGTGTGTCAAACGTGGTATGGTTGATCAGATGTGGTGTGGTTGATATCTTAACAGGGTGCCTTTGGGGCGCTGCAGAAAATCTGCGAAGACTCGGCAGAGCTCCTCGACACCGAAGCACTGAACAGACCTCTGAATATTCTGATTCCCAAGTTCCTGCAGTTCTTCAAGCACAACAGTCCCAAAATCAGGTTTGTTTTACTACCAGGACGAACATATCCTCAACTGTTATTGTAATATGGCATTTATAAATCGCCACTTCAAGAAGAAAACACATCTGTGGCGCTCCCGCCCCGAACCAGTGAAATTTTCGTAGAATAATTCATACTTGCAAAATTGTGGAAGGGACAAACTGAGAAGTTTGAGGGCAACTCTCGAGAAACGTAGTTCTCAAAGAAACGTCACCAAGCCCATATAGAATTGGTAATGTTTCGAGCCAGTGATGTGGTTGTAATGACAAGCAGACTAAACAAAAACAGTTTAGTATAAAGTGAATTTGCTGATTTTTTAAAATTTGTTGTTGCTGTTTTGTTAATTTGTGTAAAATGTCGCTGTGCGTTTGTTAGGTCTCATGCGATCGCCTGTGTCAACCAGTTCATCATCGGCCGCTCGCAGGCACTGATGCTGCACGTCGACAGCTTTCTAGAGGTGAGTTGATCACCAACCTCCGTTAACGTTCCTAGACTTTTGGCAAGGTACCCGATCGGTTGGAGCGCTCGGCTTGTAACATTCAAGTCTTCACTCGGGCGGTCACAGTCCTTCACGCACAGTTGCCCAGTGTCTTTGATGTTCTGTAGTGTTTACGCTTCTGGACTTTTGAAGGAAGGTTATGCATCAAGTCCACTTGTTTTGTGTAGTATTTGAGAAGAGAAGCATGTCTTGCTAAGGTCATCTCGAGAGAAACTCGTCTCAAAGGAGTTGCCTTGAAGTGGTGCAATATAAATGTCGAATTGCTTCATTTTTACGTTTTGTGTGTAGGCCTGTTTCAAACCGTCATGCCCCCCCCCCAGTGGGACTGTCAAGAAATTAATTACGTGAATTATGGGTAGTATTATTTTGGGTGCGTTAAATAAACAGCTCTATACTTCCATGTTTTCTTTTCTTGCTGCTGTGAGTGGTGCAATATAATTCTGATTACATTACTTACTCTGATTACATCACATTACTTTAAATACATGATAGTAAAGTTTTGGTGCTGTCAGACAATTTTACTTAGCTTGCACGTTGTTTCAGCCAGTTACATTCTGTGGCCTTTGACTTTAATGATGAATGAGCAGTTATTCTGTTATGCTGCTTTGTTCTCTTGCAGAACCTCTTCTTCCTGTCGACGGACGAGGATTCCGAAGTCCGCAAGAACGTCTGTCGTGCGTTGGTGATGTTGGTTGAAGTTCGAATGGACCGATTGATCCCACATATCAACAATCTGGTCGAGGTCAGTAACGGTTTGGTTTCTTTCTGCGGGATTATTACTATTATTATTATTACTGCCATGCATTTATTAAGCATCATTATCTAATGATCAAGCATCAATGGACGATGTGAGTGAAGAATTTAATCGAGGTCCCTACTGAGTTACTGTCTCAGGGAAGGCTAGTATGGTTGTCTGTGCACTTAAATGAATTTTGATGGAGGGCAATATCAAATTCATTCATTCATTACAGAGATTTATATAGCACCCCTTCAAGGCTACTACTCAGAAGTGCTCCCAAGCCCAGCACGGCTAAATGGACAGTTTTGAGGTTAGAATAGAACATATCGGAGTGGACCCTGAGAAGCATAGTGCCAAGGGGAGCCCGTTCCAAACCGAGGGGATAGCGACTGAGAAGGCTGCTGAGAGAGGGAGCAATTGTGTTGTAATATACAAGATTCTGTTACATTACAGCTATGTTGTAAATTTACATCATGAGTGTTACATTGTTACATTACAGTCATGTTGTAATTTACAAGAATCTGTTACATTACAGTCGTGTGTTTTTCTTCTGTAGTACATGTTAATGAGGACACAGGATCCTGACCAGACGGTTGCGCTGGAGGCATGCGAGTTCTGGCTGTCGCTGGCTGAGCAGCCGATCTGTAAGGAGGTCCTGACGGTGCACATCGATCGCCTGATTCCAGTTCTCATCCACGGCATGAAGTACTCCGAGATTGACATCATCCTTCTTAAGGTAGGCCTACAAGAGACCGGTTTTATAATGCACCTCATGGCAGCACCGTTTCCGATATAAATGTAGAAACGGAGAATGTTACAAGGAAATCCATTCTGCAGATTCAAACATGCAATGGTTGTGTAACAGATCTAATGCGCTACCATGCCGCTAATCATCATTATTGATGAGGATGCTTAAATATGATGATGATGATGACTACAATATTTTATTGATTGATGGATGATGATTGTGAAGGTGATTGTAATGGTGTGGGTTATTTTCATGGGGAGCATTATTGTCATGGTGATGGTGATTGTCATGGTGATTGTAGGGTGATGTGGAGGATGATGAAACCATACCAGACAAGGAATCCGACATCAAGCCTCGTTTCCATCGATCGCGAACGCACAGCATCGGGAAGTTTGGTGAAGAGGTAAGCCGTGAGTTGGATTGCTCTTGAAATATTAATTCTTAATTAATGGTAAATAAGATTTTCCATTTAGCTTTTGTTGGCATACGTTTTTATATAATTAATTACATCTTATATATTCTTCAACTTAATATTTATGTATACGAACTTGATGAAATTTATATAATGTTTTTTAACTGGATGGCAATGTCCAGTGGATTGCAGTTTTGATTGCAGACTTGCTTAGATGTGGCCATTGATTGATGACTTGTGCATTACGAAAATGTTGCTATAAAAGTTTATGGATTAGATTTTAATTTTTAGAGCGTGAATAAGGTTCTGTGAAGTTTTATTCCAAATTGATGCTACTTGAAACGTGTAGTTATTAGCAAATTGTGGTACAAAAGTGTGATTTTTCAGTTTGAAGGTAATTTTATGGGTTTAGCTTCTTATGACTTATTCGAATTGTCTTCTTTTCGTGGGTGTTGTACATTGCGTTGGGAGTGTGTTGCACATGGGTGTCACTGTGACTGGCCACTATGTGTTGTTGGCTGACTGGTGTCTGTGAAACGTTGTAGCGGAATCCCATGATGAAGCAGTTGAACAGAGGCGATAGGAGCATGGATAGCGATATGTCGTTTGTAAGAACAGTCCTAGTTAAGACGTTTTCGTTCTGCTTTCTGTGCAGTTCCGTTGAGCATAGAGATCATGCTTTCATTATGAGCTTAATTATACTCTTTGAATAAGGTGATTGGAATTGTAAGGTTGGTAGAAGAGGAGGAGCAGTCCCTTAACTTAGACCCAAGAACAGCTCTATAGGGTTGAAGTATCAGTTCTTTTTCTTAGCCTCAAGTATTAAGGCTGGAAGACTTATCACTTGCCCTTGTATGCAGTGTTTCGAAAAAAATGAAGTGGCGTAAAATTTGATACCCGAAAGCTACCTTTTGAACGTTTTTTACGGCCATAGCTTAACACTTAATTTGACGACAAAATAAAGCTGCATTGGCTTCCCAGTAACTTTTAGTACATGCTCATCGTTAAAGTGTTAAGGGGCTGCTGTTCTACAGTTAAGTATTATATATACGATTTCTAAGCTATGGTGTTGATGGGTTTTATAAGTATTCTGTTCATATAGGTTAAATATTTCCAGTTGTGTGTATTGTTTATTTTATGTTTATGCAATGTTACAGTTGTTTAAAAGATGGAAATGTTAAGTTTATTAGCATTGCGTCTACAATTCGTGCTTGTAAATTTTAAGTAATCTCATGTTTCATTGTGTTATATTGTTGTTTGCTGTTGAATGCAAAATGTTTTGTTCCTGCAGTAGTTTTTCTGAGTTGTCACTTTGTCTTCAATTTTGTGGTGTCCCTTGTAAGAACCGCTTACAGTGGATATTTAAAAAATATTTATATCTGAACCAGAATGTTGCACGGCAGTAAGGCCAGGGTTGAAATGAATGGGAAACATTGTGTGCATGCAAGCACACACATGTTTGTGTGTGCAAGTTTGTATGTGCATGTTTGTGTGTGTTGATATTCAGTTAACACTGGATAGGAGAAAGTTTGCATGATTGGATGTAATGTGAATTGAGGCATTGTGCTTTGTCTTCGATGTGTGTTCACCAGCGCTAGAATGACAGTGTTGTGCGGCTGTGAACTGTGATCTCAATTGAAGTGACCAATGCATGATGTTGCCTTGTGTAATGTAATGTAACAAGACATTTCTAAAGCACCACTTAAGAGTCTCTTCCTATACATTAGGGTACGTTAGCCATTGGGTAAGAGCGCTCAACTTGTAATGCTGAGAGTACTGATCCTCCTCCTCTGAGACGATTACTGTGTAGGGACCTTGAGCAAGTCCTTCAGTCACAATTACTCGGCACCATCGATTGATGCTTTGTCATTAGACAGTGACACTTAACAAAGAGTAGTAACAAAAATGACTGTAATTGATGATTGTGATTTGTTTTTCCTCAGGATGGAGAAGATGACGAGGATGGGAGTCTTGATGACGAAGCATTGTCTGACTGGAATCTCAGTATGTGACCTCTTCTAGACGTTTTGTTTTAAATTGATATTCTTTATCTTAATTAACAATGTTACGTTTATGGTTTCCCACATACTTTGTTTGTGTATTTATTGCATTTGTTTTATTTATTTTTTGCATTTGTTATATTTATTTTTTAATATAAATTTTTTGTCTAATGACTTGATTTTGCATATTGTATTTATTAATGAATTGTAATATGTATTTAAGGGCTTTCATTTTCTATCTTCAAAAAATCCCCTCTTCTGTGTTGCATGCATGGGACAACAAAAGTGATGATGATGATAAAACCCTTAGCAAAGACTAGCCATTCGAACCACATTTTCACGATTTCTGTAATCCTGGGGATCATGCGTTCCTCATGGAAAAATAATTATAGTAGTAATAATAATTTATATATATTTAATTAATTATTTAACTGTGATAGGTTTTGAGACGGTTTCTGCTGTGTCTGTAGGAAAGTGTTCAGCAGCGGCACTGGATGTGTTGGCGAACGTTTTCCATGACGAGATTCTACCGGTGGTTCTTCCGATCCTCAAGGAACTGCTTTTCCACAAGGAGTGGGAGATCAAGGAGTCCGGCATTCTCGTTCTTGGAGCCATAGCTGAAGGTAGGCTGCCCACAAGTCATTTCCATATAGGTTCCTTGAATCCAACTTTGTAGAGTTTAAAGTGAATTGTAAAATTATTTAAGAGTGTCTGTGTGTGACCCAATTATTAAGATAGTATGAGCCAGGTACCAGATGTATTACCATCGTTGTGATGTCAGATTTTGGTGGTTTTGTAAAATGTATTGGATGTTGTTCGATCACTGTTGAATTTTACAATGATACTTTGCAGCTGTATTTGATACAATACAATACGATACAACTGAATTGTTGTACATTGCCCCTTATTCCAAAGTTCAGAAGTGCACATGCAGTGACAGACCAACCATGGCATTCACCTTGTAATGTGGAATGCATGGTTTGAGTCTGCACTCATGCAGGGACCTTGAGCAAGTCCTTTGCTCACAGTTGCTCAGTGCCATCGATTGCTGCTTTGTCATTGAACAGTGATGATTATTAAAGGGATAATACTTCTGAAGATGATAATAATAATATGATATTGGGAATGAACTGATTAAAAGTGTATGAAACTTGTATCGGCTTTGAAACCATGGACAGTGATGATGATGATGATGATGATGATGATGATGATGATAGTGACCATTATGTTGATGGTTGTGATGATGGTGACGATGGTGTCAGATGATTCTGTAGGTTGCATGAACGGAATGGTGGTCCACCTGCCGGAGTTGATTCCATACCTGATCACCTGTCTTTCGGACAAGAAGGCGCTCGTCCGTTCCATCACCTGCTGGACGCTCAGCCGATACGCTCACTGGGTCGTTGGTCAACCACATGAACTCTACCTAAAACCACTGATGACAGAGGTCAGCTCTTTGTTCACATCTGCACAACTGATTTTAGCATTCTTCAATGTGACGCTAAAGTTTCAGACTGGGAACGTGTTTACTGGGTTTCTTGTAGGAATGCAATGACTGGAGCGCTTTTTTTTTAGCTCTGATCAAGTCTTAACTTTGTTTGAAAGATTTTTGTTGATGATGATGATGATATATTCATTTATTATGCATCAAGCAGGAAGACACACCGCTTCACAACTTACATCACACAAAATATTGTGTCTCTAGATATGTATTTCTCAGCTGGATAATGTGTAGTGCTCAGTTTGTAGTTGCCTTAAATCTGAATACAGTCAGATATTTGTATTTGAACACTTGTTATAGCGCCCCAACCAGATTTCCCATTCAGAGGCGCTCCCGACTTTCGGACGAAGGCTGAATCGGAGTTTCACGCCTGCTGAACGCTCAGCAATTGCTCAGTGAAGGACTTGCCCAGGGTCCTCTACCTGAAACGACTTTGAGGTGGATCGAACCAGCAACCCTCACAGCTACACACCGAACATACCCATACACCACTGCGCCCCAGTTGTATTGTGATGTGTTGTATTGTGCTGTTATATTGTACTCCTTTATAATGCGACCGAGCCACCCGCAGTAAAGATCCGAGAAATTAATCTGATAATCCGTTTTTGCCGGGAAGTGAACTCTGGGCGCCGGTGCGGCGAGCGGGCACCAACCCACTCGGCCACTCAGGATCCCTAATACAGTGTAGTTTGTGTGCTGATGTAGTTGCCTTAAGCCGAATACTCTGTGTGGTTGAGGCGCGTATGTAGCTGCAATAAGTCTAATATTCTGTGTAGTTGCTGTGCTTGCCTTGAATCTAACGAACTTTTGTAGTTGATGCGCTCATGTGTTTGCAGTGAATGTGGTTTGCCGTTGTTTTCAGTTGCTGAAACGAGTCCTGGACGCAAACAAGAGAGTGCAGGAGGCGGCGTGTTCGGCGTTTGCAACACTGGAGGAAGAGGCATGCACAGAGCTTGTGCCATATCTTGGCTTCATCCTTGAGACGCTCGTGTATGCCTTTGGCAAGTACCAGGTTAGCACCTTCAGCAGAATCGGTCTTTAACTAATGTAATGAGTGAATGTGCAGTTTCTTGTTGCCGAGGGATCATATGTACCTCGGGGAAAAGTCGTATTATCGGTGCATGTTCTCAATTTTTAATGAACATATTTACTATAACAGTGAAAGTTGTTCTATTAGCGCCTATTTCCAGTTGCCTAGATGATTTTGAGTGGAGTTGATTACAGGTTTGCTTGAAGCAACCATTAATTGATATATAATGCACCGTCATTATGGTGCTATAGAAGTTGGTGGTTTACATTATAGCTTTCCTTCAACTTTATTGGTACTCTTGTGAGTACATGTTGGTGCTACATAAATGTTAGAAATTTTTGTTGTTTTCTGTTTAAATACCGAGTATCGTTTGCCTTGTGACTTGCAGCATAAGAATCTTCTGATCCTTTACGATGCCATTGGAACGCTGGCTGATTCAGTCGGCCATCATCTCAACAAACCGGTCAGTAGACAGTCTCTGTCATCTTCATCTACTTTGCTTTTCATAGAGCACTTTCTACAAACCTTGGGCATGGCTTGGCATTTCACTGTGGTGTGTAGACCGTGTTGGCTAGTTACTTTTTAAAAGTAATCAGTTACAGTAACTAGTTACTAGACTGCAAAAAGTAACTTGTTACTGTAACTGATTACTATAATAAAAGTAACTAGTTACTGATTTCAGTTTGTGCAATTGGATATTGAACGAATTTTTAATTATTGTTTTATATTAGTCAGGTTAGGAAAAGGTTCTATATGAATTATTATTGTAATGAGAGTTATGCTGTAATCTCTGACAGCCTATATGTAAGGCTTGTGAATTGAATTGGGGTTTTTATATGGCACCAGCTGTGATGTGTCCATAACGGGGCTGTGGCTTTGTGTTGACAGGAGTACATAAGCATGTTGATGCCACCACTCATCGAGAAATGGAACGTTCTCAAGGACACCGACAAAGATTTGTTTCCACTGCTCGAGGTAAGTTCGTCTCGATTCTAGTAACATATTACGTGCTTGTAAAGAAACAGTGATGTCGTCTAGAGACTCATGTCTGAGCTTCTGATTGGTGATTTGATTAGGACGAATTCCTGTTGAACTAATAATTATATTAATAATATATCCTAGAGTCATTTAGACTGGTAGGGACTGCTTAACAACCAGTCATTTATTCTGGTGGGGTGTACAATTATTAGTAAATGTTATGTTGGAGACTGTTTGAGAGGTGGAACTGTTAGACGGATGTGAACTGTTTTTGTTTCAGTGTCTTTCGAGTGTTGCAACCGCTCTTCAGTCGGGTTTCCTGCCCTACTGTGAACCGGTGTTTCGGCGATGCGTGTCGCTAATCGAACAGACGCTAAATCAAGATTATGTAAGCAGCTTTTTTGCTTGTTTCTTTTGTTGTACTTTATGGTTTCTCCTTAATGTTGTAACTATATCTTGGATACGCTTCCTGTGTCTTGTTGGACATGACTTTTAAAATTGGAATTTCCTTTTATGATGCATTGTTGGCATTCCTTAAAATGTGGGATTGTGTATTGATGTTTTTTTGTTGGTATATTGATGGTTGTTGCAAACGTGTAATGGTGTGTCGTGTATTAGTGCGTGTTTGATGTTGAGTTTGTTGTTTGTACTTGTAGGCACACTTCTCAAATCCAGAGCAGTTTGAAGCACCTGACAAAGATTTCATGATCGTGGCTCTGGATCTGTTGAGTGGTCTGGCGGAAGGACTTGAACACCACATTGAGGCTCTCGCAGCGAGCAGCAACCTCCTCAAACTTCTCTACCAGTGTATGCAGGTAAGAGAAGGAATTGTCCACCGATTCACTGACAGTTGGCCATTGATTCACTGACAATTAGCCATTGATATACTGACAATTAGCCATTGATTCACTGACAATTAGCCATTGATTCACTGACAATTAGCCATTGATTCACTGACAATTAGCCATTGATTCACTGACAATTAGCCATTGATTCACTGACAATTAGCCATTGATATACTGACAATTAGCCATTGATTCACTGACAATTAGCCATTGATTCACTGACAATTAGCCATTGATTCACTGACAATTAGCCATTGATATACTGACAATTAGCCATTGATTCACTGACAATTAGCCATTTATATACTGACAATTAGCCATTGATTTGCTGACAATTAGCCATTCATTCACTGACAAATAGCCATTCATTCACTGACAATTATTAGCCATTGATTTGCTTACTGTCATCAATTCACTGGCAATCAATTGATTTGCATGCATAATGGTTTCTCGTGCGTTGTAACATGGCTGTATGTTTTATGTTTTGTTTTTGTCTAGGATCCGATGCCTGAAGTAAGACAGAGTTCGTTTGCCTTACTCGGTGACCTGACAAAGGCCTGCTTTCCACATGTCAAGCCTTTCATTGGTTGGTATCTTCTCTGCTTTTAGACAACGTCTTTTTCAAGGAGTGCTCAATGGTGTAGTGGTTAGCATGCTGGATGTCAATTGAGAGGGCGGGGTTCAAATCCCCACCAGGGCAGAAATTTGTGTCGAGATTTCTGCTCCACCTGCACTCCATAGCCAGCTCGGCTGTAATGAGTACACTGACCGTACACTAAGTGGAGGATGAGACGGCTAGGGAGAGATTGGCCATCTGCCCTCATATGATGGGGCTCAGAAAATGAAGTCGCTAACAATTCATACCCTACTCAGGGCTTGTTTAAGGAACTGCTCTTATCTTTATCATCAAAGATGGTAGAATCTAGGAATGCCCACAGATATT
The DNA here is from genome assembly GCA_020284085.1 of Aporrectodea caliginosa. Classification (NCBI taxonomy): domain Eukaryota; kingdom Metazoa; phylum Annelida; class Clitellata; order Crassiclitellata; family Lumbricidae; genus Aporrectodea; species Aporrectodea caliginosa. The sequence goes on along the minus strand of JACEVL010000825.1, from coordinate 147,078 downwards.
TTGTTCTATTATCAAGCCTATCACTTTTGAGACAAAGCATTACATCTTTTGAAGCATTTAATTCATTTGGGAGTTTTCCTACCATATTTATAGATATGTTTCTGTTTTATTTAGATATATATTATATGTATATATTTTGTCTGTAGGTGAATTCATGCCGGTCCTGGGTGCCAACCTAAATCCTGAATATATATCGGTGTGTAACAACGCGACTTGGGCGATTGGAGAGCTATCCATTAAGACCGGTTAGTAGAACATCCTTACATACTGATTTCTTTTATCGTTTAGGTACACCAGAACCTCTATATCGTGCTGTGTTTGGGGGTACATATCAGGGACCCCCTAATTGTGTCAATGATGTTTTCTAAAACTGTACCCGACTGCATTGTATAAGACATTGTGTTACAAATTTTATTAGGAGGTGTGGTTTACTATGTATCATCTTATGTTGTTAGATTAGATATGATATAGAAGTCATGGGATTAGATTAGATTAAGAATCTATCGCAGTGAAAGAAATTATCAAGGACTCTTGATGGAAGTGATGACATTGAGAAGAAAGTGTGTACTTTGTTTGCAGGCGAAGAGATGAAGCCATACGTACCTTTAGTCTTAAGTCGCCTCATCGTCATAATAAATCGCCCGAATACTCCAAAGACACTTCTTGAAAATACAGGTCAGTACAACAGTCTGCCTGGCTGTCTCTGTCTGTATTTCTGTTTGTCTCAGTCTGTCCGTCTCGATGTTTCTCTCTGTCTGTCAGGTTTCATCATAGCTGATATGTGTTTGTTGATTATGACTATCAAGCAAAAGTAATAGATCTATATCAATTTACTCTTAGTCAAATAACCTCCATTTTTAATATGTCTAGCCCGCAAGCACATTGCTACCGAATGGCCACGGCTGTGAGCGGTGCTACATAAATGACTAATTACATTGCACAGTGCACACCTTAGAAGAACAAGCTCTTTGAAGCGTTTCATTTAATTTTCATAAGATAAAAGACTACAAAGCAAAACCCAAGAAGTTTTCTTGCAGCAGTACAACATACGTCTGCTGACATAACATTCCTGTCTTGAACGTTTGTTTGTGAATGTGCGTTTGAAAACTGTTTGGCGTCCTTCATTTTCCTGTAACTGATTGTATGTGTTTGCTTGTTTGTTCCTGTGCGTATTGCTGTCGTCTGGTTGGTGTCCGTCGTCGTCGTCTGTTGTCGTCGTCATCGTTTCTATAGCGATCACAATTGGTCGACTTGGGCTTGTTTGTCCGCATACGGTTGCACCAATGCTGCAGCAGTTCATAAGACAGTGGTTGGTATTCGATTGCATCTCTTGATGTCGTTTTTATTTGTCACCTGATTTTGGTTATCACTCCCCCGTGGTTTTTTCGTGTTGTAGCCGTTTCTCGATTTATTTACTCTGTTTCGTTGTGTTTGCTTTATAAATTCGTTTTATAAGAGTGCATTTGCTTTTGTTTTCTGTCGTTTTGGAAGTAAGTTTTTGTTTTTTAATGCAGCTTATTGAATTTTGTGGCTCCAAAATTAGGCAGTTGCTATTTACGTTTAATCTTCCTGCCTGCAGTTTTATGTTTACAGGTGTGTTATATTTACTGTGTTGTTTATGGTTACACTTTTATGAATGTGTGATGTTTACTCTGATAAAAGAATGATAAAATAAATGATGAAATGGTAGAAAGAATGTTTTTTACAGTTATACATTTACAGGTGTATTATATGTAATTGTTTTGGTTGCACATATACGGATGTGTTACGGTTACTCTGTTGTTTACGGTTACACATTTACGAGTGTGGTGCATGTACATTGTTGTTTACTGCAATGTGTAGAACTCTACTTTTGGTGTTGCACATTTACAGATGCATGTTGTATTGTCATTACGTTGCTGTATTGTGATTGGCGTGCCTTTTTACGTGGCAGGTGTACATCGCTGCGTAACATCCGAGACAATGAAGAGAAGGATTCTTCGTTCCGTGGCGTCTGTGCCATGATAAACATCAATCCGAACGGAGTCGTTCAAGATTTCATCTTCTTCTGTGATGCCATTGCGTCCTGGGTCAGTCCGAAGGATGACCTCAAGGAAATGTTCTTCAAGGTACGTCTCACCAGAAGTGACGTTCTGAGTGTTGCTGGAGAAATGGAATCTACATCTTATCAATGCCAGCCATGTCTAATGTACTAGCACGTTTTAACACGGTTGTGTAATGAAGAGGTTGTCTGCTATAGCAAGGTTGTGTTATGACAAGGTTGTGTCATAAAGAGGTTGTGCTACAGCAAGGGTGTGTTATGATAGGGTTGTGTCTAGGGGCTGTGCTACAGTAAGGAATGTGTTATGACAAGGTTGTGTTATAAAGAGGTTGTGCTACAGCAAGGGTGTGTTATAGCAAGGTTGTTTAGAGGCTGCACTACAGCAAGGTTGTGTTATGACAAGGTTGTGTCATAGATTGTACTACACTAAGGGTGTGTTATAGCAAAATTGTGTCATAATGAGGTTGTGCTACAGCAAGGTTCTTTTACAGCAAGGTTGTATTATAATAAGGTCATGGGTCAAACATGGAATAAATTTAGGATCAACGTTCACCGTGTTTCTGACTTCTAGTTTCCCTGACTCGTCGGGTTTTGACTGTGGTTCTCAAAAGAGCTACTGTATTTACTTTAGGGGTGTGTGATAGTAGGTTTGTAGTGGTTAGTTTGCTAGACCGTCAGTAGTTCGTTGACTGGGTTTGTCACTTGCTTGACTTTTTTTCACTTGCTTGCCTGGTTTTGTCACTTGTGTAGATTCTGCATGGCTTCAAGAACCAGGTCGGAGATGAAAACTGGACACGGTTCTCAGACCAGTTCCCACCGCCGCTTCGCGAGCGCCTGGCCGTTCAATACGGAGTGTGAATTCACTCGGTAAGATCCATTCTCATGTGCTGTGGTCTTGTTAATGTGACTTGAATAGGACCATGGTGTATGTACCTAGACACTTAATGTAGTGCCATTTAAGTAGCTCACAAAAGTGCTGTCTGTGCCCTACAAAGTGGAGTTATTGTTCATTACAAACAAAATGTTCTAGGCCAATAAATATAAACTTGATATAGCGCCCATTCAAGATACTCAGGGACTCTCCTGGTCGAGCCCGCAGCTGAAAAGAACGGTTTTTAGAGACGAGTTAAAGGCCGAGGAATTTGTACTTGTGAGCAAATGATGTTGAGATAACTGGAAAAGTGACATCACCTGCCAGCACCCACATGCATGATGCATGTAGAGCCTTACTGTTGGACAAAATGGAACAGTTGCCTTATCTTACCTAATATTACCTTGACAGGTCTTTGATGTACCTTGGCTTTACATATCTTTCCCACAGACAGATTGTCGTCATCATAATTTCTTTTATTATTACTATGCATTTATTAAGCACCACTGTCTAATGACCAAACATCGTTTTTAACGTTGCCTTGTCTTACCGTATGTACCTTTCCATGTTGCACCATAGCTGTAAACTAAGAAGCAACTTATTCATCATAATCTTGAGAGATGTTGCTAGAGTTTTTGTTGTTTTTTTAGATGAAGCCAGATGGAGTTAGTAACCAAGAGCATGGAAGGGTACGGATGGGTGGGCAGGAAGTATAGGTGTCTCGACATATATACATATTGCATTCGGCAAAATCAGCCAATTTTCTACCAGTGTTCTCTGTAGCTGTAAGGATTGGGTCGCTAGAACTGTTTCTTCCAAACAGGACGATTATTTTGCTAAAAAGTTCACGCCGTATTCTGACAACAAAAAAGCTGATGGACATGTTCCGGCTGCATGGCTCGACGGGAAAACACGATTAATGGAACAGTTTGTCTTGCGGAATTTCTCTTCGGTCTCTCTCCCTGGTTACCTAACGCCAGTCTGCGTGGTACGGATAATTAAAAGCCATAGCTGTAGCGAACTCCTATTGCATGCAGCTTGAAAACTTTTGTTGTGTCTATCCTTTTGTTTTCCAATTGAACTCGTCTGTTGAGGCTCCAGCTTAAAGGATTCATATACGAATAAGTCACGCGGAGATGTTACGTTTGCGGTTGGACGACTACTGTTGTGTTTGGCATATTCTACCTAGATCTAGGCTACATTCGTTTGACAAAGTTGCTTTTTTGCGCACCGACGAACTTGTAGGTCGAGCCGTCGAGGTTTAATGCAGAATATTCAGTTATTAAGAGATATATCTGGGCAAGCGCAGCCATTCGGCGGCTTCGTTTTATTTTGAGCTTGTGGTCTTGCATGGTGATGTTGCTAAACGTTTAGGGATTTTCTTAATAGTTTCTGTGTCGTTTGGCAAAACCGATGCTTTGGATTGAATTGCAAATGTGTGCACAGTGCGATGTCTGTTGTCGTTGATGTGAAGTTTCCCTGTTTCTGTCTCAACTTTGGTGCCACCTGAAATGTATAAAAGCTTTGTTGGCGACTGTGAATGTGTTCTTTGTCTGTTTTTTAGTTTGCTTGTGTGTCTGTATCTGTATGTGTGTGTGTCTCTTTTCGTATGGCCGTGTTACGTTCTGTGTGAGAAATTAGTCTTCGGGATTAGTCCTTGCAAAAGTTTACAGTGATTTCAAAATGCCCATTGGTAGCTAGTTTTTTCGATTGGCCCGTTGCTCGTTTCCATTTTTACTGTATTTTTTTATCAATTTTTACAGTGAAAGTTGTCGTAATTTTTTTGTTGATGCTCAGTGGCCAGCGATTGTTTTTTAATAGATAACTAGGTCAACCTGTGGGGTGCTGCCAGGTCTTGTAACTGGTCAAACCCTGATTGCTGTTTCGTAGCTAAGTCAATTTTTTAGATATATTTTATTTTTTAAAGCTTTTCTGTCGCTTATACTAGCGAGAGATTAACGTGAAGGGGCCATCTTTCAGCGCAGTGAGTTGGTGTGTAATGATCTGTAGTAAGTTAACCAACAGTTAGAGTAATTAATTGACAGTTGAATTGTTTTGGTTATAATTGCAAGAGCTGGATGGATTTTGTGGAGACGTGCGCCCCGTTTAAGGATTCAAAATCAGTCGATGGACTGGCCAAGTTACGTCGGAGAAGTAGAAATATATTTGTTAATATTTGTAAGAGCTTAACTCAGTGACTTTGTGTGATCGTCATACGATTATTATAGGTAAGTTATAATTATTATTAGTATTACTATTGTAATTGTTAAGAAATACATCTAGGATATAAGCAAGTATTTGTTATTTTGAACCAGATTTTTTTCTAGAGCGTTGCAAGGAGCGAGAAATTTGTCGGAGCGATTTAAGTTTTGTGTATATGCAGTCAGATTATCTTTGTGTGGCCGACTGGCCCGAATTTTCTATATAAATATTGCTCAGAGTTTGGTACAAGTTTTAGCCAGCGCAGTTTATAGTATATGTTTGTGGATTTGTCGTTGAAATGCGTAGCCTGTATCGATATGATGTTGCCAGCCTGATTCATTTTGTGTGTGAGTGTTAAGATTCTTGAGGGGATTTTCGTTGCGTGAACTGGCGATGGTTTCTTTGAAACGTTGTAATGGTTTTTTTGGCTCTGCTATGGTTGCATGTTAGTTTGTAAGACGTTTCTGATTGCCTTCTGTAGAATAAGGTACTAAGAACTTTAAGGACAAACTGGTACATAATTTTCTTGTGATAAGTGTGAATATTTTTATAGGACAGTAATGACTATTATTACTATTATTAATATTAATATTATTATTTTGACAAATGTTTAGATAAAGCTATTGGTTATGTCATGTTCGCTACTACTACTACTTCTTGTGTCGTTGAATATCATTTTCGTCCCTGACGGTTGCAGACTGTTAAGTTATTTTGCATTTGCCACTTTCTTCCCCGCATTGACAGATATTACTGAGTTTTTTTTAGCTGTACCGGTTTCAAAGGGAGCGTAGGGCATTTATCGTTAAGTTTTTACGTATCTCTTACAGCTCTCACCTGCGCAACTGATAAAACTCCTTGCCTTTTGGTTTAGTGTATTTTTTCTCTATTTAGTTCAAATCCTGGCCAGGGTGAATGTTTCATTTAGAGATTTCTTGGTCGTTATTCTCTAGGTACTTTTGGAAAGGTGGACAAGGATTGTAGAGGCGGATGAGAGGGTTAATGTAGGAGCTCTGGTGGATTGCAGATCTGGAATATCTGGGAATTTATTCTCTTATGGGTTGCTAGTTTGCTGTTACATTCTTTACTTAATTACTTTGCGTTAATAAATGATATCCATCCAGTGTTGGTATTGCAGTTGTTTCGTTTTCTCTTCCCAGGCGGCTGGAAGTCGTCGAGGGTTGGAGTTACGTGGGGTGTCAGAAGTGGTGGAATGGGGTTGGTCACGTTCAAGTAATCACTGAAAGGGTCTGTTCGCTTAAACCAATGACTGTCAAATCGTAATCCAGTGTGGGTTATTTTACTCCATCCAAGCACAAGTTCTTCGTAAATTATAGAAACTGGCAATGTTTGATGTTAAGAAAACCGTGTTTGACCAGAATAAGTTAAATTACTGTAGCAATGCATATGGTGTTGGGAATCTAAGTGATTGGACTTTTAATTCTGCTCAAGACACACCGTTTGCCAATTCCATGACCTCCGACTGTAGGGTGCATGGTGTAAGGTCGTCCGATGACCTTGGGTATAGGGGTGATAAGCTGGGGCAGGTCACAGTTGCTTGGAGTTAGGTGGTGGCTCTAATGTTTGAGACTTAAACTGGCCAGTGATAACAAATGGTTTATATTGAACAGTATCTGGATAGAAACAAGTCAAAGGAAAGGATTAAAGGGTTGGGACTTCTGCTGTGTTCAAAGTTTCTAATTAGGGTTGTTCATAATGGTATGTTTAAAAAAATGCAGATAATAATAACAGAAATCAATAATCCAAATTATCTGCCAACCCTCAGATTCAATTTGTGGGGCACAGTAGCTGATTGGTTAGTGCACTTGCCTTGTAATGTGGAGAGTATAGGTTTGATCCTCCTCCCCTGAGACGGTTACCGTGTAGAGACCTAGAGTAACTCATTCACTCACAATTGCTCAGCATAATAATAGTCAGTTACCAGCTTACAAATCTTGACATTCTCCTTCAAAACCTTTGTGTTATATTGTGCAATGCTTGCGTGCGATAGCTAATGCAACGAAATGTATGGGAGTCAAGTACAGTGAAGCCTCTCTATCTAGTAAGGAATATCAGAGCTATTGCAAGAACTGTGTTTCATAACATGTGGGTATAGGAACTTTGATATAATGCCTTGAAAGGGGATTGATCTAACGGTTCTAAACGGTACATCTTTAAGACAACCTGGATTTGTTTCTTGAGCCATTTCAGGCTGTTTCTTGTGTGCTGGCAGGCACAGGCTTATTCTGGCTTTAGCTCAGCAAGTTTTGTTGTGTGACTCGTGTCTTTATGCTGTTCGATGTGGATTGTTGGCAGGTAGTCCTGTTGGTGATTCCTTAAAGTGCTTGTCCGCTATGGCAGTGATCGTTTACTTTATTTCCACGTGTAGTTTCACTGACGATTAAGCTTCCTGGTTTACATTTGTGTGTTACTATTATTTTACATTTGTTTTAGAGATATTTTGTCCGACAGTTTTTTGTTTGTTTTTTTGATAATCTCAAATGGATTTTTTTAAATGATTGATTGGCAATTCTTGAGGAATTTTCCATTTTTCCTATTGACAACAACGGTTTTTCTTGTTATGACTTCTGTACGCAGGTTTTTCGCAATGCTACAATTCTTCCATCTGCAGTTGAAGGAAGTTTTTTCCCAGCTCCATCAGATTATATTAGATTGGAATCTTGATCAGCACATCTAGAAAACAGTGTTGCTTTTCCCAGTGGTATCATTTGCGATGTAAACAGTTTCTGCAGTGTTTTGGCTTCAAATTGAAATATCTCGGGTGCTATTATTAATTATTATTAACTGTATCAGTTATGCTTATTTATTATTTTTACTGTTGTTACTAAGTGCCCTGTACACTCATTGCAGATGCTGGACTTTATTTAGACTTTTAAAGAGGCCTTTCTTTGATTAGATTAGATTAAATAAGGCTGTGAATATTCAGACAGGCATAAATCCTTGACTAAATGCAGTATTCTTAGTACAGGCATGTACTAGTTCACTTCTGGCCAGTCCTTAAAGAAAACCACCATTTTGTTGAGTTACTAATAATATAATAATAATCAGTTTTATGGTTGAATTTAGAATTTGATTAGAGTTTAATCTAATATTTTACCTCCATATAAGTTATAGCATGATTAACGAGGTCTTATGGTAAGGTTATACAAGTAAGTAAAGTAGTATTGTTATGGCTATAGAGGAAATGGATTCATACCATCTCCACTACAGCTCGTTAACAACACTGGCTTTGAGTCTGTCGAGTGACAAGTCTGAGGCCTCGGCAGGGGTTATATTTTCATGCAACATCTAGACACTTTCTGCGATGTTACCACGAAACGCAACAAACTTAAACGGATTATCCGTAAAGCTGATTTAGGTAATTTTTTGTGATATTTATCGGTTTATTTAAGAGTGCACATGAAACTGGCGGATCCAGAAGTTCAGATGGAGGGATAAATTTTGCCCAGGTTTTTATAATTCACCCTGGCCAATTTCCCTCTGCTTTGATCCCTATTTTCTTTCCTTTTAGTTTATGGACTTGATTTTGTTTTCATTATTTTCTCACTTTTATTTAAATACTTTTAGCAGTATTTTTACGTAGCCGCCGTTGCTATTTCTGTGTTCACGCACACTCTTCTGTCATCAAGCAGTATTATTTGGTACCAGCATAAAATGAGAAGTAAATGCAAATCCTGCAACGCACTGTCACTGAGTGCAGAACATTGGCCATGTAATCAGTTCCTTTAAAGTGTTGTTGCTTCTACATGTCTCTGATGATTAATTTACAATTGGGCCTCCTGGTTTGGGACACATAACCCTGACTATATTTCTATGAGCTATCCTTGCCAAAACCGACTCCCCTAAAAATCAGATGGGGGCAGAACATTCCCGGATTGGCTGCTGGATCCGCCACAACTGAATAAGGTTAACGAAGAAGAGGAATAACGCGGCATTCATAAGGGTTTCTAGTTTCTCTGGTTGTTTTCGTCAAAATATGTTTTCACGCATGTAGCGGCCGACTTTGTTCGTTCTAAGTAACGTTTTGTGCATCTTGTTCTGTTGTCGTTACATTTCAATTATTCAGAAATTCCTCGTTAGTTTTGTTTACTCGGCGTTTAAAGATGGAAAATTGTGAGCATGACAGAAGGGGTCAGTTTGCATCCACGTTCTGGATTTGACATGTCCGTAATTCGACGACTCCGCAGCGCTTAACTGATTTTCTTCTTAACATTGTTGTATGCAAACCTGGTCACATTCGATAAAATCTCCCATGAAATTCACAGTTTTGTGTCTTACTTCTGAAGTTCAGCCCTCTTAAACAGTGACTGTGATCCCTTAGTATTCAATCTTGGCAATCCCCATACGGGCAACAATATTCTGGGAAGTAGACGCTTTGGGAAAGCCATGTTCCTTGGGCACATGGGTGAACGAGCTTTGGACCCAAAGCGCACCCAACAGACATGGCTGTCCCCATGTAGTGTAATGTTACACTGCCTTTTTATATCTCACTGTGACAAAGCTGCATCAAAGTTACCTTCTGATCCATCGACACATTCCATTAGGCATACCTTGAGAGGCACCAAGGATACAAAGTGTCAACTTCATTTTCTTTGACTGAGTCGAGCAGGCAAACCACTAGTTATTGACACATGCCCAACAAACTTGGAAGTTCGCAAAAATCCATCTTGGTCTAGAGGTTCCCAGATGAAAATCTGAGAACACATCAAAAAACCATCGCTATCATTAAACAGTAAACCCTTGAAAGAACAAACGAGCTCGTTAACGAAGCTTTGTTTTATTATAAATCACCTTGAAGAGACTTGCTAACACCATGCAACAAGTACGAGAAGACAAATTGAAAACTCAAGCTATGTCATGTTTGATGTACCCAACGGCGCTAGAACAAGTATCCGGTTACACACATGCAATGTCATGCATACACGACTTAATTATACGGCGCCAGTACAGCTTCATCGTTAGGTCATCTGCAAACTTCAGCATCTGTCCCGTGTGAAACTCCCTGCTAGTATTACATCCTCAAACTGTAATGCACGTATTACATAACTTCATCTTCCTTAGATACAGGAAATTGCATATATATATAATGCATACTTGTATTCCAGCATGCAGTGGTATGACACTTCTGTTGAAGAAAACCCGGCAATACCAATCTAATACACGAAGTAGTATACATAATTATATTATACATGTTTGCAAATATATAACATATCATATATTTTATTGTATTTGTTATTTATTTTATAGCCCTGTTTGGACCCACGACATAGATCAACAATGTCAGAAGCACCCTGTTAAACTATGGACATTCAGAGACACAAGACAAAGAGAGGGTAAAGAAAGTTCTCATTTGAACTGCATATCTTTGCCAATAATCAACTTCCAAGAGCGGTCAGTAAGCACCAACCAACAGGAATAATTCTATTAGATAACAAGAAATTGCAAAACATATAGATTGATATTAAAGGAATAAATAGAGTTCATACTTATTTGCATATAACCAGTGAAATGTTCAGACAGAGCTAAAGAAAAGCCATCTGATAGTGAAAACCGAGACGGACAGAGAGAGAGAGATAGACAGACAGATTGACAGAGACAGACAAACGGAGAGAGACAGTGGGAAAGAGATCAAGCCGGACAAGTAACGGCGTAATACTGTAACTATAAGCTATACGAATGGTAATTTCAAGCCAACGCAAAAACCACATTTTTCACAAGATCAGCATGGCCAGTCCTACATAAAATCATTTTCGACTAGTACTACATTATTTTATTTGCAGGCATACAGTAAGTATATAGATATTTTAACAAACACACAAGTTAATAGCTTTGGGGTGATATAACGCCGTGCACGCATCACCAACACACCAGACATACTCCAATCAAACCCTTCTCATGTAAGCATCAGCATAACTCAAAATCATAACACAGCCGAGATTGTCAATCTCAAATTTAATTCACCTTTGAATGCAAACTCACCATGTTGCAATGTATTTGCATTGTAGCTGCCAAGCTCAGTACGGTAGCGACGACCCAATGAATTTAGCCATAAAACAAAACTATTTTAAACAACATCTAATCTAAGCTAAAAGGCTCTAATCTAATCTTTATGACTTCTAGAGGTAATCTAATCTAATGACTTCTAAAGCGCCATTAATCAAATGTCTAGGACAAGTCAATGGTTAATTTAATTAAAATCGCAATCAGAAGTCATAATCCATTGCATAAGCTAGATCGAGATTTGGAAGTATGCCATATCATTAAAACTTCCCAAGAAAAACCACGTCTACAGAACGTGATTACTACGAGAGGCAGAACTGGTGAAGCATCCCTCCAAAACTTAAATACCCGTTCAAAATGGTGTTACTACCTAACTAAGTCTACAATTATAACGTGAAAAAAAAGATGAATGTCTGTATTGAAACTCTTTTGCAGGGCCTTTCACGCATCTCTCAAAAGGTAGCCAGAAAACCAAGACCACAAAGATTCTAAATACAACTGCATTTGGCATTGCCCTCCTTCCAAAGTGCACACACGACCATACGACAGAACATCGATGATGCTGAGCAATTGTATGTGAAGGATTTGCATCTAGGGTCTCTACTCACTGTCTGCCTCAGGGAGTCGAAAGACCTTGGAAGTAAGATCACAAGAAAAGGTGAAGGCCAGCATTTCAACATTTCACGCCTGAGAAATGTGAATAACTGATGGATGCATTCACGTATTAGAAAGTTGAAGTCAGTTGCTTTATACATACATTAATAAAAAATTGCTTTATATATATATACACATATATATATATACGAACACAGATATATATGTATATATATATATATATGCCATATACCGAACTTCATTCGTACACATTTCATTACAGTGCAGATTCGCTTAAAACCTTAAATTTTCTTCAGACATAGAAGAGTGTGACCTTGAAAACACACGACCTCATTCTAACAGGTTACTCCTCACTCCTCCCAAACTGAAGCTTCCAGAGTTCATAGCACATCAATACACCATTTTTTAATCTCTCACACACCCACTGGCATCGAAAACCAACAACTACATCAACATATATTAACCGAATACTTAATAGCATTACAGTCAATATACTACACACGATACATGCCATGTATACTATATTATCGTGTATATTTTTAAAATCGTATTCCCAGATGTCGGTATGTGATAATCGCGTGCACAGCAAAGATCGCCCGAGTAAATCGTCAGTTGCGTGACCTTATGGAGGGAGAGACAGCTCGGTCAGACAGACAGACGGACCTTCAATTGGTTCGCAATTCGCCGCGGTACGTGAGATGAGGCGGACTGAAAGGTGATTTAGGAAAAACGAAAAACGAGAACGTCTAAACGATCTATACAACACAAAGAGTCGTCTATTTGTTCGGCAGTCGTGTGTTCGTCTGGATGTTACGGCTCAACGTCTCCTCCTCCTGCAGTTCCTGTCGAAAGGCGGTCACCAGCTCTACAACGTTTAACAGATCGGTATCAGAATATCATGGAATCCAATTTAATGCACCACTACCGTTAATAAAACAAAAATCCATGACTTTCCATGACTTTTGAGACTTATTTTAGACAGAATAGGACCTATTTTTCCAAGATGTAATATTTATCAAAATTTAAAAATATGATTAGAAATATGTTTGTTAATGATTTTCCATGACTTTCCATGACCCAGCTATTTTCAAATTCCATGATTTTCCTGGACTTTTTTGGAAAATACCTGTTTTTCCAGATTTTCCAGGCCTTAAATTTTTCAAAATGTAATTCTATGACTTTCCAGGTTTTCCAGGATCTGTGGTAACCCTGTGTATTTGAAAATTTGCACAGTAAAAGCTATTTGGAGGCGCTCTCAGTGTGACAGCCCCGAAGAAAAGAAACGCCTTCAAGCAGCAGACAGATATGGGAGTGACTCCAGCCAAAATCCTAGAGCATATGGGGAGGTCATTCCATAAGGAGGGACCCACAATAAGATACAAATCGCTATGTCCAAGATTTCGCTTAGAGCGATATCGCAAATCAAGCGTTCCTCTCACAAACTGGAAGAAAGCCAGTGCTGCATTAATCTAATCGTCTAATCTCGTGAAAACGCTAACCTTTCAGTCGTATGATTGCCTCCATTTTCTTGTCGAGCAGTTCGTCCAACTCGGCCGCATATACTGTCAAACAGTTCAACCAATCCAAACATTAACATCGCCATAACACCACAGCTATTACCCGTGCAACATCTTCACTGAAAAAACAACTATCCACTGAGAGCCAAAAATACTGTCAGAAGGCACACAGAGACGTGGACAGACACAAGCAGACAGACAGACAGAGTAGGACACAGACAGTCGCTACCTTCTGCGTCGTAGTCGACTTCTTCCGTTCGCTTCAGCAGTTCCTTGTCCATCTCAAACCAAACTTGACTTTCCTGAAAAAAGTAACAAAACCAAAATTAACAAAAACATCTAATGCTAGAAAACGTTTAGACCTCATAAAATTTCATCTTGCTCAGATAAAGGGTGCTCGCTCCTCGGAACTATCTAAATGGTGGCAATATCCTTGGTTAGAGTGCTCGCCTTGTAACGCGGTGAGTACGGGTTCGATCCTCCTTCCCTGAGACGGTTACTGTGTAGGGACCTTGAACAAATCCTTCACTCACAATTGCTTAGTACCATTGATAGATGCTTGGTTGGTCATTAGATAGTGGTGCTTAGTAAGTGCATAATAATTTAATAATAATAAAATTTCTGCCGTAAAGTAGGCAAACTGCACAATGGCCAGTCATTGGCCCCAGTCGTAAGTCACTGGCCCCAGATGTAAGTCACTGGCCTCAGTCGTAAGTCACTGGCCCCAGTCGTAAGTCATTGGCCCCAGTCGTAAGTCATTGGCCCCATCGTAAGTCACTGGCCCCAGACATCAGTCATTGGCCCCAGTCGTAAGTCATTGGTCCCAGTTGTAAGTCATTGGCCCCAGTCATAAGTCATTGGCTCCAGTTGTAAGTCATTGGCCCCAGTCATAAGTCATTGGTCCCAGTCGTAGGTCATTGGCCCCAGTCGTAAGTCATTGCCCCCAGTTGTAAGTCATTGGCCCCAGTCATAAGTCTTTAGCCCCAGTCGTAAGTCATTGGCCCCAGTCGTAAGTCATTGGCCCCATGCAGTCATAAGTCTTAGGCAACAGCAGCAGCAGCAACAGTATCTTCTGTGTTGTACCTCTGTCAGCTGATGATGAGCGTCGAGAAGTTCCTCCTCCTGGATCTGCATCTGATGGACTGCCTCGTGGAATGTCAGCAGCTCCTCCGTTACCTCGTCCTCCTGCGCCCCCACCACCACCAGAAAAAAACAACACGCAATTCAATAAAAGCATTGCAAATACTAATATTCAAAAACACACAAAAAGCGCTTATAACAATGTCCAGGTTTTAATTAGGTAATATTTCTGTAGGTGAGCCCATCAACCCTAGGAAGGAATAGCTAAAACCATCATATGCGACAGATCCTTGGGATCATGGACTACAAGGAAAACAAATGAGTGGGTGTTGGATACTACTGGAGTGGAAAGGAGTCTACACGGATTGATCAAGCGGAGAAAGCTATTTCGGGCATGTGCTGCGGGAAAGTGAAGATCGTCTGGAGGTGATTAAACAAGGCACCATTCCTTGATCAGGGGCTCAAGGAAGACCTAAAATGGGATGGATTGATCTCACAGTCGTAGACAGGATTATCATTCGACCAGTTATTGAAAAAGACAAGAAACAGAAGTGGATGGAACAAAATTGTCCGTGGTGCGGCCAATCCTTGGATCGAAGACAAGACAAGACATAATAAGCTACTTGCTAGGCCTGACATAGTAGCACCTACATTAGCACTTCGTAGCATGGCGAGGTCATTGTTCTTCTGCATGTGAGAGACTTCCTCAACGGGCGTCAGCTGGTCCAGCTCCTCTTCTTCGATCTTCCCTTCGACCGGTCCGCCTGGTCCAAGCTCCTTCACTCTGCAACAACCATTTCAACTACTGCTACACGACAGCCCAAAAAATTTGTAACTACTGCTGAGATGTTTCTTAGCCACAGTACAGACCTGTTCATTCCACTCGTTTAGTTCTATACCAAAGACTTATCGTTTTTCAGATTGCTTTATCCATCGTTGACCGATTATAGTATAGCACGGTTGTAGAAACTTAAACACGTCAAACACAACATAAAACTTTCTGACTTAAATTAGTTTCGGCGGTAAAAGCCGGTGGTGCCACCTATTGAGCTTCGTGAGAAGAAAGAGTCGAACCTGTCGGCGTATCTGAGGGTGTTGAGCGAGTGCTCACAGCAACTCAGTCCAGGGGAAACCATAGCGATCTGTTGGAAGATAGAATTCACACAAAGAACATAGTTAGAGCTCACAAGAGCAAAGCTAGATCAGAACAGGTGCATACTACTTGACCAATTATTATTGCATTTTAATTATTATGCATTTATTTAGAACTGCTATCAAATGACCAAGCACCACTTGAAGGCTATTCAAAATTCATCACAATTCCAATACTGAAAGTTAACCACAATTCTAGAAATGAGAGTTACAATATTCAAGAATTACAGCAACGTCATTTTGCTGTGGAAGAACAAAAATCTGCAAATTCGCTGTCCATACCATACAGGTTCGTGAATTTTCGCCAATGAACGAATCGCGAAGGACTTGAGTCAGTTTGCTCACTCGAAACGGCAGATGACCGCCCCGTCGACCAAGCGCTCGAATACACTCCTGAGACAACAGACAGAGAGTCACAGTTCTTGATAGCTTAAACAACAGGTAAGTTGGCGTTTCAGTTCTCAAGAAAGAGCTAGTGGGTCAAAGACTTTACCATATTATCACAGTACACAAAGCAGGTCAAAATCTAACATTGTTAACACGTTACACACAAAACAACCTATGACTCGTGATATATTTTAGTTGCCTGACCCCACAAATTTTCTAAGCTACTTACCTGAAAGGGTCAGAAAAAGAGCTGGAGTGACACCCACTAACAACTAAAACAATGACGTAAGATAAGGCAAGACAAAAATACATGCTTATTTAAATATTAGTTTTCTCTTTTATTGTTTTCCCATTTCGTCAAAGGCAACTAGCGGCAAGGACTGTAACTGTAAGGTAAGCTGAGATATAGCTAGCTAAGGTACACAAACTCATTTGTTGTTCTTTCTGCTACAATACAGGTGAGCCAAAGCAAGATCAGGCTAACTAGGCAATTTTACTTATGACGATTAACATTGCATAGTCAGTAGCAAGCTACATATTTGCATCAACCGATGTGATGATGATGATGAGTTCTCTGCCCGAAGGCAGGTCCATTGGCGTTTATGCCACCCGGGGATGAGACGAGTGAGGGGTTTCCCATTGCCTTCCTCACAGACAATTGTGGGTGAGCAACTTGTCCAGGGTCGCTACTCAGTGGCTTTAGGTAGATTCAAACCTGCGACCCTCCGGTTACAAGGCACAGAACATACTGCTACACCACCGAGTCCCTTTGCATCAACTGATGTCTAATCCATTACGATGCTGGCACTATAAAAGTCAAAAAATTAAATTAGATTATGCTCACTTTGAGAGCGAGCAGACTCTTGTTAATCTCTGCGCCTTCCATTCGAGTCTGTCGATCGGAGCTCGACGTATCGGCGCCTCTTTCATTACCTGAAAACAAAACGCAGCCCAACATTCAGAAAGTTGCTGTAGAAATTTGCAAATATGGTCACAAGTATTGCAAATCAGTATCGTACATTTTCCGCTCTCCCGATTTGTTAATTTCACACTACCTTGGTTGACCTAAAAAACAACTATTAAGAAAGGAAAAATATTAATGACCCGCATTGGTTTCCCTGTCACTTTTAGTACACTCTCGTCGCTAAAGTGTTAAGTCAACAACAAATTGTCCATATAAAAAAACGAGGATTCAAATCCCAGAGATGAAAGACAAGCACATATTAGCATTCAGCCGTCATGCTCGGCACTTAAGCCACGTCGACCAAAATGAGACAAAAAGTATATAAGAAGTTCATACCAGCCAAATCGATAAGGGAGAATTTTCCGTGAACTTTCTTCGTGCCCCTGAAAAACGACAAATAAATAAACCATAATTGTAAATTAACAAAAGCACAACACTTAAAGATTACAGAGTTGGCTTACAGATTCTCTTCACCAATACTGCTGTTACAACTGGTAAATTTCTTACAATTATGCTTTGGCTAACCTGGTTATGATGTAAGACTTAATAAGATGTGTATTTGAAACACATCGTTATACAGGAGGTCCAGTTTACTAATGTCAGGCCCTTAAGTCATCCCTTAGAGGAAACCACATGAATCAGCGGCTTCAGTTCCTCAGCCATAGCACGTTACGGTGGGTGACCATTCCACTACCATTCTCCCTCAATGCTACCTCAGCATGGAACACGGTAGTGCTCACCTTGCAACGTGGTGAGTACGGGTTCGATCCTCCTCCCCTCAGACAGTTACTGTGCAGGAACCTTGAGCAAGTCCTTCAATCACAATTGCTCAGCGCCATCGATAGATGCTTCGTCACAAAGACAGTGGCAGATAATAACTGTGGCATACTAATAAATGAGCAAGAGTCTTTTCTTCCTACCACCAGTGTACAGTCCAAGTACTCCTTTAGAAACAAGTTCATTAAAGGAGACTAGCAGAACATAAATCTTGAAAGCAGTAAAAATCTCGAACGGATCTCAACCTTTTCTTGAGAATGATCTGGAAGATGGCGTGCGATCGAGACGAGTGGACGTTAGCAGACGTCACGCCGGATGTGCGTTCACTGTTGCCGTGCTGGATGAGCCGGAAGACGTCCTCCACGCTCCGTATCTCTTCCTCCTTCAGACCAACGATCTGGACCTGCTGCTTAGCGTCCTCCAGAACACGCAGCTTCAGCTTATGGTTCAGCAAATCAAACACCTGCCAATCAAACACAAATAGTAAACACCTCCTGTCAATCAATCACAGAAATGAATACAGTAAACCGTCATTCAGTCATAGAACGAAAACACCTGTCAATCAAATGAAAATTAAAGTAATAAAACAAGAAGAAAAACAAGTCAATACACTCAAATAAAGAAAGAAAAACAACTGCTCGTCAAAGAATAAACAGCTGTCATCACAGAAAAACAATCAAAACACCTTTTTGATCAATCAATTCATCAATTATGCAAATCAAAGCATCCACTGATTAAAAGATTCCTGAACCATTTCGCTTAGAGGCCATCATCTATTCACTTATCATGAGGTCGCTTTTACAGAGCTCTACCTAGCGAACAGTAGAAAAAGTTACGAAAAAAAACTCGAGCTCACCTTGCCGCTGTAGATTTCAAAGAAGCTGGCAAAGACAGCCAGGTCGTGTTTCTTGTACTTGTTGTTAAGCAACCGGAAAACATCACGGGCTGAAAAGTTTTTTCACAGAAAACACCAAGAACTCTTCAGTTGTCAAATTACCACAAAGGCAAAGGTAGAAACTTAGAGTCTAACATGTATTTTGTTCTGCTGTATCTACTCAAAAACTAACGAACAGCAAAACTAACCAAAAGCAAAACAACCTAAAGCAACTTCATTAATCTACTCCAACCTAATCAGATGACTACAGGCAAACTAATGATGATTTATAATCGCACAACAGGAGCATAGATACCTGCCAAGGCATAGATGCCTTTCGCACAGTCCTGCTGGCCTTTGCTTGAGAAATCTCCACCCATCGTCTACAAACAAAACCAAATCCAGATCTCACACCACATAAGTTCCTCAATTAGATTAACAGATCGGTGATTCATTGAAAAACTACAAAATATTTCAATAATTCCCCAAAGAAAGACAGAACTTATCGATTATTCACTACAAAAAGTCAGAACTAATTGTTAAGTCGCTAGACAAGGAGACAATTAACCAATAATTCGGCAAAAAACACACAGAATTAATCGATAATTCACCAAGAAAGAGCCCACCATAGAGAGCCGGTAAAGACTTACGTGAGTTTTCCCACTTCCTGTTTGTCCGTACGCAAAGCAGGTCGCCATGCCTCGTTCAAATATACACTCAACCAACGGCTTGGCAGTGTACCTGTACAAGAACGATAGCCACAACAGTAAGAATCACTATGTTGTTTATTACTAATTAGCAACATCTTCTGCACTGGTGTCTAATACACAAAGCATCAACCAAGAGTACACAATATGAAGCCACAACGAGGTCAATACCCAGACACAAGGTTAATAAAACAAATATCCATAACTTTCCATGACCTTTTCCATGACTTTCAAGACTTATTTTAGACGAAAAAGGACCTACATTCTAATTGTTTCATCGATGTAACTTTTATCCAAATTTTAAAAATATGATTAGAAACAAGTCCATTAATGATTTTCCCATTTTCCATGACCTAACTATTTTCAAATTCCATGACTTTCCAGGACTTTTATTAGAAAACATCTGTTTTTCCGGGTTTTCCAGGGCTTAAATTTTTCAAAGTCTAATTCCATGACTTTCCAAGTTTTCCAGGATCCATGGCAACCCTGCCAGAAGAACTTTCAGCTAAGACAGAGACACAGCCTATAGTGGATAAGGTAACTGAATGCCAGAAGTTACAGTTAAAACTGTTGATGAAACGCCTCCTTGCCTGTAGACTGTTTCGTTGTTGGTTCCTTCGTCAAACGCGTAGTCAAAGCGGAACTGTTGATTCTCGAGGTACCGGGTCAGGTCGACCTTTGTCTTCGGTTCGTGAATCAGAACAAGATCTTTGGTCGGTATCGTTATGACGTCCGTTTCCTTGGCAACCAGTTCTGCCGAGAATGAAACACAGCACTTCGCAATCACCAAGTCAACTCATCACACTATGTTCATGAATTGTACTGACAAATTAATAACGAAATGCAACTGATAACATGAGCACATGTAAACAGCACCCTATTCTCCAATCTCGGCCGTGCTATGGCACTATACATTATTAAATAATTAATTAATTATTATTATTATTATAAACCTTTGTTGTTGAGAGGTCTTTTTCGCACACAAACACAAATCTGATGATCGACAATGGGCTCCATGTTGTTCAGCGGACAGTACTCGATCGTACTCCGATATTCCCTGGAAAACCAACATAGAATCTGAGACATGCACAAACACTCATAACCTTATTCAAAGCGGGGGTAGCCTCGAACCTGCATATCCTGCACCACAAGTCAAGCACTGATGTAAGGCAACACAATGTATGAAATCATTTATATAGCTCCTGCCAAAGCGCTGCATGGCTTTCTAAACGATCTGAACAGAAGCTACATAAGCTACATTTTGAGTTAAATCAAAGTGGTGCATGCTTTGACCAAATTTGACCGTGACTGGCCATCGATTTTGTTTTGACCGAGCGCTCGTGATTTCACTTTTTTGGGGCGCTGTAGAAATCTTGAGATTACAATTGTGTTTTAAAGGGCTATTAATAATACTAATAATAATCTTTGTCTAATATTTTCAAACTGACAAGTACGCAGTATGAACGGATGATCATAAGTTATCACACAAGTCGAGTTTAACTGTTTGGCAGCCATGCAAGGTGCCCATCACGTCCTACTGCTCATTCTCCCAACACCATCTGGCAAATGAAAAGGCTGAGTCGACCTTGTTGATAGAGGAAGCTCTGATGGCCAGACGAACAATCAGATACTTAAAACATTCAGTTACTTAGTTCATCCAGGACCTACGCAGTACCTCACGGACTTCGTTAACAAAAGAATTCGTTTCTAACTCCGCCGTTCGCCCACGACTTACCGAATCATTGCTTCAAATTCCCAGTTGGGAATGCTCGTGTCGTATAGTTCTTCCTGCTTCTCCTTTAGGGTCTTGTGTGCCGCTCGTCGCTCCTCCCTCCGCTGTTTTATCAGCTCCACTTCCTTAACGCAACTCAATTTCTTTCTTTCTTTCTGACCTGTTGACATTAGATCGGTGACATCGCCTGCTCTTACAAGTGCTACATAAATGGTTGCATTAACTGTAGTTAAATTTCACTCCTATTACTCTATCTCATCCCGTTATATCATCCACAATCAGTAAATCAATTCAGCGACCAATCCTCCATTCAATCCGTCAATAAACCCATCAACCAATCCAACAATCTATCCATCCATCATCCCAGCAATGAATCCTCTGAATAGTAATTCTGAGAGAGGCGCTATATAAATCTTTAGATACGATATGATACCATCAATTCAGCAACCAACCCAGCCATCAATCCATCAACCAATTATTATTATTATTATTATTATAAAAAATACAAATTCTAAGGCTGAAGCCTAACATTCCAATTCATTACTAATAATAAAAATAATAAAAATTAATATTAAAAAAACTAAATCCAAGGCTGAATCCTAACATTCAAATTCATTAATAATAATAATAATAATAATAATAATAATAATAACAATAATAATAATTATAACAAAAAATGACATTGAACGCACTTGCTGTTGACTTCCCTGGCCTCTCAACAGGTTCGGCCATGTTGCTGACTCCGTTACTTGGACCCACATTCGTCAGACGCTCGTTTTTAGTCGAAGGCTGACGAACAAAACTTGCACGAGAACCTTGCTGTCCAACGTTCACTACACGACACAAAAATCAATCAGAAACAACTGCTTATACAAAATAATAATAAATAATAATTATAAACAAATTATTAATGCAATCGATGGATGATGACATGGTTGAAGCTTGGCTTTTGGTGTGCCATTGGTTGATGTCTTAGATGCATTAGACACAGCCTCTATAGAAGTTACTAATGAGCAATAGGTAGCATCAGAAGAAGCCCACAGGTAAGTGGATCGAGAGGCATCTATACACTGCAACAATGACTGCAAGATAAACAGCTAACAACCGAGTTTGCACATATCTATGGAGAAAATTAACTTAATGTTAATACACAAGTCTCCACATTAAAAACAACTGTTGCAAGATTCCCTATCACATTGAATGAATGAATAAATTAATAAAGCTTTATTGAGATTTACAGCGTTTTTGTGATGATGTGACATTTCCGTTTTTGAACTTACCAGAGCTTGTTGGTCCTGCAAAGCAATCACAGAAAGAAAATTAACGTAATATGTGGTAAGCTAAGGTCAGAGGTTAAGCCAATGTAAAGAAAAGCTGATGTAAGTTAAGGTTGAAAAGGTCACCTGAAATACCAGTATAGGTAAGATAAGCTGATGTAAAGTACGATCAGGTAAGTTCAGATGAGATAATTGCTTATTTACTGCATGTCCATTTTAATCTAATCAAACTTCTGTAGTCAGAGTCAGCCTGGGACCATTTTGAGGCCATGCCATTTCACTCATGCTAGGGGCCCCAAGTTTTGGGAGTTTACATATTTAGAATATTTGAGTACTGACACATAATTAATTCCTATCGGCCCCAGGGGCCAGGTGTGCTGAAATCGGGTCTACGACATCCCCCCACCGAAGTTGGACTGATGAAAATAATTCTTTACTTTAACAGAAGTTGGATTGATGACAGAAATTATTTTCCTTAAACAGAAGCTGGATTGATGCAAGAAATTCTATGCTTAAATAGAAGCTGGATGGTGCTGAGCAATTACGAGTGAAGGACTTGCTCCAGGTCCCTACACAGTAACTGTCTCGGGGGAGGAGGAGGCTCGAACCCGTACTCTCCGAGGTACCAGGCAAGCGCTCTGACCAATCGGTCACCGTATCCCACAACATCCAGAAGATCATTCCGTGGAATTTCAATGTTTTGACGAGACAAGACAGAAGCAACTTACGACTTATGACTTTTCTAGATGTCTCTTTCGGTTGCTGTGGCTGTCGACTCTCGATCAGACTGTTACTCTATCAACACAAAATGGGCAACATAAATTGGAAAAACCCACATGAAAAAATAATAATAATAAATTAAGTAATAATAAATAAATTAGTAATAATAAATAATACTCATAAATGTTTCAGATGGTAATAATAAATAACAGTTAGTAATAATAATCACTCACAAAATTGACACAAATGTTTCAAATGGTACTAATAAATAACAGCTAGTAACAATAACTACTCAGAAATGTTTCAAATGGTAATTGGAAATCATAGAAATATTAATTTACAGGCAACAGGTATTTAATGTATATTTACAATTACAATTAAAATAACAATAACAGATGCTTGCTGATAACATAACAAATGCCCATAACCGATGACAAATGTTTGTAAATAACAAATGTTTGTAAATAACAAATGCTTGTAATACCAAATAGTTGCCAATAGCAAACAAATATTTGCTAAAATAGCAAAAACAAACGCTGACAATAACATAAGTTAGAGTTCTTAATTATAAATCCTAATTAACTGATGCCAAAAACAGCTGAGCAAGCACTTACTTTAGTTCTAGCTGGTGGCTGTCCTTTCTTGGACTGGTTGCTGTAGCTGGGAAACTTCTGAGGAGGTGCGTCGTATCCCGGTTCCTCTTCCTCCGAATCGACTGACATCGCTTCCTCGTTTTCATCCTTATCAACAGATAGTGTAGTGGTAAGTGTGCTAGACTGTCAATCGAGAGGTCGGGGGTTCAAATCCCCGCCACGACAAAAAATTTGGTTCGAGATATCTGTCCCACCAGCACCCCTAGCCAACTCAGCTATAATGAGTACACTGGCCGTACACTGTTGGTGGGATGATGAGATGGTGAAGAAGAGGATTTGCCACCCGCCCTCAGATACCAGAGGCTAAGAAATTGAAGTCGCTAACACTTCACACCCATGGCTGCCTCAGGGCTGGCTTAAGGGACTGCTCTTCTTCTTCTTCTTCTTCAACAGAACAAGTTCCAACTACACTGGAACTTTGTATTATCAAGTACGGGTCTTTCAGCTGAGCCATGATGCAGAACAGCCATGGGCTCACGTGCATTCTATGCCTCTGCCCCAAAGAATGGAATCGACTGCCACTCTCTCTTCATAGCTCAAATTCACTTAATGATAAGTCATTAGATTAGATTAGATTAGATTAGTACCTGATATTGTTCTTCTTCAAGTTGTGCGGGACGCAGCTCAGGATTCAGCTGGAAGATTGTTTCAAGTTCCAGCTGGAGAAAAAACAAAACACGATTTTCTCGATATTGACCTGATTACGGATTGGGTTTGCTATGCCATCAGTTAATGGCTTGTACATCAGACACAGGCATGACAGAAGTTAGTGATTAATAATGATGGTGATGATGATAATATGCTAAGCAGTAACAAATGACTCTCTAAGGAAAATATGCTTTAATTTATAATAATTATAACAGCGTCTTAGAATAGTTTATTTATGCCAGTGCTTTCGACATCTGGAGTTTACGATCACAAACCAGATCGAGTACTGAACATTACGAGCATAAATGTAATTCTGGGTAAAATACTGCTGTTCTATGGCAGACAGCTCAAAAAACATTCCAACCTCTCTTAAATGGCATCTTTTCAGATTTCCTAAACGGCCAAGTTGCAACGCCCATGCAAGGTACATTCAAGCGCTGTATGTGTGCGTACGTGTGTGCATGCATATGTGTACAACTGTACATACACACATGATGAAGAACAAGAGGATTTTCCAGTTACGAACCTCTTTTCCTTTTGTTTCTCCTCTTTCGTACCATTCCACGGTTAGACTCCTGTTGTCCATATCGATTCCGCTAACAACAGCCGAGTGTATCCGACCTTAAAACACCAAAAGCACACTTTCTCGATTCGTTTTCAACAAAAAACAGAAGATGTCAAATTTCTAACATGACCAAAGAAAATAACTTGTTGGTCACATTCTGCATAAGCAGTACATAAGAAATGCATCGTATTGTAACAGTCCAAGACAACACAAACGGAATAAAATTTAGTCAAATTTCACACGAAAAGGCTCACTGCTGAACTGAAACCTATTCCCACAGACAGGGTTGCGTGGAGCATTGCCACATTACATTAAAATAGTCATCCCTGTCAAAATCTTCAAGGAATGCATCAATGCAGCAGTGCCAGAAATATGCTGGTCACAACAACACCCCAATGGGCATTTTGCAGAAATTGGTCACATCATATTTCACATCAGTTTTGGGTAATCCTAAAGCTGCTTCTGATCACACTAACCGTAAAAAATACAGCCACCACAAACCACATGCATGAGAAATCAGAGGGTTGCAAGTAACCGGTGAGACTATTGCAAGCAAATTTCGCTAGCAATAGTCTTTTCCCCTAAGAAACCCAGGCTCTCCACATCGCATACACACCTAAGACTGCCCAACCCTAACAGATTTCCATCACGGTAACTAACATCTTAGCCCCAACCCATGAAACTTCTCATTTCAATGCACGTACTTCAGATATTGCAAGTGCGCGAGCAATGACAGTCTCATCATCTCAAAAAACGAAATGGCTTCACATCACATACACACCACCCAAACTATTGCGACACCACCTAACAGATTTCCTTTTGAATGTGAATATGAATTCCAGCTTGACCGATATGTCCAGACGGAAAAATACGAAATAAGACCCGGTCAGTCGTTTCTATTTTTAACCCTAGACAGTTGATTCACACATACCACCGCAACGAAAATAATTAAATTAGCATTTTTCCTACCATCTGTGCGCTGAATGTCAACATTTGCGCCCACTTTCAATAAACCTACATCCATTCTTGTTTTTAGTAGTTGAATTTCTTAAAACCGTGCTAAATAAAGCTAAATCATTTTAAATTAATTTAAATTTTTAGTAACAATCGTGTTCGGACTAAAACCGGAAGTAGTCTCTGTTTATCCGCCTTATCGGTTCCACGCTACATTCTATAGCGCATCGATTACTTTATTAACAGTGGCAAATAACGGTCTATAATTTACTGATAATAATATTGAAAATAATAATCTATTTACTATTGGTGTTTAACATAATTTATTCGAAGGCTCTCATATTTATCTGAGGCGGCGGATTAATGGAAACAAAACCACACTTACGGCTGTTTGCCGCGGCTTCAGCTATAGGCCTAAGCTCCATTTTACTTCTTCCAGCCAAAATCAAGCGTGAAATTTACGGCACTTAACACTTTTTCAATGGACCGTTCAAGCAGTACGCCCTAAAACTTTCTTTTGTGTTTCGTTGTTGGAGACACAGCGTGGGAAACCTTTTGCCATCATTCTAACATGACAATTTTAGTCTGAACGTTGTAGGCCTAATGTAGTGCACGACTTTCTCATCGCGACACAAGATGTTCGTCAGATAATTCAGCTTGAATGCTGGCTGAACTAATAAGTTCCTAATGGTTACGTGTTGGTCGTTGCCAGACCAGGGTGGGGAGGCCCTGACAGCATGTCCACATGGAGCCTATATAGAGCCATAATGTATAATAGAGAGAGAGAGAGAGAGAGAGAGAGAGAGAGAGAGAGAGAGAGAGAGAGAGAGAGAGAGAGAGAGAGAGAGAGAGAGAGAGAGAGAGAGAGAGAGAGAGAGAGAGAGAGAGAGAGAGAGAGAGAGAGAGAGAGAGAGAGAGAGAGAGAGAGAGAGAGAGAGAGAGAGAGAGAGAGAGAGAGAGAGAGAGAGAGAGAGAGAGAGAGAGAGAGAGAGAGAGAGAGAGAGAGAGAGAGAGAGAGAGAGAGAGAGAGAGAGAGAGAGAGAGAGAGAGAGACTACCTTTATAAATGAAAAAGGAAGCACATCTGTGAAAGTTAAAATCAACAAAGCAACAAGACACAGTTAACAAAACTGGTTATCAATAATATTATTTCCATATGATTTTGTCCTTCTGCATGACTGAAAATTAAAACAGTAAAAATACAATGAAACTAGTTGTTTTTATTAATTCCTCATTTGAAGTCAACAGTTCACACACGACATCCAACTGCATAATGACAGGAAAAGCAATTGCTAATTAATTATTTTCTTTAAATAGTTTGACACATACGTACAAGCTTTGGAATAAACATTTCACAGAGACTGCACAGCGAAATCTGATTAGTAAAACAATCTAAATTAACAGAAAATGGCTTGTAGCACACATACCATAAAAATAATCACTCTCTTTGCATTTCACTGAATAACGAGTATGTAAGCCAAAGATATGACTGTTTAGAGTACCAAACATACCATGAAAATAACCACCCTTTCCTGCTAATTAGTGAGTAAGTAGGCTAAGTCAAAGATATGACTGTTTAAAGTACCACACATGCCATAAAAAATAATAACTCTTTCGTGCATCCTGCTGATTAATGAGTAATTTAAGCAAGCATATGACTACCATCAACCCACAATTACTCATTAGTGCAACTGTTCTTATGGATGAGCTAATTAGTACATGTTATATAAAAACATGTACTAATTAACACATCCATAAGTAGCCATACTGTCAACTGTTATTGTTAACCTACAGCGTCCTGCCTGTTGTTTTCGAAATAAACGAATGTACATACATAGCTTAAAATATAAGCTCTGAACATACGTTCTTGATTCCCAGGGCTGGCCCACGACCGCCTCCAAGGTAGGAGTATCTTGAAGGGGCCAATGAAGTTTAAAGTTACTGATTAAAATTAATTAATAACAATAAATGCTCTGATTTTGAATGAATTAAGGAACTGCAGTTACTTTGAAGTGCTAATACGACTTGTATGTGCATGAAATGGTCATTCGAAGCAAATACAAAATGACAAACACTTTTAAATGAAAAAAACGCAGCTGCATACCTATTCTATCCCAGAAGTGTACTGATTTTTAATTGCAATTAAAATTACTCAAGAATAATTAAGCAAAATTCAGTTGTTAAATGCAAATGGTACTAAAGACGATACTAGACAATGCGGAAGACAACATTACTCACTGGGGATCATATACCAACTTACAAAACACTGACGCAAACCATTTGCACAACGAATATTGACAACTGAAAACTTACAGAGCATCAATACAAAAATTTACACAACAAATGTGGCACAACTCAAAAACTTCAATTTCTGATTAAATATTAAATAAGCTGAGAACAAAATTAGATTCTAAAACTAGACGAAAAACAGTCTGAGAACATGTTACAGACACCAAAGATGCTTTAGTTAACTCTTCGATCTTTATCCATCTATTCTAAGATTATTTACACATCGCCAGAATTCTGGTTGCCTCACACACAACGATCACAACTGTTCCTAAATCCTTGAAGTTAGACTCATTTCTCTTGCATTGCAAAATTGCTAAAAGTCAGCTTCGTAATGTAACATTGCAATGTAATGTAACATTGCAAAATTGCTAAAAGTCAGCTTCATAATGTAACATTACGAAGCTGACTTTTAGCAATTTTGCAATGCAAGAGAAGTTTGTTAGAAGTTTGTTAGTGCTCTGTTATGCATCTAGGACCTACAACATTTCGTGACAAGGTGTGTCACCTAACCACGTCGTCAAACCCACACAAGTGTATACAGCTTTCTGTACAGATGGAAATATGCCGGTTACAACCAATGCTTCTGCAACTCTGTAAACTAAGGCTTCAATATACATCTTCAGCATACTTAGCTACTTCTCTTCTAAACTTGAACACAACGCAATTCAATTAGGCACAACATGTATAATTAGCATTAGAGTGATTTAATTTAATAAGTCACCATGAAGGATCACTCAAATGAACCGTTGTTCTACAGGCCTCAAGACATACTTTTATCCCATGCCTCTCCAACTGCAAGCCTATGGCAACACTACACACCTCAAAAACAGCAAAAAAAGCTTAGCATCATCGAAACCTGAACAATTAAGACTCGGAGTAACATTCAGCTGTTAGTAGAAGCACAACCAACAAAATCCAGCATTCCAAGACAATGCCATTGTCTTGTGACCCAAGAATTCTCGAATAAACACGCTTCAGCTCAAAGTTTCTGAACCACAAGCAAAGACACAACAGGTCAGCATTACCTAACAATGTAATGTTATGTAACAAACATTTATATAGCACATTTTAAGACCCTACCACCAGCGCTTAATACTCAGCAGCTCTACATATACATAACTCACTTGAATTCGAGACCTGAATGTTGAAACAGTCGGCCTAAACGTTTGCAGACAATTCCAGTCAATACATCGTCGTGCTAAATAAAACAGTTTCTCCAAGACAGTTGAAAATGCCTTATCTATTCTACTGACTTCCATAGCGCCGTTATCGCAATGCACACGGCATCAGTCAATGCTCACTTGATGCTACATGCCACCTCCTGAGTGTCACCCCTCTCAGTAGGATTTGCTGCTTAAGATTACGTTCTTCTGCCTGGGTCGAGAGCACCTCCGAGTAGGGACCTTGAAAGGGTGCTAAATAAATTCTGATTGAATGATTGATTGAAAACTACATTCAAAATCCTAATCCGTTGCAGAAGCCAACTCAAAGTTTGATGCATCAGGGAAACCGTAAATTCTCGCTACTGTGGGTGAACAATTTGACACAGATAAATCTTATCACAACTATGCAAGGCTGATCGCAGAATCGCGTAATAACTGATCCACGCTTGTCTTTCAAGATTCCTAAAGACCAAACTATTGGCACTTAATGAATCCATCATCAGGACAACTGAAACAGTTTCTGAATGACGACATAAAACACTCGATCATAAGTCAAACACGCAAGCACAATGCTTGAGCAATAATGTAATAACCGGGATACTAAAAACGGATTTTAAAAAGGAGCTAAATAAAAAGTAAATAAAAAATGCTGAAAAAGGTGATAAATAAATGTGCTGAATTAAATGTGCTGATTAAAAATGTGCTAAATAAACGGTGCTGATTAAAATGTGCTAGAAAATAAAACAGGCTAAAAGAAAGGCAAATAAATAATGAGGAACAAATGATGCAAGCAAGAGGTGCTAAATAAAATGTGCTGAATAAAGTCTGCTAAAAACAGTGCTAGATAAAAGGCGCTAAATAAACATCTAGATGCACTTAAAGACACCTCAGTAAATAAATTATGCTGAATAATAAAAAAATCATAAACGGTTTGAACTGGTTTTGATTAAGAAAATGTTTAAATAAACTCCCCTGCATAAAATCTGAAAAATGTATTTAAAAAACTGGAATGGTGCCTGAAAACGCAGTCAACAAAACACACTGCAAATCTTTGCATATAATCAAATCAAAATTTTTCTTCTTCCTCATTTCAGAACGATAATACTTTCACAAGTGCTTCTGAGAACATGCATGCCTCTTAGCACTACACGAGACATTCTTAAAAGGGGCTACATAAGCGTTTGTATGTATGTATGAGAATATTTAGTATGACGTATTTTTAAGTAACTCACAAAAGCGCAGAAACACATACCTATGTGCACATGCGTAAGCAAATATGCAAATATGCTTTACTTGTCATACAACTGTAGAACAAGCCATTGATACTTTCTCCTGCAAACCAGGGACATAACTAAAAGTCCTAGTTGTGTTACTGAGCTGCAAACTACTGTTCTATTTAAACAAAGCCCGGTAGAACTGTTGAAAAGGTACAGAACAACCCGAGCTGTACATTAAAGCTCTTATTAATTTTTATTTTGTAATTATCAAGTCATACACAGTTTTATCATACTACATCACTGTGCATAAACCCTTTTCACTTTATTATTGTAATTGTCAAAACGTCAGTGCTTTACACAGTTGTACGTTACGCTCGAGTAATTACGGTCTGCACACTTCCTGTTTCTTACAGTCTGTATGATTACCTAGACAATTAAGTAATACTGCACCTGTCGAGCAAAATGCTGTAGTTAAATGCGCACCACCTGAGCGACCGCCAAAAGTGTTCAGCTTGAGTAAAATCTGGAGCATCATCAATTAAGAGGGAGTGTCTCTCGTGAGTTTTGAATAAATGGCACTATATAAATTTGCAACAAAAATTAAATTAAAACCCTGCAGACACAGGCCACTTAGGCGTTCGACTGCGATCCAAAAAAATCCACAATACAAATCCTGGCAAAATAATATAATTATTCAACAAATATTTAGAACATTGCAACATGGTGTTGTAATGTTGCCTGTTGTCCATTTGCAACATGGTCTCAGCAAAATTTTACCAGACTATTTATCTTCATAAGTCTGCATCCTATCTTAGATAGGCGCGATGAAAAAGCCACTTTGGTAAACACAGTTGTCGAGGGGAAAACATATCATCTCTTTTCTTTACTTCCTAATCTGGTAACCTGGAAACAAAATCAGCAGAAATACAATGCAATTGTAATTGAACATTTATATAGCACCTATTCAATCAATTAGTCAGAATTTATATAGCGCCTCTTCATGATCCCTACTCTGAGGCACTCCCAACCCACGCCAAATGATTTCGGGGATGCAAACTAGTCAGTGACGCTCTCACTACTAGCCTGTATTATGTTAAATGTCGACTTGTTAAAGACTGGAGTGTTATCATTTAACAATGCATGGTAAACTAGAAGAGTCACCAGTGACAGGCCCACTTCATGTTGCGTTAATTGAGTAGCTCGTTATCTATTGTGTCTCAACCAAAGCAGTCCTTCAATGCATGGTTCTTGGCCATAGGTGACAGCGTAAATCCAAATACAACAGGAGTATCAGCTTGAAGCAGATGGTTATCACTGAAAAATGATCAGCTTCTCTCACTTAATTGCTTTGTAGAGCTCCTAAACAGCATTTATTCATATCTATTGTGACCAATGCTTTGCCACTTTCACAAAATGACGATGGTGAGTATGATGACAGTGCTAAAGGATGATGATGATGCTGATATGGCAGCACATACGTCATTATGTCAACAAATAAACGGCAACATTATACCATTATTTATTCACATCTATTATGACCAATGCCTTGCCACTTTCACAATATGATGACGGTGGTAATTATACCATTAATTACTTTTGGCTGGGCTACTGGCAGCAACTGGCTGAGCTTAACCTTACTGACCTCCCTACGGAATTTCCTAGCTATACTTTCTCCACCTCTGCCCGAGACCTTGGATCAGGAACTAACTTTTGCACCTCATCTCCAAATCGTGACTGCTTCTTCCAACTGTGCCAGCTTCGCACTGTCGCTCGCTCTCTCAACTGGCGCTGCAACTACACTTGTGCATGCTTTGGTCTCAGCTCGCATCGACTATTGCCTTCTGGCTCACCATCTGGATGGCTGGCCTGCCGTGACCGTAATCTATGCTCTGCAGTGCAACTTATCGGCCAAATACCTAAATTCAGTAATATGTCAAATTACATGCTAGAGGTAAAGTGCATTAGACACCGGAGCAATAGAAGTTACTAATTACAATTACACTACTCCTTGCAATTGCCAATTTATACAGTGACTGTGGGCAGATTTTCTCACAGCTCTAGGCAGAATACAAATTTGCGTTTCTAGTCACAATGACTACATTACAATACATTCAATTACAACAACGTAAGAACTTACTGCACAACCGATTAAACAAACACTCACCCGAATTCCTTTTCAAATTGCGAAACCTTCTCCTTTGCTACCCTGATTTTAGAGTCGATTTTACTGAAGTAGTTGTTGAAGTCTACACTTTCCTCTGGCGTAACAACATCGTCGTCAACAATAAGTTTTGAGTCCTCTGACTGCAAACAATCGTAAGAACGTGACCAGTTAGCACCTTTGGCGTGGTTTTGTGACCGATGCGGTAACTGTGGGGGGCAGCTGTTTTGACTTAAATCGGCAGACAAGTCTTCTGAATTTGCGTCTGTGCCCTGTGACGGGATGAGAAGGTACTCTCGGAGGAAAAGGCTGTCGTTTGTCCAAAGACTGTTGACTCTCTTAATGCTTTCGATCTGCATAGCATCCAAGATAAACAAGAAATAGTGAAATACAAATTAAATTTATTACCTACAGTGTAGTTAGTCAATTGTTACATACTTCATTTATAATAGACCTTTATTGACCAAGGTATTATTATTCATATTATTTTTATGGATAGCAATGATCACTTGGGATGACAACAAATTTAACCGAGGTAAAAGGAAACTGCTCACTAAATGTGTTATTATTATTTGTGTTATTATTAGTGCTCTTTTCAGCCAGGGTTGGGTCGGGATCGCTCCTGAGAAGTAACCTTTAAAGAGGCGGTATATAAATCTCCGTAATGAATTAATGGGTTTCCTATAATGAATTTCGTTTCTTACCGAGACGTCGTATTTGAGCGACAAGCCTTGTAGAGTGTCGCCCGGAACTACAGTGTGTCTAATATAAGTCTCTCTTTTAAACAACGGTCTCGACGACGTCCCGTATCGAGACTGGCTTCGGATCTCTTTCCCGAAACTGACTCGTTCGTTTTCTTCCTGGAAGAGCGACATTTTAAAACGATAACTTTGTAAATTTAGGAGAAACACAGAAAAAACAAATCACAAGGTACGCTGCTCAAGGACCTACTACACTCTTTGAGTTGCGCTTTTAAGTCCCAGAGCGCATGCGTACTATAGCTCAAGTAAGTAAGTAGGTTCCCATACAATACACCAATATACGTCGATGCAAATACATTCCACAAATCCAATCCTGGTTCTTACTGTACCTCTTACCACTGTTACTCTCCACTTGACCTCCCCGATTCTAATCTACGTCGATGTTCTCATCTGACACCGGAAAAACAACTATTTGCTATTGATGATGTGATTTGATATAGGCTGATCTCTCAGACGCGGCTTTTGTGTGGCGCTGAGATTTTGAAGATTAACATTGCATACACTCTCGCCGCTCCAGTTCTAACCACCTTCCACCGTTCGTAATCGTAATCTTGGAATTTCTAGAGCGCCGTGCGTTTGCCAGCGTTTAATAAAGAATACACTTTCTTACTTACCCTTACCGTTCGACTGTGTCCTTACCTGACTTATATCTTTGATCGGGAACCGAACATCGTCTTACCTCGTAATCGTAATCTCCCATTTCTAAAGCGCCACTCGAAAGCCAAGCGCAGGGCACCAGCTTACGAGCGCTGTGTCATATATAAGGTCGTTGGCTGTGTCTAATATCATAAACTGCCTGCTTCGACTTGTTTTGAATGGCTTGTGATTAAACAGGTTTCCGCGACTTAATGTACTTTAGGCGCTGTCGAAATTGCAAGATTGAGATTTGATCTACCGAACTTTATTGGCGTTGAAACCACAACAATGCGATATTAATTTTGTTATTCACTTGCACAAAACGGCCTTAGAAGTCAACAGTCAATGGACGCAGCCATTTGTGAACGGCGGCATCCTGCTGAATGACACTAACAGAAATTTGCGGGTACGGCATTTGGGAGGTCGGATAATTATTATGTTTTTAAAAGAATCCGTTTAGAATGAAATGTAGTGAACAAGTTTCCTATTCAGATTGGAACTCGCTTTAGAAAATAGAACGCTATGCCCGTTCACTGCGCCCCAGACAGAGTTATAAACTGTGTATGACTCTGTCATGTTTTAGCTATGGCTGACCCTTCTGGACATTGACCCGATCTGGTACAGAAACGGAAAAATAGTCACTACACTGCTAATGAAATTCAGATATCTTGGTTGGGTTCTAGGAGATTAAGAGTGTTTCTTTCAAGCAACTTTTTTCAATAGTGGTTTAGCGCATTGGATAACACACTGGCGTAGAGAGCGAGAGGTACCGAGTTCGAGACCCGTAGGGCAGACATGCTTTGTAGGCTGCTATTAGCAGGCTATTAGCGCCGTGTATTGCAGGCTGTCTGTTCTGTTAGTAGTTAAGATTGTTTCAATTGCATAACATGTAAATGTACAGCACAGTGCGTTTGTCAGGCGCTTAATTAAAGAAAAGATTATTATTATTATTAAAATTGCAAGATCTTTCTAATTTTATATCAAATTGCCCTATAAATATGTAATAATGTATGAAATCTGTTTGGTTCTTGCAGTCTAGTTCTGATTGGTTTCGTTGCGGGCTACTTTCTTGGCAGTAGGATGGACGAAGTGAAGCGAGCTGCAGATGCCAGCCAAAGACCTCACCGTGGCGACACAATTTTTGGGAAGATCGGTAGTGGAGAACTTCCAACAAAGTTTATTTACGAAGATAGCCAGGTACAGTTTCTGGCACAAGAGGTTCATTGCTTGTGTTTCCTTTTTTGCACTTATTACATAATTATGCAAGTGCAGTAAATCTTAAAGCAAAAGCAAGCGTCATTGCATGGAGTCATAATTACGATTCTGATTTCTGTACAACATTAATATTATGAACAGTAATGACTTAGGCAGCATTACTAATATTAGTAAAGTTCGATGTGTTGAAATGGATAAGTTCTGACTGCATCTTTGCACAGTAACTGAAACTTTTGTGTGTTTTTACAGTGTGTCGCTTTTCACGATATCAATCCCCAGGCTCCGATTCACGCTCTGATAATACCTCGCAAACCAATCGCACAGCTTTCAAAGTCTGAAGATTCGGATGAACAGGTTGTGACTGTTTAATAATTTAACTATCGTGTCTGTGATTATTTAAGGCACCATTAGTTCACATGGGAGTAGCCAACTAGAGTATAATGAGTACATTGATCATACACTGTCGGTGAGAATATCAGACATCGAGGAAGAGGACTGGGCACCAGCCTTCTTATGCCGAGGCTAAGAAAATGAAGTCGCCAACACTTGATAGTTAATACCCATGACTGCCTCAAGGGACTTCTCTTCTTCCTAGTCCATGTAAAATTCTAGTGTACTTGTATCGTAATCTCCAAACTAGACACTTTCAATGACTGTAAGGCACCATTGTGCTCTGCTGTGCATTGCCGACTACTTTATGTATACATGTATATAAATTTTCTTTTCTCTCCCTATGCAGAGCTTTGACAATTTCTAGTTCTTTTAGATTTGTTTTTGGCATTAGTTTTATTGTTTTTGTTTGTCCAGCTGCTTGGTCATATGCTCGTGACTGCCCGTAAAGTTGCCGAACTGCTGGACGTCAACTCCACCGGGTATCGGCTGGTGATAAACGACGGAGTACATGGATGTCAATCTGTTTACCACGTCCACATCCATTTACTCGCTGGCAGGCAGATGGGATGGCCACCCGGTTGATCTGCTCACCGAATGTTTGATGTTCACAACACCTGGTATTCATAGTCCAAGGTCACACCACTGACCCCGAGTCTGACAGTATGGTTAATTTGTGTTTCCCAATCCCAACATGTGTATGGCAGACTTGGACTATGAATACAGAATAAGGCCCAATTATTTCTGACTTGGGTAGGATGGACTGAAGTCTGAAAACTTAGTGCACTTTTATAGAGCACCATAGATTGATACTCTGTCATTAGATACTCGTGCTTAATAAATACAAAACAAATAATACAGTAATGATTTGACCAGTATTTTTTGTTTCAAGTACGAAGTATGCATAAAATACAAACTATGAAGATGACTATGATGATTATGCATACTTCGTACTTGTCATGGAAAAAAGCAAGTACATGTAGCTTATTTATAACTTCAAAACAGTTTGGTTAAATAACTAGCCATGATTTACAGTTATTAGTTTAAAAGTTAGGATAAATAAGGATAAATATACAATAAACCAACAGTTGAGACATTTAACATTACTGGACTTACAAAATAACTCATTTATAAACACTTCTTAGGAAACCTGGAAATCGTCTTCCCTTGATGCATTCAGATAAGGAAATTGAATCTTCTGACAAGATCAAGGTGACATTTCAAATCCACGTTAATTAACTAAGGACATGTTTTGCTACGAATGCTTTGTATCTAGGCTAAATGCATCAAAAAACCATTTTACAAATGCACTTATTTGTCATGAATACACTTTCAATCAATCATGCATTATCTTAAATTAATGAATACACTTTCAATCAATCATACTCTTGTTTTAAATCACACCTTCATTTAAAATCCACAGCAACTAAAGACATGTTTTGCTATGAACGCTTTGTGTCGGATAAGTTTGTCAAAAAACATTTTACTGATGCACTTGTTTGTCATGAACACTCTTTCAATCAATCTCTTAAATCAATGACTACACCTCCAATCAATAATACTCTTGTTTTAAATCAGTGAATACACTTTCAATCAATCGTACTCTTCTTAATCAAATCAATCTCTTTTAATACCATTGACTAAATTTGCTGCTACTTTGAATGAGGTTGGGGAGAGAATTGTCCTCTGGTCCAGACTTTCCATTGGAGATACCATAGACATCTCCACTTTGCTCCTGTCTATGTCTCCCTAACCACCAACTGCTGCCACTTGGGAGTCATGATGTTTGATGATCGGGTCCAATTTTTCCAGTTAGATGCCTTCAACTTCGCTTTTTTGCCGACTGGGAATAGATGGCAGATGTGAAAGGTCTGGAAGAACAGCAAACATTAATTTTATCTCCGCTCTAAAGGCGCTCAGAACATTTATATTTTGTGCCAAGTATTATGGCTGGCTGGCCAAATCACAAACTACACTGGTACATTAATTCTGAGAATTTATATAGCACGTCTTCAAGATATCTACTTAGAGATCAAGCACCTTATTGTTAAATACTGCCAATCACATACCAACAAGAAGCAAAGCCAGATGTAACGTAATGTAACTCGTACATTTCTCAGTGCTCCACAAAATCTACATCAGGGAATCCAGTTTATCGGAGGTGCTATATAAAATCAAGTCCACCAGAGCCAGCCAAAGCCCTCAACAGGCAATGCATCCATCAGTTGTTGATGGATGAAATGAGAAAGCTTACCCCTCCAAGCAGATGGCCACAGTGTACATGATCCCAACAAGTACTGTCAGAAGAATTCCTGCCTGACTTGCATGCCTGTGAAGAAAAGAAAATTCAGAGTATCAATCAATATGTTTATCAGTCAGTATATACATCAGTATATCAAACAGTAATTTTTTCGATCACTATATCAATAAAATCGTGGGCATGAACCAAATCAACATACACACCACACACAAAAACAAACGACGCAAGAAATAAGGTAAAAATGAACAATGGATGGTAACCAGTGGTGTAGTGGGGGGGGGGGGACGTGGGGAACACCGTTCCCCCACTTTTTTTCTCACACTATGCAAAATTCTTGCAAGATGGCACTTTTTGCTTACTTCAATATCCAGGCGTTCCCCCACTTCATTTTTTAGGACTACACTACTGATGGTAACACTAATAACATCCATAATTTTTCTGGAAATGGCTTATACAATTAATATGGCTTCTTACACCAGTGATGTCCCAAGAAAGTTGAGTGTTGATCCCCTGTACATGGGGTTATTCATCACGCTGAACGGAAAGGATGTAACTTTGGCCGGCATCAGTATTCCAAAATAGTCGCCTAGATTTAACAAAAGAAATGATAACAAAAGAATAGATAACACAAAGTACTTATTTAACAAGTATTCAATCTTGTTGATAAAGTAAAAATAACTCAACAGAATATTGGTCTTAAGTTTTGTTCTAATGCAGAAATGAATTACTGTTCATCAGAAACAGAGGACCTGGTCTTGAATAAGCTAAAAGATTTTACCCAACTACAGATGCACTGCTACATGAACTTAATTACTTTTTTTACTATATAGTCATCAGCAGAGTACTGAAATCTAAACAAGTACCAAATAAGGGTCATGTGTGAAGTACTGTGGTTGGCTAGAATTCATTGTCTTGCATCCTATAACGCACTCATCTTCTGGATACTGGCCTGATTGTGGCTTGGTTTTGTGTGCCATCGGTTAACGTCTTGTGCATTAGACACAAACTTATAAGTTACAATTATTAGTTTATACTTAACCCATACCAGAAAGCAAGAGCACTGATGTTACTGGTTACGATAATAATTAGGCAATGCTGAAACTTCTGGAAAAATCACTAATTGATAAAAATTAGATAGTACATTTTCAAGCAGTCTCTGGATCTATGACACGTCTACAAACTTCTCAGACTTACCAAGAAATGTTCCGTAAAAGCCAAGCTTCCAGAAACTGGTCAGAACAAGGATGGTTCCGATGCTGACCAGCAGATGGCCAGACCAGAGGACATAGTTGTTCTGCAGGAGAATCCACCGCGGCTGTGAAGCGAGGGTCTCGTAGAACCTGAAATGAGAATAATTTATTCAGGAAGTTCTACAGCACCATTACCCTAATAAGGAAGGAAAATGGTTTCTTGAGCAGCTTGTAACAGAAGAGTTAGGCTACAGTCTTTCCAGAAGAAGAGTTATGATTTTCCGTGATGAAACAGTTGAATGCATATATAGTTCTAGTCTTCGTGCAGTATGGGAATTGTCAAAAATAACTGGGGGGGTTAGACGTTGATTTATGTGCAGTTTGGGTGTGAAATGTAGACTTTACTATGGGAGCCTAAGAAAGACTAGGGGGGTTGAACCCCCCAACCCCCCCGGCAATTCTCACCCTGTCTTCGTGAAGATCTTAAAAGGCACTATATAAATGTGTAGATAAATGAGAAAATAAACAGTGTCTGAGTTGCCGTGCAGTAGCACAGACGTAACTGAATTAGATCTCCTCAGTTGCAAGATTTACTCATTCTCTATAACCTATATCATATATGTATAATCACAAAGTTCTGGAGCTAAATAATTCAGATAGATAAACTGCTTATGATTAATCATGACAAAGATTTTAGCCAATTTTTATAGTAAAAATGTGAACTGTGCAGCATTACAAACCTCCAATCGCGAAACACTCCTAGAAGAATGATCGCTATTCCTAATGCAAAACACGCAAGTTTTGCTGAGTGAAAGAATCCGCTCATGGAACGAGTCCTGTGCTCCCATCGTGCAACCTGGAAAACATCACAAATCAAAACTCCAACCTAAACAGGTTTCAATAAATTACAATCATCCTCTTGAACACTTTCTTGGTACTTAGTCCTTCCCAAGCAGGTCTGCACATTGGGCAACGCAACTTCTCTGTTCAACTCTGTGTATTGCCAGTCTTCCAGCCTCGTCCCACGACATGTCCAAGCACCTAAAGTCACTCCTGATGGTCTCTGGTCAGTTCTTCCATGGTTTTCCCCATCTCCTCTTTCCTTCGTTGATCCAGATCATCACTTGGCTGGCTCTACTCTCCTTGTCTATACGAACCACATGTCCCATCCAGTTTAATCTTCTCCATCTGACAATGTTCGCTATATATTTCCCATCCGCTCTCATAGTTTTATTCGACATTTTATCATGCCATGAAACTTGGGATGCTAACATTTAAATACAACAGGTACTTTCAAAAAGATATGACTCACGACATTCCAGAAGATCGGATTAAAAACGATGCAAAGACCAGTAAACCAGAGATTGAAGTCTGACCAGTCGACGATCAACTCAGGAAATTCCATCTGAAACGTGAAAATATAAGTTTATCATGTTTATGTTACACACAGTCTGAAATTAAAGCGCAACAAATATACCCACTTAGTAATGATGAGTGAATCTGATGTTATGCACAAAATCGTAAATGTAATGTATATATATCTCCGAAATAGTTCTCGAAGTCACACAAAGCCGCGTGAGGGAGACCATCTTATGCATTGGCGCAGAGGCGAAAATCTGTACATAACTTCCGGGGACAAATTTTTCGGGGGCCGGATTTTTGCATTTTTTGGGACAGATAGGCCCAGTCAAAACTTTGTGGGGACAGTCCCCCTCTAACCCCGTGATTTACGTCACTGCATCGGCGCTGTATCAAACCAAGTCCGCACAGTCCTGGTTCTTTGGTCGGTTTCGCTGTACGGGTCAGAAGCCGAGAGCAGGGTCAAGCCAGGAGACAATATGGTACAACGGCGAAAATCATTGGTGATAGCAATCAGATTATCATATGATGGTACAGGAGCGGAAGCAGGATAGGAGTCTTTGAAAAGTAGTCGGTCTTGGGTGGAGTGCCATGCTGTAGGGGTGT
Organism: Aporrectodea caliginosa; assembly: GCA_020284085.1. NCBI lineage: Eukaryota > Metazoa > Annelida > Clitellata > Crassiclitellata > Lumbricidae > Aporrectodea > Aporrectodea caliginosa. The sequence goes on along the minus strand of JACEVL010000825.1, from coordinate 106,078 downwards.
GGGGGATAAAGGAATGCACAGAAAAGGCGTTGACTGAACTGGCGGAGGATCTGGTTAAAAATCCACTAATGCCATCGTTCTACCTTACTCCAGTCAAGTAGCAAATAATCCGAACAGCAGGTATATATGTTGCTTTCTCTGGAAAAATTCATCTAGAATTGGAAAAATTAAAATTTATACACGAATCTGAGATAAACTTTCGATTTTCGTTAATTCGTATAAGTTCACGCCCAATGTTGCACACATTTTACATGGGAAAAAATAGCCCAAAATGTAACACTCTTGTCCAGAGGTGCAAAAAACCAAACTTTTTTCAAAATGAAAAGTTGGTTTTTTGGTTTTTTGGTTTTATTTGGTTTTTTGGTTTTTTGTTTTGGAGATTTTCCTATTTCGGATGATAAAACTCATAAAAGTTGCATAATACCGTTCAAATTAATCAGATGCATATAAATGAAATTAATTAGAACAGTAGAACCGTAGAATGTCATAAAACGAAGTTAAAAAAGACCATACAACAATTGCCAAGAGACTTGAAGAGACGACATTTTTTGCATTTATAATTTTGAAATTTGTAAAAAACCAAAAAACCAAAATTTGCAGATTTTTGTTTTTTTTTTTTTTAAAAAACCAAAAAAACCAAAAACCAAAAAACCAAGCCTTTAACAGCCCTGCTCTTGTCCCAGTGGACACAATGGCCGTAAATTTAAAAAAACACGTATTTAAAGCTGTTTAGGGTTCCAGTAGCAAATAATTATTTACAATTTTGGTTTTAATGCATCCACCAAATTAAGGGTCTTTTGTTGGGTTTCAGTATTCCTTAACAATTTGCTACCATTATTATTATTTCTTAGAAAATGTCAATAGGCTACGATCATTAAAATTGTGTAAACAAATCGATGAAGATATAAATGTGTCAGCATAGACTCACTCGACTTTATGGATCGTTTAAATTAATTAATTCAAGCCACAAATCGACTAAAGCCTAATGCTAAACAGATAATCACTCTACCAGGAAGCGTCTATATCCCGAGGCGTAGACCTGTTAAAGGCCCATGGACCATTTCTAATCCACTCCTTCAACAATTCAACTGGCTAAGTGTACACATCCACAATGCATATCCCTCCCTTTAATACCCCCTTAGGCCTGTTGCTGTAACGCAGCTTATTGATTACATAGATAAATTTTAATGGAACTAGCCGGAGGCCCGGTTTATTGAACCTGTTGCGCCGGCCATTGCTACGCCACTATCTCGATCGAATCCATTCAGCGCACTATAGGCCTACAGTCAGAAATCCTGTAAGGCTACGAAAGCCCGATCGAGACTTTCTACTTAAACGATTCAATTTTCTGCTTCCGGAGCTGCACGTCGGGAACCGATTAATAATGTCATCGTCTTTCTCGTGCTTCCTTTTGTCAAACGCGTTGTTTGGGAGCTTCGACCTGCATAATAAATACTCTGCTGTTGCTGCTGCTGCTGATGATGACGACGACGACGATGGAACTCACGTCGACACGCGTGCATGCAAATAGGGCTTACGCAAATACGAGTCTAGTGGTCCGCTGGAGAGCGTATACGTCGTGCGTGCGGTCAATTGTCAAGTCAGCGAGTCAGCCAGAGTCAGTCGATAACTGCTCTGCATTTATCGGATACTGTTTCCCGCCCGAAATAATTCTGTTTTTGTAAAGGTCGAGGAAATCGATCAATTAAATTTCATTTCGCAATTAATAACGGCCCGCTGACAGCGTCCGCCGCCGTCGTTTTAATTAATCATTACCGGAACGGGCTTCGGTTTGCCGAACGTAAAGGGACAGTTTGCCTAATCACGTGCGCACTCTTTCACGGTCGCCGTGTCACCTTTAGGGCGGCCTCCCTTCCATCCGCGACGCTTAGGCAGACGACTAAAAGCTCTTCGGGGAGCCATATAAATCCTCCTCCTCCTTCTCCTATTCCTCCTCGTCGTCTTCCCTCCACCTCCTCCTTCTCCGCTCATTGCCCGATAGCATCTCGCTACCGCCGGGCTCAGAGGCCTACCACGGAGGCAGAGGCAGAGGCAGGGCCGCTGCGCGTGTGGACGTTTGAGCGGCGTAAACTACACGTAGCCTGGTAAGTTTGAAACTGCATTAGTGAGACTGCAATGACACGAATGTTTGGTTGTTATAATCGGTGCGAATGTTAATATAACAGCCTCAATGGCTAATTCAACGCATCAGATCATCATCGTTTTGCCATTCTTTCATTTTTGTCTAGCCATTGCCCTCTAGATACTGAAAAAGACGATGATCTAGCGCGCTGTGGTCTCCTCCTGTCGGGACCAGATGCGATTTGTTCGCTGCGGAGGACGTTGACTGACTGAGCTGATGTGCACGGGTCTGATGAGCTCCAACGATTTGACTAAACGGCGTTGCACCTGTAAATATAGTTCCGATCAGCACAACCGATCCCGCACAACAGACCGAATCTCAAGCACTCCCGTCTCCATCAAACGTTCGGCGAGGCGTTTCCCGAACAGTTTCCGACGAGAATCCGTTTTGAAATTTCGTCCAGCGGTCGCGAAATTCGAGCGTTGGCGGAAGGATACCGATCAGACAACGTCCGGCGATTTAGGCCAACAAAGGAGGAGACTACTGCGAATATTCGGAGCAAGAAGAAGAAGGAGTTGATGGCGATGATGGCCGTGCTGCGCCTCTCGTAGCGTGCACGCTGCTGATTCGTTTGTTATGACTTGTCTTCTGCCATTTACGACCGCCCTGTAACGGATAAAACGATCGGCCTATGACTCCGGATTTTATCGTCTGATCGCATTCAGTCGGTAACTGTCGTAAGTCGTCTTGTTTTCAGCGGTGACGCGCAGACTGTTATGGTTTTTCGGTATCAGTTTGTGTTTGTGTGTGTGTGTGTTTTGACCTGTGTTTGTCTGTGTCTGTGTCCGTCGTATGATGCTTAGTGTAATACGCTACCTTATCTGAAAATAGGGACGAATAGTATGTCTGTTTGGTCGTATGTATACCTACGTGCATGCGTGTACAGTTCTCTCGTGTGTACGTTTCGATTGTGTACAGGATTCGCTGAGTGTACACACGCGTACACATGAGCCAGATGGGATGCTGAACAGTTTTGAAGAGGGTGATAAGTGGGGATCTTCGACAATTTCTTCCGACAGTCACAGCTTTGGGAACCGGATCATTCATTTTGCGCCTTTTGATGTTCTTTGGGACACGTCTAAGTGCCACAGGGGCCGAGAGTGAAGGATTTTGTCTGTGTACGTGGCTAAACATTTATATAGTGCCTCTATTGCACTTCACAAAGGTGCATCTTGCTAATCAAACTGGTGTGTTTCGCACAAGCGTTTAGCTTTTGACTCTAACGACGAGCTTGTACTACAAGTGACTGGGAAGCCAATGCAACACGTTGTTAAAGTGTTGAGAGAACACCAACTGATGCTTGTGAAGTTTGGGATGGTTTCCACGTGTGATCTCATGCAGGCATGTAGATATTGACAGATGAATTTGCCTGATGTATGTTGTTCGCAATGAATTCTTGTCGAGTTGTTGATGTTGAAAATCGCTGATGTCATGTGTGTGCTTGAGCACAAAAATCCTCCAACTTCTGTGATCACACTGATGATGACTGATGTTCATAGAGTAATGAGCGATTAGGCTACATTTCCTTACTGAACTTTACGTGACCTTACCTTGCTTTCATCATCATCAGTTCCTAACGCCATTTGGTGGCGATGGGTACGAATAAATGATCTCCACTGTCCTCGGTCATTTGTCTAGTGACTCTAGTCCATTGCTCCTCTCAGTGTTAGTCCAAGTGATGTTATGTCCTCATTTATATTTATCTATCCATCATAGTCTTCGAATCTTGCATGTAGTGCATTGTGTGGGATTCGGTCAACTGGCAACCTCTCCACTCATGTTCAAACCATCCTTGCCTATCTTACCTTGCCTGACCTGACCTGACCTGACCTGGCATGACCTTGCCCGTTACCTCTGATCTGACCCCTTACCTTACCTTACCGCCTACCTATCTGACCTTACCCCTTACCTTACCCTTACCTTACCCTAGCTGACTTGCTTTTATACCTTACCCATTGGCAGCTTCAGCCGCTCTGTTTCTCTACAATGTGTTTGAACTGAAAACGCTGCGATGATCTTATATTTGGTAAATATGGGTCTCGTGACTGTTTACGAATATAGGATGTGTCTGGAATGTGGTCTATGTCACAACTAGGTCGACGGACAGAGTGGTGATAGCCCTGTTGATACTTGGGCATGATAACTTGGTGGATAGGTGGGGTTGTGTAATTGATATAATATCCATTTCGACAGGTAGTGGTGATATTCATGTAGATGTTGTGATGATATCCCTGTAGAATGGAGTGGTTATATTTATGTATATAGATAGATAGTTGGTGTGATATGTTGTGATGTGTAGGATTGTAACAGGATAATAAATGTCTGTACATGTTGTTGCTGCTCTTACCAGACATCAGAACCTACTTGGCCACCATGTTATGGAACTCATAATCCAACTGTTAATAGTTTGTATAATGTGATCATATTTCTGATCTGTCTTCTGTTGGTATTGTGTGTAATAAGTGTGGAATGATCCATGGAGCTTCTTATGACAAGAAGAAGAAGAGCAGTCCCTAAAGCTATAGTGTGAGAAGCAGCCATGGGTATCTTGTGCTAGCGACTTCATTTTCTTAGCCTCGGCATATGAGGGGCATTGGGGCGGTGGCAGTCCTCTCCCTCGCTGTCTCATCTTCCCACCAACAGTGCACTGTCAGTGAACTCATTATATAGCTGAACTGTTTCTGGGATGTAGATGAAGCTGAATTCTCCAAGCAAATTTTGGCCCTTCTGGGATTTGAACCTCAACCTCTTGTTTGACAGTTCAGCAGGTCGTGGAGCTTTTTAACATGGCATGAAGTCTTGGTGGGGTAGTTTGAATCAGTTGGTCATTTGGTCATTTAGTCATTTAGTTATTTGGTCATTTAGTCATTTAGCCATTTGGTCATTTTGTCATTTGGGCATTAGTCGTTTGGTCATTTGTATGTATTCAGTATACAGACCTTGATTACCTTTTGTATGCGTTTTGGTATTTGTCAGGTTTGTGTATTGAATAAGCGCTTATCTTCTGCTAGAAATAATGAATGCATTCTCTCAATCAATCTTTCAATCAATCAATCAATCAATCTTTCAATCAATCAATCTTTCAATCAATCGCTTGCTGGTGCGCTCACTCAATCTTTCGATCAATCTCCTTAATTGACTCAAGGACTCATTTGCTTGTTTGCTCACTCTCTCATTCACTTGCTCACTTGCTGGCTTAAACTCCACTCATCCATCCATCTGCTTGCTCACTCACACTCATTCATCCATACATACACTCGTTCATTCTCTAACCCACCTACCAAACCAGTCATTCAGGGTGCAGTAGAACACCCGAGACCGAAGAAAAGGGCGCTGTACATGAGCTCGAAAACTCAGTGACAGTCATATGAAAGTTTAAAAAGATAAGTTTTGAAATGTGATATGAATGTCTCCAGAGATGGTGCATTCTTCACATGGTATAGGGAAGACTGTTCCACCCAGTAAACCAGAGACAGAGAAGGAAGAGCCGCTAAACCTAATTAGACCTTGGGATGTGTAGCAGATTTTTGGATGAGGATCGCCTACATCTGGCGTGTTCTAACCCCCACTGCTTCAGTTACCTTGGCATTAAACTCTTAAATATGATCCTATTAGCAATTTTATTGCAATATTAATTTTAGTAGATTTTCCCTTTTCATGTGTTCTGGTTCCATTGGTCTGAATGGGCCTGATGATCAAAGAGCTTCCAGCAAATGGAATAATAAATGTTCTAATGACCAGATTTCTTTGATCTTAATGCTGTCCCGTTTTCTGCTGTTTAAAAAATATTATAAAAATGGATACTTACGAGATTAACCAGTTTTTCAATGTTCAGATTCAAAAGTTATTTTCTCCGTTTCTGGTAAGTCTTTATCCCTGTGATTTTTGACTAATTAGATATGGGACACGGTGGCCAGTTGGTTAGGGCCGAATAGGGCGCTCACGTTGCAGAGAGTAGCAGTTCTAGCCTCTTCCTCTGAGACGTGTATGGACCTCGAGCAAGTCCTTCACTCATAATTGCTCAGTGTCCTTTAATGCTTCATCATTTGATAGTGGCGCCTATTGAATGTATATGAATAATAATAATAAATACAATAATAATGTTATTATTATTATTCAGTGAGACACAGTTATAATGATTGTGTTTTACTATGTAGGGAACTTTTGTAGCGACTGTTTAGGCCTTTTTGGAAGTCTACAAAGACAATAGCACAAAACGATGTGCACAGTCTTGTATTGTAATAGTAAGTGTTACGTTGTATCTACCTGAATATTTGTATAGAGCCCAGGAGGCTTTGTAAATGTAATTTTACGGTTTTACGCTTGTAGCATTCGTGGGTTCTATCTTGGCAGCAACGGTTGATTGATTGCCAAGAGCCAATCAGTGTCCAATCAGACTTTCTTTGACGCAGCACTCGGGTAATTATTTAGTAATCAGCGCTTTTGCTAATTGCCGGTCGTTTTTATGGCTGTGGTCGGGTCGTTGCAACTCCCGCCTGAAGACCCTCAGAGCTTCTCCCTCTAATCAACAATCCGCCTCCGGTGAACGCAGGGACACGGGGCGGGGGAGGGGCGGGGGATAGAGTGGCACGAAGAGGAGGAAAGAAACAGGAAGGGGAGGAGTGAGAGGCGGGGAGGGAAAGCAAGAGACATGGAGTGAAGGAGAGAGGCAGGGAGGGAGGAGATATACAGGGAGGGAAGGAAGGAGGCAGGAAGGGAAGGAGAAAAACAGGGAGGGGAGGATTGAGAGGCAGGAATGGAAAGAAAGAGACATAGAGGGAAGGAAGGAGGCGGGGATAAAGGAGACAGACACGGAGGGAAAGAAGGAGGCAGGAGGATGGGAGAGAGATATAAAGGAAAGGAGAGAGATCTATACAAAGGGAAGGAAAGAAAGGTGGGAAGGGATGAGAGATATATAGAGGGAAGGAGAGAGACACGAGGGAAGGAAGAATGCGTCGAGAGAAGGAGAGAGGCAAGAAAGTAAGAAAATAGGAAGGCAGAGAGAGAGAGAGGTCAGGAGAGCAACAGGGAGGTAGGTAGGGAGAAAAGGAGCAGGCAGGTCTGAGTTGGCTAGGGTGGATGGAAGGGTTAGGCTGGGGAGGAGATTGTTGCGGTTTGAAGTGGAAGAAGGCGTTTGCCTGAGGAGTTGTAAAGTACTTCTTCGGCCGAGTGACCATCAACGCCATGGGACAAAGCTTTCCTAATGTCCAACGACCGACGAGCGCCGAAAATTATTGCTAAACATTTTGTACCATTAATTCGACTCTGCCTCGTTTGGGGCGGGTGGGGTGGGGAGAGGATGCGGATTGGGAGGAGGGTTGGGGTGGGGTTGGTGATGAGTGGGTTGGTGGGATGTGGCGCCCCACTGTTGACGACGGCGCAGACGAAATGGCCATTAATGAGGTTTTATCGGAGAGGGAAGGACCATAAAGTGCGGCTAACGACGTCGTGTGCTAAAGGACGATCTCTCTGCATGTCTGTCTGTCTCTTTGTTTGCCTGTGTGTCTGTCTGTCTGTCTCTCTCTGTTTCCTGTCTCTGGCTGTCTCTCCCTATCTCTCTCTCTGCCTGTATGTCTGTCTCTCTCTGTATTTGCCTGTCTTCTGTGTATGTCTCTCCTTATTTCTCTGTGTGTCTCACTGCATGTGTCTGTCTGTGTGTTTTTCTCTCTTTGTGTCTTTATCTATCTCTCTCTGTTTGCCTGTCTGTCTGTTTCTCTCTATTTGCTTCTCTCTCTCTCTCTCTCTCTCTCTCTCTCTCTCTCTCTCTCTCTCTCTCTCTCTCTCTCTCTCTCTCTCTCTCTCTCTCTCTCTCTCTCTCTCTCTCTCTCTCTCTCTCTCTCCTGTCTCTGTGTCTCCCTTCCTCTCTGTGTGTCTCTCTGTGTGTTTTCTCTCTTTGTGACTCTGTCTGTCTGTCTGTCTCTCGCTCTGTGCTGAATTTTTTCCTCTGTCCAACGTTGAACGCAGCCGGCAAGAATCTCCGTGTACGTCGGAGGAGGAGCGATGTAAAGTAATAAAAGATTGAATGTAACGGTAATACATAAAATTTGTTTACTTGCTGCTGATGCTGGTGATAGGAGGATGATGAGGATGATGATAATGATAGGATGGTGATGATAGGATGATAGAGGTTAAAGGGGTGATGATGTTAGGAATAGTGATAGGATTGATGATGATGATGTCTATAGGATAAGGGTTAACCTTTACCCTAGACAATGATGCTAAACTTAATAGATGTCCTTGGCCTGGATTAACCCTAGCACTGTTACTCAGCACTTACTCAGTAACTCAGTGTCTTCTCATCTGTCACATGCTTTTGTCTGCGGGTGGAGGGCGTTCGGTTTCAGCGAAAAGTCTGACCTCTTCAAGAATTCCTACCATAATCTATCCAATCCTTTCCTATCCTCTGCTTCCAAGCCTTCTCCTCCTTAACGAAACCCGCCTTGGCAGCCGCTCTGCCTCCTCTCTCTATGCTCTCGTGGCAACCGGGCTCGGAGACCCACAGGACATTGATCTCTGGACAACCCCCTCTGATACGTGGCAGCGCTCGTGAATAAGCTGGTGCCCTGCGTTTGGCTTCAGAGTTAAGCCTTAGATATTTGGAGATTACGGTTACGAAGGTTTGGGGTCATCATATATAGGCAGCTCCGACGCTGGGGGATCGAAAGGGGACCCTTCCCATCTGAATTTACGTCATAGGGAGGACCTTACCTGCTGGTTGATGACCGCTGCAGGTGGCGAGGGAGAAGGTTGCCCTGGAACACCTTAACCCACCCTCTTTGATTCAATGAATCCTTCCTTCCCATAATTTCTCTCATCTCTCCCTGCATTACCTTGCTACTGCTTTCATTCCTTTCCTAACTGCATCCTTCCTGCCGTCCGTGTATGCATGTATGTATGTATGTATGTATGTATGTGTGTGTGTGTGTGTTTGTATGTATATATGTTATAAGTATGTGTGTATGTATATATGTTAGTTTGTATGTGTGTATGTATATATGTTAGTTTGTATGTGTGTATGTATGTATGTATGCGTTTGTATTATGTATGCAGGATGAGGCTAAGTAAACGAAGTCGCTTATTCTTCATAGCTATGGCTAACTTTTGGGGTTAGCTGAAAAGACTGCTGTTCTTCTTCTTCTTCTTTGACTTCTCCACACACACGCACACACATTCTCCGGTGTTGATGCTATAAGGGAAAAGGATATGCACGCATTTCAGAATGTAAAACAAGAGTTATGAAATCTGATAGACGAGTTTGAAGGATGAAATAACGCTTAAAATCTAAGTCTGCTGACATCCAGACACGTTCTGTGTGTCGCAGTAGAATTTTGCCCAATCTGTCAGTTCAGCACAGGCAGTGTGGAGTACTACAGCTAGACAAATCCTCATCAAAAATCTGCTATAAGCCCTCAGTCTACTACGAGGTTTGGCGACTGTTCCTTCTGTCTCAGGACCCACTGCATGGAACAATCTTACCGACCATGTGAAGAATGCGCCATCTCTGGAGACATTTAAATTGCAAAGTTCTCAAGACCTATCTTTTTTAGTTAAGTAGTTGCTGTTTAACGACGCTCATTACAAAGATGATTAGCGTTAGCGTCGCCCTCCTCCTTTCTCCAGTCTTTGGACTGGCACTGTAAGAGTACGCGCAGTGGCGTCCGGAGTTACCTATCTTTTTAAACAGTTGCCTTTGACTTTTTGAACTCGGTTTTACAACATCCTTTCCTTAGGCACTATACAAAATCATCCTATTATTATTATTATTAACACTATTAGTTGTACTTTTATTGTTATTGTTGTTGTTGCCATTATTATTATTATTATTATTATTATTTTTTAATGCCCTGTCAGGTATACAGGATCCCTCAGGGACTTGAACATTATCTATTGGAGAAACATTATCTATTGGAGAAAATTATTATTATTATTATTATTATTATTATTTTAAAAATATTTAAAATTATTATTAAAAGCAAATTATTAAATATTATTATTATTATTATTATTATTATTATTTTTGGTATTGTTATTATTTGCTGTGGACTGCTATGATGAACAGGTAGAAGAATTCGGGGCATTCTAAGAACTCCTCTTTTCCAGGACTCTTTTCCTCCTCGGTCGGTTGTTTTTCCATGTCTTCTCCGATTCCCTTCTTGGCTTTCGATCTGACTCATCCTGGAATTTGGCTTCTGTAAGACTGTAACGTTTGGGCTTTGTAGCGACCATCGACTGAGGCATTTGGCATTAGTACAGTGGCTCTATAGAAGTTCTCAGGGTATTATTGTTATTGTTACCGTTGTTAATGTCTGAGAATATCAGAGACTGATGCAGCTGGAACGTGTGCAGGGCACTGCAGCATTTGAGGTTAAGTTCAGTCACTATAGACTTATGAAATACAGTAATTGTCTCTATTTATATATGTATGTATATGTGTGTATGTATGTGTCTGTCTGTCTGTTTGTATGCATGTTACCATTGACAGCTAGAGTCATCTCTACTGACCTACTTATGCATACAAGCATACCATACATTGTATTTATAGTATGCATGTATGTATGTGTGTATTCATATATGAATGCATGTGTGTGTATGTATGTGTGTGGACAAACTTTGTCTGACAGTAGGAGACACTTGTTGTGCTTTGAGATCAGACACTAAACGGTCTGTGAGCATTCTAACCACACTACTCCAGACACCATGAGCTGTGGCCACATTACAGTTGAGTGTGTACTGACTTGGTCTATGACTTGTTTACTTGCCTCGTCCGTCGGATTTTGTGGCAACTGGGATTTATTATTTTTGTGTCGGATGATCTACGATTGAAAAGCATGTCTGGAAGGCAAAGACACTCGCCCGACTAGGCGTTCATTTGACAAGAAGGCAGAGACGTTTCTATCGACCCGACCTACTTCCCAACCGTGACCTGACCTACTTTCTTTGACCTTAGGTCATCATTTGACAGTCGGACAGAGTCGTCTGTACTGACCTACTTATCGACCGTAACCTGACCTCCTTTCTTTGACCTATCGTATTTCATCCATGGGATTCTCCAACAGATATCAAGTTTGAACTAAGGCACGGACCCCTGTATGATAACCCTACTGTATATCTGCCTATTTATTGCTCCCATTTAAAAGCTCTGTTACACTATGATGATATAACACTCCATGGAAATTGTAGTAACATGCATAATGAAAGGTCAATGTACAATTACTGGGAACAATAAATGTCTTATGTCTTATAGGAGCCTTGACAAATGGCCAAGGACAATGGAGATCATTTATTCGTACCCATCGCCATTAAATGGCTGGCGTCAGGAACTGATGATGATGATGATGATGAGATATTTATTGATGTAGCGCCACTTTGTGAAAAAACTAATGACTGGTGCTTAGTTTTTACTTGAGGCGGTGCTATATAAATGGCCAGGGTTTGTTATTGTTATGGTTGCCAAGTAATTGTAATCGTAAACTCCAAATTTATAAAGCGCTACTCTAACTGTAATCGCAGGGCACCAGCGTATTCACAGGCGCTGCTGGTGCTTATACAGTGGTATGGGTTAAGTCTCCCTCTGGCCACACTAGTGTGTCTGCTGTTCTGGAGACCTGAGTTGTTTGAGGCATGACCTATTGTTACACAACAGCCACGGGCTGTTGTTCTTCTGACTTGGGAATCTGTGCAGGGGTCGGATCAGGTGTTCCGCCGCCGTAGCATGTATGGTTCCATGCCTCGCAGTGCTGCTGCTGCTGCTGAAAAGATGCGGCAGAAGAATCGCCGTCCAGGTACATAGAATAGACCAATCGTCCGGCAGTGTTGTCTTTGTCGGCCGCCAAGGACTGCGGATGAATTTCCGTTTTGGTTGTTGAGTTGGTGGAGGGAGGGTCGAGTTGGCCAGACCTTCGGAAGGCTAAGCAAGGACGCCGATATATTGTATGTGTGTATGTATGTATGTATGGGTGTGTGTGTGTATGTGTGTATGTCAGAGATGGGTAACTAATCGATTAGATTCTAATCGATTAGCTTATCGATTAGACAGCTTATTCTGATCGATTATATACAAGATTTTGCTAATTCTAATCGATTAGCAATTTAACTAATCGTGCCCATCTCTGGTGTATGTGTGTGTTTGGTTTGTATAATATATGCGTATACATGTATGAGAACACAATATAGCACATTTTAAGTAACTCGCAAAGGTGCTGTACCTATGACTATACATATAACAGATCTAAACAAGTGTGTATGTATGTGTGTATATGGTAGGTGAGCTACATGAATAATTTGTTATGCATCAGTACATTTCCATCCATCGCTTTCGATATGTACTAAAAGGCACAATACATCTTCAGTTGCACACATACATACACAAATAAAATTCATACAAGCATGTATGTGTATGTGCTTGGGTGTATATCCTGCTGTGATGCTAGATATAGTGAATGTGAATGTTCAGTCATGATGTTTGAATTTGTTGTTGCTGTTGTTGTCTGATGTATGTTGTGAGATGTTGTCAGCGTTGTCTGATGTTGTTGTTTGCAGAGCACGAGGGTCTTCTGAGAAAAATGACAACAGTTCCTGACAAGGAATTAAGCGATCTCCTTGATTTCAGTGCGGTGAGTTGAGGTTCCAGATGGAACTATGCGTCATCATCATCATCGTCATCACCACCACCACCATAACCACATCATCATCATCATCATCATCATCATCATCATCATCATCATCATCATCATCATCATCATCATCATCATCATCATCATCATCATCATAATCATCATCATCATCATAATCATCATCATCATCATCATCATCATCATCATCATCATCATCATCATCATCACTATTATTAGCGCTGTAGTTACTCTTGTAAACATTCTCATGAGTACATTAAAATTCCCACAAATGTCACATAGTTAAACAAGGTTTCCATGTTCAATAAATTAAATAAATTTCCTTTTTCCATGCATACATTTTCCATGTCATCTCAATAACGTAAAATTTCCACGTTCCAAGATGCGTTCAACCAATGACGAATCCATCACCAAGGATGTCATTCCAGATCGCTTCCGGATGGCCTTGGGTTGGGAGGGGCTTAAATCGCCCTCGGTCTGCGGCCGGGGGAGGGCTTTAGAATCTCTCTCTGGGTAGGGGAGGGGCGTAAATCTTCATTTCACTGAACGGGGCTGAAATTTATTTCGTTGTTTTTCTAGTAGGACGGGACAGATTTGTCTCTCGTGGGGGGCTTCGTAATTGCCTCGCCCGGTTAACCCTTTGTCAGCCGAATTGTTTTATTGGTCCCAGTTGGCCGAGGGAGTGGCATCAATCCTTGGAACGGCCAGTCGCTGCCGCCGGATATTCGGATTAGCCGTTGAATTATGTAGACTCCCCCTTCTCAGTCGACGACCTTGTTTGTTGCCCCTACAACGCGTCTCGGGTTTTGACCAGTCAGTCGGATGTGGTCAGTCAGTAATGACCAGTTGCTAGTCAATGATTACCAGTGGCCAGTCAATCGTCAGTCAGTGATGAGTCAGTCAGTGGTGACCAGTGGCCAGTCAGCGGCGAAAACCGGCTGACCACTTGGCTGTGCTGAATGGTTGGAGTATCAACAGTGCCTATAAAGTAGAATTTTTTAATGTTTGACCATAGATGCTGTTGATACTTGACCATTGATACTTGACCATTGGTACTTGACATTGATACCTGACCATTGATCATGTATTGTAATTGTAATTAAACACATCTCTAAGCGCTCTTGTATAATGCACAAGGCATCAACTTATTCTGTTGCCTATCTTCCTTTTGTTTACCTAGTTATCTCTACCTATCTGCCTACATATCGTCATCATCATATTCATCATCATCGTCGTCATTATCATCGTACTTAACCTATTAATCGGAATCGGCACATCCCGGTACTACTGATCCAAATACCAAAAAAGTGATTTTTTGGCCAAAACTATTTCTTTCTTTATTAATACAAAAATAGTAACCTGTTTTGGTTACCTCCTGTGGTAATCTTTGATCTTTATCATTGAAAGTCCGTGTAAAAGAATGAAAGTTATCTTGAATTATTATATTTTCGCAAAGGAATTAGGATTCGGCCGACAAAGCAGGACATATATCCGGTTACTATGCCAATCGGGCATTCCCTACTAACCACAACACGAAGAACCCCTTTAAAACTGTTTATAGTTTTGCATCTTGTTCTACTGACACTGTGGTACTATTCACAGCATTGCTGCCATGTAACGCGTGGGCGTTTGTCTTGCGCTAATTATGATCTAATTAAGTTCGTTAGATTACTTGTTTACTTACGGTGATTCTCCTGCTGCTGTCACAGATGTTCTATCCTCCGATTCCCGCGGGAGCCGATCTCTGCAAGGGACCGAATGGTCTCGACGGGGGAGGAGGAGGAGGAGGGCCTGGTCCTACAGGGGGCCCCGGCGGACACAGCTTCAAGACGGCCTCAGGTGAGCTACTTTCGATTATCACTTTCGGTTTCGATTTCATGAACTCAGATTAAAGTCGGGATCGCGGGGCAGAATTACAATGGACTGAAACATGAGCTGAAGCCCGACACAGCAGGTAGGCGGAAACTGATCGGCCATTCAGCGATTATAATCGGAGACATAGTCAGCGTGGTACACAGTAGCTGATTGTAGGACACGGTTGTCTTTAACATGGTGAGTACTATGAGTTGTAATGTAATGTAATATAATTGAACATTTATATAGCGCCACTTCAGATATCTACTCGGAGGCGCTCTCTGTGCTAGCCTATTATGATGTTAAATGTCATTAATACGAACGAATATATTATTACATGTGGGGCGCAGTTGTGTAGGGGTATGTTCTGTGCCTTGCAGCCGGAGGGTTGCGGGTTCGAATCCACCTCAAGCCGCCGCGTAGGGACCCTGGGCAAGTCCTTCACATGCAGTTGCTCATGCGCTTCGACGTGAAACTCCGATTCAGTGTCCGCGCTGTAGTCGGGAGTGCTTCTGAAGTTCTGAGTAGAAATCTTGACGGGGCGCTATAACAAGTCCTCATACATACATACATACATCAGTTAGCAAAACAATGCACAGTAAGCTGAAAGAGTCACCAGTGGCAGGCCCACACACACAAGCCTCCCTCTGTGTAGAGACCTCACAATTGCTCAGAGCCGTTGATTGATGCTTGGTCGTTAGATAGTGGCGCTTGATAAATACGTAATAAGTTTGGGTTGAACGCGTCTAGTGAGGTCAGTTCACAGTTCAAAGGTTAATGAGTGCAGTTTGTGAAGCAACTTTTGGACCATGTCTAGGACGAGAATGGGAGGAGGAAGAAGAGGGAGTCTTCTTCAAGTTCTCTGTAACAGAGCTAACTATAAGGATGTTTTACTCAACTGGCAGTGAGTATAGTGAGTGGAGAATGGGTTAATATGCCGACATTTGGGGTCATTGTTATACCCATCTATCTTAGTTCGTATGACTGATGCTCAGCGGTGTTATCGATTTGCGATCACCTAGGACTTGGGACGGGGTTAAGTTGTCATCGATCGCCCTATTGATTCAGGCCGTATACAGAAAACACGGACGGAGGAGGGACAGATAGATAGGGTTAGATAGATGGAAAGATAGAGGTACATACGGATAGAGAGAGACGCACAAACAGAGCGACTGAGGAACGGAGAGACACGGAGATAGACAGACTTACAGGCGGACGGATGGTCAGACGAACGGACGGATAGAAATACAGAGATATACGGGACGGAGAGCGGTGGAGAGGAAAGGGTAGGAATCGAGAGAGACAGACAGACACAGATACACGCAGAATGTGACAAACAGATACACACAGGCAGACACGCATACAGAATGACAGACAAACAGACACACACAAACAGACACAGACAGTCACACAAAGTGATACAGACAGACAGACACAAAATGACAGACAGACAGACAGACACAGAATGACACACAGACACAAACAAAACGACACACAGACAAACACAGAGTGAAACACGTGATAGAGTTACCAGTAGAGGTGGACTTGTTGTCAAGCGGGGTTTGATGAACGACCTGGGTCTGTTTTCTGTCTTCAACCCCGCAGTTGATCCCTTCGTGGTCTACCAATCGGGCTGTTGTTCGCTCCCTCTCGGCCGCCATCCACCCTCCCATCCACCCTCCCATAACCCCACCATTCCGTCCGTCCGTCCCCTAACCCCCGCCCGTCCGTCTTTCCACCGCCGTCCATGGCTTCTTTCGTCCATTTACGTCCAGAGTCGGCCAATAAAAGATGATGCATTATTCAGAGCGATTATGAGGAATCGCCTGCATGGCCACGAGCGCCAGTTATCAAACGCCAAGCTACCAATGGCAAGCGACGCCTTTTACGATTGCCCTCCGAGTGGCAATTGCACGAAGACGCGTCCCACCCCCGCCCCACTCCCAGCCGCGGGATTCGCGTCCACTTCCGTTTCCAGCAGTCCGGGGTCTTCGTCTGGGTTAATTAAATTTCGTTCGGGCAGTCCGTGTCCTAATTGCTGGGGCGGTAGCGACGTATCTTTTCTAATTCCGACGAAATTGTCTTCCGCTTTGAAATGATTCTCCGTTGCCACAGCAATCATTGCGGTGGCGCCGAGGAGAGGAGGGAGGAAGAGAGGGAGGGAGGAATGGCCAAATCTGACCGATGATTTCGCCGGTTTTCGGAAGCGAGCAAATCTCGCGACCCATGATCTTCCCTTAACAGTTTGCTGCTGGCACTGATGCCATGGATATATGCATAGACATATATAATTATATATTGTATATCGTATATGAGAATTTATATATATATATATATATATAGAGAGAGAGAGAGACAGACAGACAGACAGACAGGCAGGCAGGCAGGCAGGCAGAAGCTGAGAGCAGCACTTAAGTCAGCCATGGGAAGAAGCAACGGTATTATATAATGTATAATTATATATTTATAATTATATATATGTAGATAGAAAATAAAGATTGAGTTTTTTAGTTTTGGCTAAACTGGAAATAAGTTTTACTGTTTATTTGTCCGTTGGGGAAGGTTTTCTGCAGTAATGAGAGTGTCGTTCGTTGTCTTGTAAGTGCCTCAGTCGAAATGTCGTCGAGTCCACCGTGGACAATGACTATTAGGACTGGCATTGCTAGACGCCTGCAACGAATGAGCAGTTTTGTCTGCCTTATGTATTCTTTGTAATGTAATATGATGAGAAGAAGAAGAGGAAGAAGAGCAGTCCCTTTATCTAGCCACAAGACGCTGTCGGCGTGGGCATGAAGTGTTACCACCTTCACTTTTCTTAGCCTCAGCATACCAGGGCGGTTGGCCACTCAAAATTTACGAAGTGCTGCATGCTCGTAAGCTAAGTGCAATGCACCAGCTTATTCACAAGCGCTGCGTCGTATCGAAAGGGATGTCCAATGATAGATGTCCAGCGAGAGATGTCCAGTGGAGGTTCGAGTCCGTGAGATGCAGCGTGCTGACGCATTAACTCTGTGTGGTTTTATGACGCGAATGTTATTCAAATGACTTTGTTGCTGAGCCTTCTTCTTACTTTATCCTTACTCTCTCACGGCCCCGTAGACGTCTGTTTTATGATTATTTTGTGATTGGGCACTCTTAGATTGTTCTTATCTGATGTTCCGGTAGTGTATTTGCAGGCGATTCAATAAAGTACACACTTACTTGTGTACTTACTTTTTACTTGGCTGTATATGGTTTTTTGATCTAAACTCTTAAAGACGCATTTTTTCAGCTGTTTGATGGCCACGTGTTGAACGCTTCTGAGAGACTCTTAAGTGGCGCTTTATAAATGTTTTGTTACATTACATTACAATTAGTCTCGTCTGCTTGGTCAGTCTTTCCGCTAGCCATCATCAATCAGTAACATTGGTCAGTCAGTCAATCGGTCACATGGTCACCCAATCATTTGGTCATCGTCAGCCGTTTGGTCAGTCACCAATTCATCATCATCGTCAGTCAGGAAGTGGGTCAGTGCGTGATTGGTCAGTTGTGATCAAGTGTATAGCATTGTTTCCTGAACGTTTGTTGCAGGTATGGACGCCACTGTCAACAGTTCTTCGCACTGGAATAACTCCGGTGGATACGACCCAAAAGTAAGAACCCACGAGGTATTTCACCCCTTTTATACCATACCAG
Source organism: Aporrectodea caliginosa (assembly GCA_020284085.1). Taxonomy (NCBI): domain Eukaryota; kingdom Metazoa; phylum Annelida; class Clitellata; order Crassiclitellata; family Lumbricidae; genus Aporrectodea; species Aporrectodea caliginosa. Next base: position 87,775 of record JACEVL010000825.1, on the reverse strand, counting down.
TTTAACCCCCAAGGACCATGTTAACCACTTGATGCAAATGTACATGTGAATGTCCTTTGATGTAAATGTACATGTCTTTTGATGAAAATGCACATGTACATGTCCTTTGGTGTAAATGCACATGCACGTTTGCTTCCTTTGATGTTAATGTACATATACTTTTGCTTCCTTTAATGTAAATATACATGTACTTGTCCTTTGAAAGAAATGTACATGTCCTTTGCTGTAAATGTACATGTTCCTTGGTGTACATTTACTTCCTTTGATGTAAATGCACTTGTACATGTCATTTTATGTAAATTCTTTTGATGTACTTAATTTTTTATATTTGATGATCTTTGTACACCAAAATGCGGTTAGCAGTTGGTTTTTCAATAAAGGATATACTTACTTACTTACTTACTTACATGTTTTCTGTAACGACCATTTTGCCGTGACCCATTTTTCAATGAATTGATGTGATGTACTGTGGTTGTGTGATAAGATGTTTTAATAAATCCGAGTCTTTGATTTCATGTTTAGTAAAGAGGATACGTTAAAAATAATATCTGATAAAAATCTTTGACTATTTTGCGACTATGTGTAAGCTGTAGTAGGTTACACGATATGAGTAAACATTCAGAAGTTTACAATGTAACTAGACTCTTTATAAAGGGTAGGTTACACGATATGAGTAAACATAGAGAAGTTTATTATGTGATTAGATAGTGTTTAAAAATGTGAGCCTTTGATGTGATGTGAATGTTATAATGATGCGGTTAAATTGAAATATGAAACTGTGTTATGGTGTGATTTAACTGTAACATTGCTATTGGTTTGCACTGTGGTGTTTTTTATTTAAAAATGAATTAAAAACTTTCTATGTTTTTAAGGTCAAAATTGAATGCAGTCGATTGAAGTAGGATTTTGAATGTGATCGAATATAGGAACACGTTTCTAGTTTGGTCAGTGAACTGTAGTGTTTGAAGTTCAGAGGTTAATGAGTGCAGTTTGTGAAACCATATCTAGGAGAAGGGAGGGGAAGAAGAGGATATGGTACAGAAAGATATATCACGCGCTTGCCATATAGATTAGAAGGCTGTAGAGCGTGGCAGCTGGGAGCGTGTCGTCTACCTGTGGTGCCTGTTACCTGGTAATTGTTACCTGTGATTGTGATGATGGTCCTCTGATGATGTAATGATAGCTCTCTCTGCTCCATTTTCAGGTGTTTGACGGTGGCCAGGTGTATCACTCCGCCTCCTCTTCCGCCGCCGCCGCGGAGGTCTTGAGTACATTTGCCTCAGGCGAATTACAGCCTCCTGGTGAGCTCACATTGCCTCTGTCTGTCTGCCTCAGTCTGTCTATGTGTCTGTCTGTATGTCACTGTCTATATGTCTCTGTATGAATGTCTCTGTCCGTATGTCTGTGTCTGTCTGTCTATATTTGTCTGTCTGTCTCTGACTGTCTAACTGTGTCTGTATATCTGTGTCTGTCTGTCTATCTCTGTCTGTCTCTGACTGTTTATGTCTGTCTCTCTGCCTATCTGTGTCGGTGTGTCGCTGTTGTCTGTCTATATCTGTCTTTGTCTGCCTATCTGTCTGTGTCTATCTGTCTCTGTCTCTCTATGCTTACCTGCATGTGAATTCTTATCTGTCTATCTCATAGCGCTTTGAATTACTGGGTTGTGTTTGCACTTTTGTCAGGCAGACGGTCTGTAGGCCACTTTGTCTGTCTGTTTGTCTGTCTAAATGTCTTTCTGTTTGTTTCTTACCTCTGACTTTTGGATCTCTGTCTCTTTGTCCGCCTCTCACTCAATCTGACTTGACTGTGTCTCATCCATCAGATCGGTGTGACCACGTGAGGTCAGGTCAAGTCCTGTCAACGATCTAGACATCCGTAAGATGTCGCCAAACATTGGATACTTTTAGTAGCATTTATATTCGCAGTTCTCCGCAGTTATTAGACACCTCTAAAACGTTTTCTCTCTCGTGTATAATTCACTTGCGTTCAATATCGCGTTATATATGAGACCCTACGCCACTGTTCGCACTTTGGCAGAGCCAATCCGACGCCTGGATAAATTAGGAGGGCGACGCTAATGATCTTTGTTATCACAGTGTTTCTGTGGTTGTGCTTGCACTTCTGTCAGGCAGACGGTTTATAGGTTTAAAGTGTGAGTTTTGCTTATATAACGCGATATTGAACGCAAGTAAATTATACACGAGAGAGAAAACGTTTTAGAGGTGTCTAATAACTGCCGAGAGCTGCGATTATAAATGCTACTGAAAACTACTACTACTGTCGCGTTATATCAGTAGCCTGGAGTTGGGCTGGGAGCGCTTCTGAGGAGGTATCTTGGAGGGGCGCTATATAAATGCTCTGAATGAATTAATCGTTTCGTTGAATGGAAACGTGAGGTCGGTTTCAACGGCCGCTAGATGTCGTTAAGCACTGGATACAACGTGTGTGCTACAACCTCTTTGGCCTGAGATGCTATATAAACGCTTTTGTCAGCACTTGAGCTGTTCTCGTGCTGGACCGGGAACTCTTCCGAGTAGCTGCCATGAACCATATAAATGCGCAGAACGATAGGCGGAGTAATCGAGTGGGTCGGTTAGCGAGTGAGTGTGCGCGTGCATGAGTGAGTGAGTGGGTAAGTGGATGAGTAGCCATGAATGACGCTGCGTAACTGAAAGGTTGACGGATGGACGACTGACTATAATTGAATTGAATTGTAATTACGACAATTTCTAGAGCATCGTCAGTGGAAAGCTACTTCTAGGATGCTTTACACACATACACAATGTCAATTGTCAGCACATTATGCTAAGAGCTTGATAGCAAGTACAGTTTTAACTGTTGTTGAATATAGGACGATTCAAGGACCGTTTGAATTAGTTATTGAATTGAATTGTTGTGTATTGCACAAAATAACTCATCAGAGATGGGCACGATTAGTTAAATTGCAATCGATTAGAATTAGAATTAGCTATTGAAATTTGCTAATCGATTAGAATTAGAATTAGCAAATCTTGTAGCTAATCGATTAGAATTAGCTGTTTGTCTAATCAATTAGCTAATCGATTAGAATCTAATCACTTACCCATCTCTGACAACTATTACGGTTACAGTCATTAATCACCAAGTACTGTGCAACAGGAGCTAAGTAAAGCTAATAGCTTATACCAACCTTGACCCCTCTTTCTTGCTTATGAATGACTGAATGGGTTAAACGTTAAAACCCTGTATGTATGTATGTATGTATGTATGTATGTAGGTAGGTATCTGGACCTTATAAGGGCATTTTAAAAAACCCTCCAATTGAAGCAATATGAACGGGGCTGCCTAAACTCCGAAGTACGTCAACATTTGAATAATAATCAAATAAAGGAATTTGATTGATGAATTCACTGAATGAATGAAAAGCACACATATTTAAATCCTGAAGTGATTGAATTATGGCTGCCAACTTTTGATTTTGTCCATCTGGAACGCCCGCATATAGTCAGTCATCCGATATGCAATTACATGTACCAATTGACCCTGTTTCCACATCACTGTATGTAACGAAAGTTGCGACAGCCTATAATGTAGGATCTAGTCTACTGAAAATAGTCGTTAAAAGTCTTACAGTCAAATCGCCCTCATTTAATATTAGAATCAACTTCAAGAGCCAATGTTTATCAAATAGAGAATAGATTACTAACGTAACTGCCCTCTTATGTCCACTCTGTTGCACTTATTTACGGCAGACTGTTCGTGTTTAGTGTGCGAAAATAGGAGCAACAGTTGAAGTGCAATCTAAATGAACATTTATATAGCGCTCCTTCAAGATATCTACTCAGAGGCGGTCTCCACGCTAGCCCATATGATGTTAAATGTCATTACGAATGAATATATTGCATCAGTTAGCATAGCAATGCACAGTAAGCTAAGAGTCTCCAGTGGCGGGCCACGCACACACGTGGAACGAACCAACAGATTCCTGTCGACAGATGAAGATGGCACGGATGTTCAGAGTCTCTGGGCCCAGCTATAGTTCCAAGACAATTTTGGATCAATCCGGGACACGGGATGCACAAGGCCGATTCCGGGACTGTTCAGGCGTATCTAGGACTGTTAGCAGCCCTCGCTTGAGCGAATTAAACACTAAAATAAAATACAGCCCGTAAAAACAAAGTTTTTTACTATATCCATCTAGTATCCTATAATGGGTCTTATGAAGCAGTTACCTCTACAAATATATAGTCCGCGTTCATTTTACGACATAGCACGTTTAATGAGGCAGCGCACCCGTTTCTGTTGCGGCCAATGGCAACGCTGGCCAATGGCAACGCTGCATATCGGAAAAGGGGATTCCCCGATTCGAAAAGTTGAGTCCCCGATTCTACAAGCTAGCCTTTTTGGGGAGCTGAAATTTTTATAGAATGAAGTGTCTGCGAGGTCGAGTCTATCTGCCAAGTTTCACGACGATTGAATGATTGTAAGTGATCGAATTAGTCGTCGCAAGATTTGACTTTTTAGCCTGTGGCTCAAGCAAGCAAGCAAGCAAGCAAGATTGCAAGATTTCCGCAAGTTAAACTAGATGGATAAAAATGACTGATTGACTTGAATGAATGAACTAATGAAAGATGCATGATTGTATATTTAAAACCTGAAGCATTGAATGAGTTGAACGAATGACTGATTGGCACATGTGTTATATTTAATCCTGAAATAAGAATGAATGAATGGAGGAATGGACAAATGAAATGTCTGAAGTGTTTTAGTGTGCATTATATCTCCGTAGTCATTAGTCACGTCTTGTTGACGTTCTTCGTTTATTTTCCAGGTAAACCCGATGAAGATGTCTTTTCTAGATCCTACCAGAATCGGAATTTAAAGGTGAGCAGCTTCTGGCTTTATTTGTATTTACTGCCTGCTAACCGATTCCTTTGCGTTTCTGAATGGTCTACTTTAGACTGGTGACCGATTATTAGTATTATTATTTATTTATTTAATTTTTTGACCCAAGGTACATGTAATCCTTAAGGATTTAAAAAAAGTAGGGATAACGTTATTCTGGGATGGTTACTCTTCGTTGACGTCGTGTCGAGTGCGAAAGTTGCTGTGAAAAGTGATTGCGTTGAAACGTTGGATGGCGTCAGATAAGCGCTGGTAGAGAAATATGGTTTCTCTGTTGTCTACAGTTATCTCGGCTATAGGCGGTGACCAAGGTTGTTGAAGAAAGCCAGGGCTTCTTATTAATTGGGCCAAGAGTTTCGAAGGCCAAGGGTACAAAGCAGTATGCGGGCAGAATTAATAATAATAATAATATTCTCATTATTAATACACACTTATTGATGTGCAGCAATAGAACGTCTTTTCCAGGCTGGAATACGCTAGTTTGAATCAGATACGACGATATGAGTAACGAGTTTCCACGAGATTGTGTTTGTTAAGTATTTCGTACTGTAAGTAGCTGGCAACGCTCTATTCTCTCGCAGTCTGGGGCGACCGACCAAGCGACTCGTACTTCAATTTTACCTTTGCGTCTTCTTTGACCGAGAAAAAGGCGGTCTCTGTTCGCGTCTAATTCAGGTCGAAGAATGGCAAGAAATCGTCGTTGCCCGACAGAATCAATACGGCGATTGAGCGCCTTCGTTGACTCTGAATGGCCGCGTCAATCCCTCCGATTAGACGCCGCAGTTGGTCGTTTGGCGGCGACCGACGTATTCTGTATCCCTGCTTCGCTCGAGGGATCGAATAAAAACCGGCTTGGGGATCGAACAAAACGGGGAACCAGCCGTATTCTTTGCGCACATGTATAGCGACGTTGCATCGAATAAATTTAGCGGTAGAGGAGCCATCGTTTTGATTCTCGGCGTTGCATCCCCCTGGCGGCCGCTGTAGGCAAAGCGCGGGAGATGTGGGACGACTTGTTTGCGAGCTATTTTTAACGGGTAAATTAAACGCAGAGAATTAAGCAAAGGGAATTATGTGCATAGAATTGTAAAAATAGAATTGCGCTGAAAGAAACGACGGAGAGCGGCGTAAATAGGAGGATTTGCAAAGAATTGTTGAAACGAATTGCAGACCTACGTAAGCAGACAGTAAATAATATTTGCGGAGTGCAGCGCCAACAATTGTTTGTCATCTTATATTTGACTCGTGTACAGCGTTCTTTACTTTGGCCTCGGCTGTGCTACGGCGCTATACAAATCATCTCATTATTAAAGATACACTAATGGTCGCAAAGGACTTCTTTAGAGACGTGTCAAATAAAATGTCCAATCATTTACCTTACCGTATATTATGCAACCGATTGCAACAGCTCGCTTCCATTCACTTGTTGCATCGTTGGAAGAAAGCAGTTTCCCTCGACGTGTAAGCCTACGCTTGTATATATGTATGTATATATGTATTTATATGTATGTATATATATGTATAATTTATATATGTGTTTATATGTATGTATATGTGTACATTATGTATATTATATATACATGTATAATGTATGTATGCGTATATGATGGCCCTTGTAAGTAGTAGGATCTAGCGCCGTGGAGCAATCGGCGGATTGCAAATTGCCTATTAGGTCGTCTTTTCATGTGGCGATCGGCGGACGCTGGTTCCCTTCTGATCGTCGTAGGATCCACGCTGTTTCTCTGGTCTTCTTATGTCATGACGACGACGATGAGGAGAGGGAAGAGGAGTAGGAGGAGGTCGCAGCTGGATGTTGCCGTCCTTGTGTTCCTTGTGTTCCGGCGGAAGGAATGGCAACGATGGATCCGGATGGAAAGGGTTTCTCCATGCTCTCGTTTCCACAAGGATTCATCCTCATTGTTCGTTCCAGTTTGACGGCCGTCGCTTTGTTGCTTGTGTATGTTAGCCTTGAGTGTGGGCGTGTTTGTGTGTGCGTGTGCTTGTGTGTGGGTGTGTGTGTCAAGGTGGCTATATGTATGCGTGTCGCCGTGCATGTATTTCTGCATGTATATAGGCCTATTCAATTCATGTATGTTTGTGTGTATATGCATATATTCTGTATTTAGATATACTGATACTATGTTCAGTATGTTTGTATTCATGTATTTATGTATGTATGTGTGTCTTATTAGTGTTGATGAAGTCCTATGTGTCAAGGAGGGTCTGGTATTTTCTATTCTGTCTGTTGTCCGCTATTATTATTATTATTGTTGTTGTTGTTAGTATTATTATTATTGAATAAAACTTGTTTTGACGCAACTAAATCCGTTAACTTCACCTAACACCAATGGAGTACTAAATGACATTTTTGAGGTTTGGTCGTAGAGTTATGGTGGGAAAATATTCGCATTTTCAGTTTTTTTGAATTTTTTCGGTTAAAAATTTTCCGTCTTTTAGCGAGATTTTTTATGCAGCTGTGTGAAACGTCGTTTGGATTTTTTCCCTTTGCTTCTTAAGTGTGAGTCTACTGCTGTTCTAATTCTATCCTTCTACAACGGTTATTGACTGATTGAAGGCTATTAGTATTATTTATTCCACAGCGAACTTGGGTGCATGCGTACTTGCTTATTATTGAAGTATTTGCATATAGTCCTTGTTAATCTGTGCATTGGGTGGGTGAATGGGTAGGGTGAGTGGTTGAGGGTGGTGGGTATAGTGAAGGGTGGGTTAGTTTGGTAGGTGGATGGGTAGTCGGGTATTGGTAGGTGGCTGAGTGAGGGATTGTGTGGGCGGGTTGGGTGAGTTGGTTTAGGGAGACATGGGAGAGTAGGTTGGGTGAGTAGGTAGGGTGAGTCGATACCTAGGGTGAGCTGATTGGGTAAGTAGGTATATAGGGTGAGTGGGTTTAGAGTGGTTTAGGTAGGGTGAATGGGTGGGTTGGGAGGACGGATAATTGTGTGAATGGATGAATGAAAGAATAAGTTTGTGTTTGTTTGTGAATTGTAGGTTGGTCTGTCGATGTCTCCTTTGTCATCGTCTTCTGCCCTCCTCCTAACCAATTCCCGTTCCGCATACTTCGCCCCTGGTGGTAAACGACCCGCCTCCGACGACCTACAAACAGGTAAGCAGATCGAATAGTGCGCTATATAAATGTTTAACAGATATATGAGTGAATGACTGAATAACTGAATTGTCTGTTATCAGCCATTCAATCAATCCTTTCCTTAGCCATGATCATTGATCATGTTAAGTCATTTCATTCGATCATCGGAAGTGGTGGTGGTCATGGAATTGGGAGTGATCATGAGAGTGGCAGTGGCAGTGGAGGTGGAGTGGTGGCAGTGGTGGTGGTATTGAAAGTGGGGGAAGTGAAAGTGGTAGTGGAAGTGTAATTGGTGGTGGTCGTAGTGGTGTTTGGTGGTGATAGTAGAAGTGGTAGAAGTTAAAGTGTTAGTAGAAGTGTAATTGGAAGTGGTGGAAATGGTGGTGTTAGTTTGGAAGTGTTGGTGGTAGTGTGGAAATGTTGATGGTAGTGTGGAAATGGAAAGTGTGGGATGGAAGTGGAAGTGGTATACTTGAAACACAATTAGAACTGGTGGAGGAGGCAGTGACAGTGGAGGTCCAGTGGAAATGGTGTAGTGGACGTGGGAGTGGTCAAAACCCAGTCCATGTGTTTTATGGTTTAACCCTTGGGTCAGGTGAGGTCGAGGTCATTGATGAGCTGCTGATAGCCGAGGGTAACCCACTAGCCCACTGACACCTGCCAATGACCTGCTAGAGAGGGTATAGGTCCTGCCTTATCCTGTTCCACTAATTCAGGCCGTGTAATAAATGCCACCAGAGGTTCAAAGGTCACTCCCTGTCAGCCAGCTTGACCCGTCCAACAAAGAATAATTAATATCAGATTTAGGGTAGCAGTGGTTAGGAGACTGGACCTCGAACCGAGAGGTCAGGGGTTCAAGGGTTCAAATCGCCCTTCATAGCAGAAAGGTGTTTCTGGCTCCACTCCCGCCCCTAGCGGCGACCTGAGGTACAAAATGAGTAAACTGACCATACATACACCGTCCGAGGGAAGATGTCAGATGAGGAAGCGCCACTGCTCGCACTTTGGCAGTGCCAGTCCCAAGCGTGGATAAAGGAGAGGGACGACGCTAATAATCTTTGTTATCAAACAGTGTCGTTAAACTGAAACTACTTCTACTCGGAAAGCGAAGGAGAGGACTGGCCACCCGCTCTCTCTCTTTTTGCCTCATAGTAGTTGGAAGTGTTTATGTTGTGGGTGGAATGGTTTTAGTGGTTGTTGTTGAGTTGTTGGTATTGCCTCCTGAAAAGTCATTTGTTATTACCTATTAAGACGAAGAAGGCATGGTTCTACCAGGTGCCACCGGTGTTAAGATTAGCCTGTTTATATATATGTATATATATATATTTATGTATGATTATATTATATCTAAATTGTGTCTCAATGATTTACTTGCTATTTTCATGTGTATATATATATGTATGTATATATCATCAGTTCTTACATATATATATATATATATATATTCATATATGAAAATATATAAATATGTGTGTGTGGGTCTCAGCCATTGACTTATTGTCTCTTTCTGCGTATGTGTAGGTATGTATCATATTTAATTGATTCACTGGCTGCTTTATATGTATATAATATAGTGTGGATCTAGATTTATATATATGTTTATTAGCTTTGCCATACTTGTTTATGCATTATAATTTATATATATATATATATACTATATGTAGATGTATATATATAAACTTGTGTTGGGTATATGTTTATATGTAATAACCTGTTCAACCAGAAGCTGGTGTTAATTCTGTGTGGTTGATACATAAACACAAGCATTCGTACACACGCACGCGCGTACATATGACAGGGTTGTCTTACTGAGTCTGTTTATCTGTCTGTCTGTGTGTCTGTCTGTCTGTCTTCTTGCAGGTCGAGGTGTTGGGAAATTTATGCCCGATCCAAAGAGACTGAAGAACAACTCGGTAAGCAACCTACGCGCAGACAGAGAGACAGACAGAGCGAGAGACAGACAGAGAGACAGAGAGAGAGAGAGAGAGAGAGAGAGAGAGAGAGAGAGAGAGAGACAGAGAGAGAGAGAGAGAGAGAGAGAGAGAGAGAGAGAGAGAGAGAGAGAGAGAGAGAGAGAGAGAGAGAGAGAGAGAGAGAGAGAGAGAGAGAGAGAGAGCAACCACGCAACAACGGATCCATCAAAATCAATGAATATTTCTATCTTATAAACGCATCTCACCTTACTTCAATACTATATATATATAATATATATATTTATATATATATACACACGTCATATATATATATATATAGTTTGTGTACATATATGTGCAGTATATATAATGTATACACCTACAACATCCATCTCCTGTAACCTTTTTATGTTTCAACAATTGGAGGAAAACTGTTGAAGGGGTTGGGAGCATGTTGACTTAGTTCACGCAGGTAGAATCTGTGAACTCGAACCCGTACTCGCCGCGTTTCAGGCCGAGCACTCTATCCATTCGGCTATACCTTGGGATGTTGGTTTGGGGACTGCTTGCTTGACTTGGATTTGCGTATTGGCGAAGCTACAGAGTCTTTATAAACTAAGAGATTGGATTCGAAACCTCTCCAGTTTTCCTCCAATTGTGGAGATGAGTTCAATTATTGCAGAGGTATTTTCTGACTGACCGGATTTCGCCCGCGTAGGAAAGGATAGAAAGGTCACGACCTGACCGGGGTCAGGAGTCCGAGAGAAAGGGCGAAGGTCACGGCCTGGCCAGGGCTATTAGCCATATAGTGGCTTAATTGCTGAAGGGGAGTGGAGGGTGAGAAGGATGGGAAAGTGTCTAGGTCAACCCTCCGCTGCTCTCTCGTTATTTACCGTCATGGGTGATTTATTGGCTGACCAGGCATAGGTGATAAGAGGATGAGATTTAAGAGGAGAGGGGAGGAGGAGAAAGAGAGAGAGAGCAGAGGAGGAGGAGGAGGGAGGAAGCTTGCTTCTTCCAGTCTCCTCCTCTGTCTTCCTTCTTTCTCTCCTATTCTGTTTCCGGATGTCATCTTCCTCCTCCTCCTCCTCCTCCTCCTCCTCCTCCTCCTCCTCCTCCTTCTCTTTGACAGACTCGTTTCCCTTCTTTGCCACATCCTATATCCTCTCCTCTATCACCCTTATAACTTCCATCTCTCTCTCTGTGCTTCTGTACTCCTGTATGTCTTCCTCTTCATACTCCTCGGATCCTCCTAGTTTTCATCCTCTTCTTTACTACTAGTCCTACTCCTCCGCCAGCTTTCCTCCCTCCTCCTCCTCCTTCTCCTCTTCCTCCCTCTCTTCCTCCTGCCCTCTTTTTACTCCTGATCCTCTTCTTCTTCCCTTCCTCCATCCTCCTGCCCACTTCTGCCCTTCCTTTTACTCCATCTCCATCTCCACCTCCTTCTCCATCTCCACCTCCTCCTCCTCCACCTCCTCCACCTCCTCCTCATCCTCCTCCTCGTGTCAGATATTTGCTATGAGGAGTTATGGTGCAGACGGAATCCTCATCATGTCTTGCGTTGTCTAGACTCTCAACCCTCCTCCTTAGCCTCCTCCTTGCCTCTTCTTCCATATCTCTCTCTCTGTGTCTGTACGTTTGTCTGGCTATCTGTCGTTCCGTCTGAGTCTGCTTTGCTGTTTCGCTCCGTCTCTCTCTCTCTCTCTCTCTGTCTCGCTCTCTCTTCTGTCTGTCTCTCTTTCTGATTCTGTCTGCCTCCCTCTGACTGTCTTCGTACTCGTGTGTAGTTGTTTCTGTGCCATTGTCTGTACTTCTACTGCTGTTCATATCATCATCATTTTGATTTTGCCTGACTGTTGCATCCATCCATCCATCCATCCATCCATCGTTCTTTCCTTCCTGCCTTCCTTCTTTCATTCGTTCCTTCCTCTCTTCGTTCGTCCATCCATCGTTCTAATCTAAATTATCTTATGACTATCTATAGCATTAAAGGTATCATGATGCCTAAGACATGAATTGATGAAGACTTCATTCGCAATTTCAATTAAAAAATCGTAATCAGTTGGAGGAGCCAGATTAATAAATCCATCCATCCATCCTTAATTTAATTCCAGGCAGTTCCATAATACCCATCCGTCTTTCCATTCCCATCCATTCCTTCCATCCGTCTTTCCATCCTTCCTTCCTTCCATGCTTCATTCCTTGGTTCCAGAAAGCCCCATCAGCCGTCCATCCAGCCAACAGGTAGCAGGAAGCAGACTTTGATGCGAGATCGGATTTCAGAGAGAGGCCTCCACTAATCTCTCTTCCACTTCCATCATCTGTTCGTTTCCATCTGACTAGCTTCTGTCTCCACCATTCAGTGCCACGCTCGACCACCTCTCTCCAGCTATCCACCCATCCATCCATCCATCCATCCATCCATCCATCCATCCATCCATCCATCCATCCATCTGTACATCCATCCTCAAATATTCATCCATCCATCATTTCATCCATCCATGCACCCATCCCTCCCATATGTCCATCCATCCATCCATTTCTCCTCCTCCTCCTTCTCCTCCTCCTCCTCCTCCCCCTCCTCCCATCCATCCTCCTCCTCCTCCTCCCTCCTCCTCCTCCCTCCTCCCTCCATCCTCCTCTCTCCTCTTCCTCCTCCTCCTCCTCCTCCTCCTCCTCCTCCTCCTCCTCCTCCTCCTCCTCCTCCTCCTCCTCCTCCTCCTTCCTCCTCTTGCACTAGTTTACATTATCCTACCTTAAACAAACTTATCTTACACGTGCCTAATTTTTTCTTACGTTTCCTGACCGTGTCACCTTATGTATACTTTACCTACCTGATCTTAACTCAACCAATCGTTTAAGAAATTTTAAGATCATACGAAACAGTGTTTTAATTAAATGGCGCTATATAAATTTATAATTTACAGGCACATGTCAGTAGGACGTTTGCGTTTTTTTCCGCGGGCTTCTTGGGTGGCTTCGTATTCTCTTGTAGGTGGGGGCTCGGTTCCCCTCCCCATTTTTGAACCTGGTGTCCTGGTTCTCTGTGGCTCCGGCTGATTTCTTCATTGTGACCTCCGCTGGTTCCTTCTGCCCTCCGCTGATTCCCTGTGCCCTCCTCTAGTTCCCTGTGCCCTCCGCCTGTTCTCTGTTCCCTCCGCTGGTTCCCTCTGCCCTCCGCTGGTTCCCTCTGCCCTCCGCTGATTCCCTCTGCCCTCCGCTGATTCCCTCTGCCCTCCTCTGGTTCCCTCTGCCCTCCGCTGGTTCCCTCTGCCCTCCGCTGATTCCCTCTGCCCTACTCTGGTTCCATCTGCCCTCCGCTGATTCCCTCTGCCCTCCGCTGATTCCCTCTGCCCTCCTCTGGTTCCATCTGCCCTCCGCTGATTCCCTCTGCCCTCCGCTGATTCCCTCTGCCCTCCTCTGGTTCCATCTGCCCTCCGCTGATTCCCTCTGCCCTCCGCTGATTCCCTCTGCCCTCCTCTGGTTCCATCTGCCCTCCGCTGGTTCCCTGTGCCCTCCGCTGATTCCCTGTGCCCTCCTCTGGTTCTCTCTGCCATCCTCTGGTTCGCTGTGTCATCCGCTTGTTGCCTCTGGTTCCCTGTGCCCTCCGCTGGTCCTTGTCCCCTCTGCCCCTCTACCCTTCGCTGGTTCCTTTTGCCATCCGCTGGTTCCGTGTGGCCTCCGGTGGTTTTCTGTTCCCTTCGGTGGTTCCCTGTGCCCTCAGCTGGTTCCATCTGCCATTCAATGGTTCCCTGCTTTCGGTCTGAATCTGTCATCACCCTTACGACTCGTCTGCCCAATAATCTCCCGTAATCTCTTCACCTCGAAGCGATTATTTCACTGTTTCTTCGCTGTAGGCAGGGAGTGCCAAGGAGTGTCCTGTTGAAATGCTGGTGCCACGGTGCTGCCCCCGACCTGGGCGGTGCGGACGAGGAGCTGGTGTCTCTGATGCCGATTGATGTGGTCCAGTCCGGAGCTGGAGGAGGAGGAGGAGGAGCACGGATTTATGGGAGGAGGTGCAATGAAGACGTCTTGAAGGAATGGCATCGATGAATGGAAGGATGTTGAGGCGATAAAGATGCTATGATGACGATGGTGACTGGGAGTGATGATGCTGATGATGATGAGAGGATGATGATGATGATGATGATGATGATGATGATGATGATGATGATGGTGGTGGCCATGTGGTGGTGGTGACGTGGTGGTGGTGGTAATTTTGGACGTGGCAGCCGATAGGTTAGAGCGCTCGCCTTGTTATGCAGAGATTAAAAGGTTCGATTCTCCTCCACTGAGGCAGTTATACTGTGTAAAGGACTTTGTGCAAGTATTTCATTCACAACTGTTCAGTGCCATCGATTGATGCTTGGTGCTAAACGGTATTAACAAAATGAAACTGATGACGATGGTGGTGGTGGTGTTGATGACGATGATGATGATGATGATGATGATGATGATGATGTTGTTGTCTGTAGGTTTATTCACCTAGTCCAGAAGATTATCACCATGACCAGACGAGGTATCGTCCGTCGTCGCCTCCGAAGATGCCCGCTCCACTCGGTCTCTACGGCGACTACCAACCGTATCCAGGTAGACAGAGAAGGGAATCGAGTGATTGATTGATTGACTGATAACCTGACTCGATGACGGACTGAGCCGATGACTGAATATTGATGATTGATAGCGTGATTGATTCATTGATTGATTAACTGACTGACCCACACACCCATCATCCGGCTAGCTGGCTGATTGAATAACTATGTGATTGAATAACTGACTGAATGACTGGATGACTGACTGAATGACTGACTGAATGACTGAATGACTAATTGAATGACTGATTGAATGAATGACTGGTTGAGTGACTGACTGACTGAATGAATGACTGACTGACTGAATGACTGAATGACTGAATGACTGACTGATTGACTGACTGATTGACTGAATGAATGACTGACTGATTGAATGATTGCCTGAATGACTGACTGATTGAATGACTGAATGACTGACTGAATGACTGACTGACTGACTGATTGAATGACTGACTGATTGAATGACTGATTGACTGAATGAATGACTGACTGACTGACTGACTGCCTGACTGACCGACCGACCGACCGACCGACCGACTGACTGTTCTTCATCTTCGTATGTTTTGTGGTCGTGTGTTGTGATAGTAGAGGCAGTGCGAAACCTCGTCTCTGGAGATGGATGGTCGTCTGGGAATGGTGACGTCATGACCCCGTCAAACTATCTGTCGTCATTACAACAGGGCCTCGTATCATTTTCACAAGCAGGACCCTACAGCATGCCACACCGAAACAACATGGCGAGTAGTTGCAGTACAGTCCGAATTATTCTCATTGGTATTAGAAATTTATATAGCGCAACGCAAAGAAGAAACCATTTAGAGGAACTGTTGTTATGTGGTTAGACTCGATAAGACGGTGTTTCAAACTGTGGTTTATTTATTTATTCCTCATTTATTTATTATTTTTTGCCAAGGTATATAGTATTATTATTATTTTTTGCCCTGAGGTAAATAATGATCGCTCATGGACTTCAACATTATTTTTAAACACAAATTATTATAGTAATAAAACAGATTAGTAGTAATAATAATGATTAAAAGTAATAGTAATAGTAATAATGATGGATTAACAGTTAACTAACAATAATAACATAATAATCTATGTGTATTGTGTTAGGTATGTATGTATGAACACACTTAATACAGCCGGTTTTAATTACCTCACAGAGGAGCTTGTACCAATGACTATCTAAATGAACTAAATATGACAACGATTATATATCTGTTGAATGCAGAACTACACTATGATGTCATCGCCGAGCCTTGTGATGCCGCCATTGGCTGCCTTCCACAGTTCCCTGCCACCTGGTGGTGGGGGATACAACTGCAACTCATCCGTGGAGACGTCGTTGGAACCGGGAGCATCCATCGGACCGATGCCTCATCTCCAGGTGACGTCACAGACTGGCGACGCCCTGGGAAAGGCCCTGGCCTCGGTTTGTTACCAATTAGTCTCAATTAGCTAATTAATTGTAATTGTTATCGGAAATTTATATAGCGCCACAGCTTCGCCACTCAAAGAATGCAGAACAAATAAGAAGCACTTACTACGCTAGTCTATATGATGTTAAATGTCTTTAGGAACTTGAATGTTACAACAAGGCACAGTAAACTTTAGAAGAGTTATCAGTGGAGGGCCCACGCACATTGTAGAACCACTGTTCAACCACATCTTTCATTTTATTTGTTCTTCTTGCTTGAAGAACAAATAGATCTTGAAAGATGCGGCTTGATACCCATAGCCCCTCTAGCCTTCCACTCCCTAGGGGCAACTGTAAAATGAGTGGGCGCCTAACAGGCTGCTAAGACGTTTGTTCAATAAGATCATGAAATCTGTACCATTGTGTTTCAATGTTACTTACTGCAGTTTGTCAGTGAGCTTGTCAATAAACACAAATGTATTATTGCTATCGAAAAGCAATTGAGGAATATTTATGTATAGAGACGTTTCTTGATCAAAGCAGTGTCGGCGAGCGCTGAGTTCTGTGGTCTGATGTTTGTGTCGTAGATCTATGCTTCCGATCAAGGTGGCAACAGTTTTACGTCGAGTCCTTCCTCACCGGTCTGTTCACCTCCGCCACTAACAGGTAGTTTCTATGGTCTATTCTTGATTTATATAGCTCCTCTGGGACCTGTCATCGAGAGATGGATCAGAGGAAGGAATGATGAATGAAGTAATGATGAATTCATTTGTTGATGTTATACACATCAATTGATGATGTTCCTTTTATCTTATTGGTGGCATTGTCAGTTAGTATCTTTTAAGTACAGCGAAGAATCATTATTGTAACGCGCTTCGTTAGAACCCGAATCCTGATACACCACCGTCGGAGATGTGGAGTTAAAATACATTCACTTGTAGAAAGTAAACTCGTAATATAACGTAACCTCGTTAAACGGAGGTTCTTGATTTGTTTACCTTTCATAGAGAGTGTTTTTTTGGAGTTTTCGGCATACCTGACAAAGGCATATGTATTAGTAAATGTTATCAAGTGAATGTATTAAGCTTGCCATGTACAGTGCTGTGCATTTGCTAGTGCTTCTCAATAAAGAATATACTTACTTACCTTAATGGGTTAGAAGAAGAGTGAAGGGAGAGGGTCGAACCCCAAACCATACAACCCTAAGGACTAAAACAGTGTTGTAGTGTATTATTAAAGGGTTTCTCAATAAACAAACAGTGCTCAGGTAGCTAGTAAAGTCTCCCCAACGGTGGATCAGGCTCTTTGACGTCCGCAGGGCCCAGCCAGCGGGTTCTTCATCCAGACTTGACAATTGTAACAATGCCATTTTGTGTCCATTAGGACTGTCAAGTCACTGGTCGCAGCAGCAGTCCACTGGGAATTCCACATCGCCACTCGTCAAAAAACCCAACATGCATTCTATGGTGAGTTTCTCAGTCATGTCATGATTGGATTAAAGTAGATTAAGTGTTGTATTACCTAACTGATCCTTATTGGATTAGATTAAGTGTTGTGTTTGTGCGAGGTTGCACTTCACGTTCGTACTGTGCCATGTCAGTTTGAAGCCTTTTGCATGGTTAAATGACTAATAAATAATTCAATAAAGTGACGTTTTTGTAGCATTTCACTCACATTTTTCGCAACAAGCAGTACACTCACTGACTCATAGTTATGTCGGCATGGTAGCCAATTTTGGTTAGAGCATTGAGCTGTAATGTGGAAAGTATGGATTCGAGCAAAATGCTCCTTCATGGAACAAATAGTCCACTGAGAAACGGTTACTGTGTAGTTACCTTGAGCAAGTCCTCCACTCGCAGTTGCTTGTCGCATTGATGTGCTGTCATATGGTCATGGGTACACTTCTGAACTTTGGAAGAAGGACAATATTATTATTATTTTTATTATTCAAATGCGCTTTTGATAACGTGTGACGTGATAAGTTGTTCTGAAGGGCTTGCTCAAGGTCCTTACGCAGTGACTGCCTCAGTGGAGACTCAAACTCCACATTTCTGGGCTGAGTGTTCTAACCAGTCGTCTTAATGTTCCCCATCTTAACGTTATCTCTTCTAAATATCTCTGTTTACGTTATATCCATTTATGTTCTCGCCAGGCATTTTATTTTCCAGTTTCTTTTACGAGCTTATTGATATAATAAACATGTATGTGTGCTGGCATTTCGTTGGTTGCGAAAAATCTTGTTTTTGACGTATTTGCTGTGGTTACTTGTTTTTCGCCGGAGGGCGCCACTGTAGGCGTTCCTGTGGCTCGCTTTCGTCGTATGCATGAATCGTCTTTGGTTAAAACTTTCTTTTTGCTATAATTGAATATGAAAATGTTTTTGACACAGAAATTCAATCCATTTGATGTAATCCACTACCACGTAGTGTAATGGAATGTAATTTAATGTAAAGTAATGTAAGTTGCCGAAATTTAGGGGTGTCACACAAGAGCTACGTTAATCAGACGGGCTTGGGCGTATTGGCGGGTGATTTTAGTTGCCTCAGAGGCTCAGACCCGCAAGAGGTGACCGGGGTATTGTTGCGGTCTGCTTATACTTGGGACGATTGCCAGAATGTCGTAGGATCGAATCCCTATGTGTCGTGTAAAGAGTGTTTAATTGCCGTGTGCAGAACGGCAAGGGATAATCGTTTGCTTGGCGTTGTGTTTCAAGGGGAGGTACTTTGGCCTTGCCTCCCAGCTTGTGGGAAGAATGAAGCTCATGGGTGGAAACAGAGATTGATTAGTTACTGATTAACGACGCTGTGTCGTAACAGAGATGATTAGCTTCTCCCTCCTCATTTATCCAGCTTGGGACTGGTACTGCAGGAAAGAGGCATTGGCGGTGTTGAAGAGAGTAAGTAAGTACTGTAAGTAAGTAAGTAAGTGTATTCTTTATTAGAGGTCGCACGGGGAAGGTCTCTACTACTAATCTCTGATTTGCGGAGGTTACCATAACAGGCTACCCCTCCTTCGGCATCCAGTCGACTACCCTACCTCTGAGAAATAATCGTGGGGTGTGTAATAAATTTGCAACTGCTTGTAGTTATGCAGCAGAGTTTTTTTATATAGCGCCTGTTCAGAGGATGTGATAAGCGTATTGTCGCATGTACACGGGTATTTGGTTGATTTTGAAGACGTTTTTTGTGTTGTTGCGCACCCTTGAACTGTTGCATTATGGGTGTTGTATTGTTCCTGTTCTTCGCTGCTTTAAACGCTCACCAGGGGGAGTCAGGAGAGGATCGTCTTGATCACGTGATTCACATTCTTAGGGATCATGCACAGGTAAAGGAGTTGCAGGCTAAGGTGCGGTGGTGAAGGGAATCTTCCGTTTTTTTGCGGTGTTGGGGACTTGTGTTAGGATCGTGTTTGCCTAACCTATGACCTTTCTGTGACCTGTCTGTTGAAAGATTTCGACACACTTTACTTAAAGAGAGGATTTTTAAACTTCTAGGCTTATGATCTAGCCAATTGATGGTGTTTAAGAGTGGGCGTCGTTTGAGCAGGCCTGGTGTGGCTGAGGTGGGGAGCTGTAGCCGATTGGTTAGAACGCCTACCTTGTAAAGCAGAGAGTACGGGTTTCAGCCTCATCCCATGAGACGGTTACTGTGTAGGGACCTTGGATAAGTCCTTCACTCACAATTGCTCAGTACCATCGATTGATGCTTTATTATTAGATAGTGGTACTTAATAAATCTGTTAAATCATAATTATAATAATAATAATGAAGGAAATACGGTATCTGGCAAACACTCTGCTCCAATCAAATCTTGCTCAATCAACAAACAGCCAACCAACCAATCAATGCCTCAGTCAATCAACTAATGTTATCCATTCACTCAGTCAACTAATGCTATATATTCAGTTAATCAACTAATGTTATCCATTCATTCATTCATTCAATCAACTATTAATGCTATCCATTGAGTCAGTGGATAGGCTGTTATTTCAAGATTCGATCAATCACCTTAAATCAATCATTAATCAGTATTCATTGGTCGTTGATGCATATCTGCGTACGCTGAGGTCTGGTTGGTTTACTCATTTGAACCTGGTTGCGGTTTTTAGACCGGTTATTTAAGTTCATATTTCAAGTTTTTGCTTAATCAGTCTCCTCGCTTGGGTCGTGTCTATCAAAAAAGAAACCTTTTGATTATTTTGACCTTAACGAGTTTTGCTTGTGTTTTGTCAATTATAACTATAGATAGATTCTCTGTCTTCTTCCTGTTTGTTCCCTCCCTATGTAACTGAGCAGCTTTTACAGTACTTTTACGTTACATTATTGTACAGTTTCATTACAATGACGTTACAGTATTGTACATTTACAGTACACAATATACTACATGTACATTACACTTGCTGTTATCTATGTAACATTTTCAGCAGAGTTGCATTACATCATGGTACATTTACAGTAACTTTACTGCTAAGTATGCTTACAGTACAATTATTTTACATTATGGTACATTTACAGTACCAGTTACTTATACAGTAAGTTTATGTTACACTTACAAGTATATTTAGAGTACCCATATATTTATGGCACTTTTTAAAGTACAGTTGCAATACATTCGCAGAACATTACCAGCTATCTAAGTTACATTTACAGTACACTGACAGTACATCTCTGGTACATTTACAACATATTTGCAGTATATTTACATAACAATTACAGTGTACAATTCTGTTACATTTATAGCAGAGTCGCATGGAAGAGAGGCTTGACGATGCCATTCACGTTCTGCGGAACCACGCCGAGGGGCAGCTGGTTCCACCAGTCGTAGGAGGACCTGGGTTGGTCACGAGGGCCCTCATGGCCCCGTCGCATTCCACGGAGATGATCGGGTCCGGAGGAGGAGGAGGAAGCTACGAATCTCACTACTTGCAGAATATGGTCATTCCAGGATCGTTAACCGGTCATCACACGGTCAGTCTACGGTCATTGACTCCTTAGAGGTGCTATAGAAGTTTTGCCATCTGCTTCGGAAAGGGTTCCATGTCGATAGTCCGAAGGTTCGATAGTCTGACATCAATCCGACATAATAGCGGTCTAAATTATTCGTCCATTGTAGCTCATAGTTTGGGCATCAATCCAACTTCTACTTACACTATGATAGTTTGATCAATCCAGCTTCCACTTATACTATAAAATAGTTTTTTCAATCCAGATTCTACTGATTTTTTCATCATTCCAACTTCTATTTAAGCAAGGATTATTTTCATTAATCCAAGTTTGATCCAAGAGAGATTTTCATCAGTTCAACCCATATCTATAATTAGTCTTAGCTCCTTTATAATAACAATAAGTTACGCACTTTTCGTTGGCTGCGTTATGACAGCCAGTTTTGAATAAACGAAAATACAATACAAACTTAATTTTAAGCAAGCATTCTTTCCATCAATCGAACTTTCACAACTTTCGGACTATCAGACCTTCGGACTATCGACCTGACACCTCGGAAAGTTACCTCTAACTAGAAGAAGAAGAAGAAGAAGAAGAAGAAGGAGGTGCCCTCCTATCTGATGCGGTAGGATTGGTTTCTGTTTAAATAATAACGCTCTGTTTTAACATAGATGATTAGCGTCACCCTCCTCCGTTATCCAGGCTTCGGACTGGCACCGCCCGAGTACGGGTATCAGCGGAGTTCGATCCAACTGATCGTGTGTGTGTGGTGAAGATATTTCTAAATTCAACCCTCGTGGACGCTATGGTCAGCCACGAGCCGCCATAGTTACCCTACGGTATGAGAGTTCATGGGTCAGCCGTAGAATCATCAAGCAGGGTTGTGAACAGAGAAGGTTGGGAGGGAGGATTGGTAGTTGAGGAAAGGTGGGGGTTGGAGGGCGCCGTAAATAACGTTGAGTTAATCAACGTTGTTGAGAGACGGAGTCTCTGAGAGGCCCGTCGCTGGAGCGGTGCCGCGGTCGAAGTCACCTCCGACGCCAAATCGGGTCCGGGACGAAGACTGTTCCGACTGGGCTCAATTTGGCACAGCGGAGTTTACGGTATCCGGTTGTTTTGATACAATGCAATAGAACTGTAATTTGATAATGCTTTCCTTACGCTTGACCTCCCCGGATTCTGGCCTGGCATGGAAATGGACCGATTGCGGACTCGATTTGATATAGTGCTGGTTTTTAAGCTGGTCTCCAAGACGCGGCTTTTGTGTGGCACCGAGACATTTCTGAGATGCGTTACGTTACGTTACGTAGTTCATAAGTGAACATTGAAGCTGGACAGCAGGAAACAGTAAGAACCGGAAACAAGAAGGGAAGCGTTGTCAGTTTGAAGCGACGAGAGACGGTCTCACGAGAGCAGTGGCCAACATGAGGCGGTAGACCAGGCATGTCAATGATGTCTGTCTACCGGGTAGACAGACATCATATGCAGCGACGACTGTGAATGATAGCAAAATCTTATGTTAAACAATATTTTATTAAACGCAAAAATCGAGGTCCAAGCATTTTTTAGTCTTTTACGCAGTCACATTAGTAGACAAAGAGTGATTTCGTTGAACCAAACGGTCTCGACGCAACAATTGTGTTTTAGAAACAGGTTTCGCGTCTTGGTCACGTGAATCAATCGCAGTGACAGTTAAATTTCCCGCGTCCTGGTCACGTGAACCAATCGCAGTGAAAGAAATATTTTCGCGCCTTCGTTACTTAAACCTGTTGCACACGTACACAACTTTACGGAACTTTCTAAGTCCTGGAAACGATCTGGCAGCACACCGACCGGGTAGAACAACCGAGGGTGGAGGATACGGGGGTGGGGGAGGGGTTGGAGGAAGGTAAGGGAAGGGAACGGGTGGTTCTGTGGGGAACTTTATGATGTCCTTCAGTGGCCGTCGCTTCTGACGGGCGCTTGTTAGATCCGCCGCTGGCTAATGGGAGCCATGTGTCCATTAGAGAGCCATCTTCTCGGCTGGCTATTGAAGCCAGATGTGGTCCGATCGACGAACCGTCTGGCTGCATGTCTTTGTGTGTAGTTGTGTCTCTGTCTGTCTGTCTGTTTGGTTTGCCTGTTGTAAGTTGGTCTGTCTCTCTATGTGTGTGTCTACACATACCTGCCTTTCTGTATGTCTGCCTGCGTGTGTCTGTCTGTCTGCCTGTGTTAAGTTTGCCTGTATGCAGGTTTGTCTCTGTGTATGTCTGTCTACATGTACCAGCCTTTCTGTACGTCTGCCTGTCTGATTATGTCTTTGTCTTTGTCTAAGTGTGTCTGTGTTTCTCTGTCTGTGTGTCAGTCTCTGTCTGTCTGTGTGTGTGTGTCTGTCTGTGT
Organism: Aporrectodea caliginosa; assembly: GCA_020284085.1. Taxonomy (NCBI): domain Eukaryota; kingdom Metazoa; phylum Annelida; class Clitellata; order Crassiclitellata; family Lumbricidae; genus Aporrectodea; species Aporrectodea caliginosa. Next base: position 64,542 of record JACEVL010000825.1, on the reverse strand, counting down.
GTGTGTGTCTCTGTCTGTCTGTGTGGCTGCCTGCGTAGATTCTGAACTATATGATCTTTCAAGAGATCTTCCTGTACTTCTCGTCGGTTCCTTGAGAGCCGCCGTAGGAGTGGAGTGGGTGGGCGAGGGTGCAGCTGGGCAGAGGAGGGATCAGGGAGAGCAAAAGGTTAGGAAGGGATGGAGTGAGAGAGACGGAGAGAGGCATGGGAACGGACACGGAGGGTGGGAGGTCGGTCTGACGGACGGGGGGGGAGGGCGAAGAATTGGAATTGTCATAAAAACTTACTTAGACGTTCGCCCTGTATTTGGCTTCTTGTCTTTCTGTATGTCTGTCCGTGTCTCTCTCTGTGGCTCTGTCTCTGTCTTTGCGTCGTCTGCGCCACTGTGTGTTTCCATGTACGTCTGTGTTTCTCCGTCTCTCTCGGCGTCTGTGTCCGTCCGACTGTTTGTCCGTGTGCGTCGCTAGGTGTAGTCCGGCATGTGGCAGTGATTATCGGAGCATCGCGTATTATGAGAGAAACCGTTGTACTAAGTATGACGGATGGATGGACGGATGGATGGATGGATGTAGGTGGATGCATGGATGGCTGTTCGCCGCTGGTCGAGTTTAGTGTCGGGACAGGACTGACACATCCCCTATAAATAGGGAACTCGTCCGGGTTTCTAATTGACACTGGCGAAGGAGCCAAACTGGCACGGCAGCGCCTCTGCACCGTTAAAACGACGACGCGAGATATAGATACAACGGTGCTTTAGTATTGCGCCGCTAACGGTCGCGAGAAGCCAGTGCCAACAAAGGCGGCGATGTCTTGGTTGGGAGCGTGAAAGCTACGGCGCGTGTCCTCTGCAGTGGAGAGAGAATCCGTATTGTTGCAGACGACGGACTGTGTTGTATAGTCGACGAAGTTTTGTAGTATTGCGTTGACTGTTTTGGGTTGAATTGTTTGGTTTCTCGTTCGTGGCGTTGAGTAGAAGTGGAACTCTTGGCGGTTATCGTGTTATTGAGTAACAGTGGAACTCTTCGCAGTTACCGTTATTGAGTAACGGTGGAACTCTTGGCGGTTACCGTTATTGAGTAACGGTGGAGCTCTTGGTGGTTACCGTTATTGAGTAACGGTGGAACTCTTGGCAATTTCCATCACTGAGTAAAAGTGGAACTGTTGGTGATTATCGTCACTGAGTAAAAGAGTGAGCAGGATCTTCCAAGGGCACCAGAGTGAGCAGTGAGGGTACAATTGTGAGCAGACACTGATAAGGGTACCAGCGTTAGGCAGAAGGCAGCCTTTGGGGTTGTGGCGAGCTCAGCGAAATGTGGCACCCACAGTTGGGGAGCTGGGATGAGGTGGACAGTTTCGAGGGAGTGGATCCATACCGTTCGGCCTACAGCTATTCTCAGATGCATGGAGCTTACGGAGGATATGATGGTGCTCCTTTTTCTGGAGTCTATGGCCTTCCGTCGCTCCAGTCCTGGACTACAACGCCATCGACGTACCATTATAACAACATGGTATGACCATAGCTCCGAGTAACATTTTCATACCACTTTGACTGGTAGAAAGTAGGTCTGGGTAACTGGCATGGTAGGATCTTGTTCTAAGTAGGTATGGATGTGTTATGTTTATATGTATAAATGTCTATATGTACTGTATGTATACATTGAAGTGTATGTATACATGCATGTGCATATGTATGTCTTATATATATATAATGTCTATTTCAATGTTTGCGTATGTGTATATTCTATATGCATGTGTGCATGGATGGGAACATTTATGTAGCCCGTTTGTTTCAGATGCCGCCTTGCCAGTCGTCGTCTGTGGCCTCCGCAGCCGATCGAAACCGCAATTCTCAGATGGCTACGGAACAAATTCGAAGTAAGCAATTCTGCAGATGCTTCAGTTATATAGTAGTAAGATGGAGTAATGTAGAGTAATCCACAGCAATTGCGACATAAGAACTCTTGAGATGCTCTCTAGTTATTAGTAAGATGGAGTAATGCAGAGTAGAAGTTATGATCTGACTTAAAACCATTCTCTGATCATAGTTTGCATGAGTCATACATGGTCTGGTGCCATTCATTCATTCATTCATTTATTCAGAGCATTTATGTAACGCTCCTCCAAGATACCTAAGACTCCCTGCCCAACTCTGGCCATAAGAACAGCTTTGAAATTCATGTAAAAGGTGCTTGCAGAGTCAATGGTTAAAAGAACATGCAGATCTGGAAAGTTATTCCATGTGGTCAGCCCAACCACATAGTTTGGGTCACTTGCAGTCTGGGTCAGCCACAGTCTGGTTTTTTGATCGTGGATTTGATCCTAGTCTGGTTCGATGATACTCACTATTTCTCCTTGACTCTCATGCACTTGGATATCTAACTGCATCTTCTCCTGGCGACTGACTATCCGCACCTCAGATTCACATTTCGGTGTGACCGTTCACGCGTTATAGATTTAATTAATTATTAATAGTAATAATAAATGATCAAGTTTGACTATGGTTTGATGTGGTCAAAATTTCTCTGAATGATCTTTGCAAAAGTGGTGTTAATTGAATCTTAATATCAAATTGGTTGTATTTCGGAACAGGTATGCAACTTGAAAAGTCATGCAACGTTGGGGAGAGCGGAAGTGTGAAGGAGGAATCGGTCGAGAAATTTGACTTCCATATGAACTCCACAGATGGCAGCACAAGGGATTCGTCGACGAAGGGACTCGCATCACCCTCTATTGTCGGCAGTTCAAAAACATCTGCCAAACGTTCCAGGTATGTCGTAATTTGTTAATCTGCGTAATTTAATTGTTAATTAGATTGTTAGTTCGATCCTTTCTGTTAGTTCGATCAGCTTAGTTGTTAATTCGATCATTTTAATTGCTAATTAGATAATATTGATTGTTATTTTGTAGTTGGAAATGTTTTGCATGCGTGTTTAGTTGCTTATGTCTTGTGGATTAGAAAATATAATTTTGAGATTGCCAAAATGAAAACGGTGTTCTGCCATGGGATTGCTTTTATCTTGTCTGTGCCTCAGCCCAATGATCTGTTGACCTCTGAGGAGTTTCTGTTAACCTTTTTACCTATGCCAGTTAATTTTGAGAACACCATCAATTTGAGAATCGGAGTTATCTTGACACTTCATAAATTGCCTTTTAAGTAAAACACAAAGATCGCTCCCTGCACCAAGTGAAATGCTATTAAAGTTCCTTTAGAAACACGGTTTATTTCTAAGCAAATGATGTTGAGAAGATTTGCCACTGGTGGGCTCCCACACACATGTAGAACCCAAAGGATTGCTATCTGTGGTTAACGTCGTCTATTGGCGTGTCTTATATCTCTTTGTGGCTATTATTGTCAAAGTCAAGACTGTAAAATTTGTCATTTTGCCAGAACAATTATGCACTAGGGACCTTTACAGTATTGCGACTTTGAAGTTTGCACAAGTTTTATTGGATTTGTCTTTCGCTGTAACACTTTGCTATAATTTATGACAAAGTCTTTGAAAATACTTTCATGTGACATGCCCAGTAGTTTTCTTGCAATTTGAACATTTGTCAATAAGAAAGGAAGATATCATGCAGACTTTGAAGTAGCAGGCCTATAATTTGAAAATCTCTTCTTTTTTATGGTAGCCGTTGATATTTTTGTCTCCTTTGTGCCCCAAAGGAAACCTGGTTGTCCTTTTTCTGTGAAGTTAGAATTTAGAATTTATTTAGAATTTAGCTTTTTAATATTCAACAAATTGAGTTGAATTTAGAGTTTAAACTGTTTTGTATTTGACAGATTGAGTTGAATTTAGAATGTAAACTGCTTTGTATTCGATAAATTGAATTGAATTTAGAATTTAGCCTTTTTAGTAATGTTGACAAATTGAGTTGAAACTGTAAACTGGAGATGATTTGTTTTGCTTGTCTACAGACGCGTGGGAATGCTGTCCAGTGACAGCAATGACCTAGATGACATGTAAGTTCTGGCAAAGTGCCAATTTCTATACCACTGACCTAGATAGAAGTTTGCACGTGCCTATTTCTATACTAGTGGATAAGATAGAAGTTGGCAAAATGCCAATTATGTACCATGACCTAGATAAGATAACAGATTGGTAACGTGCTAATTATGTACCCCTGACCCACATCTGACCTAGATAGCGTCGAGATTGGGAAGAAATGTGAAGGTTTTACGTCGGTGACCTCAATTACACTATGAATGAAGCGCTGATTTTGCTCTTTTATTTGAATGACCCGGATGTTTTCTACGAGTATATATATATATATATATATATATATATATATATATATATATATATATATATATATATATATATCCTGGATCATTGGATCCTGCGTTCTGCTGCCCGCCTTATTGGCCGTATTTTCAAATTTGGCCATGTCTCTAGTTACCCCGTGACGTTCTCCGCAGGCTCCCTTCTGAGCAGCGGATTGCGTATAGGATAGCTACACTAGTCCGGCGCTGCTTACTAGGCCTCGCTCCTGCCTATCTTCGCGAGCTCTGTTGCCCTATCCTCGGGGCTCGGTGTCGGGAACTCTCGATCCCACCGCTCGTAGGCCTGCTCCTTTCTCGGTGGTGGGCCCTCCACCGGGAATGGCCTCCCCGCCGCATCCCGAAGCTTCGCCTCTTTCCCAGGACCCTCTCTCGTAAGTTCTGTTATCTTGTTAGGACTGCTCATTTTAGCCGCGCTAGAGTCGGGGCCACTCTGAATCGTGTATTATTGCCCCGACCTTACTACGTCCTGACTAATTTCTAGAGAAGATCAATAGCCATTGGGCAAGTGATCTACGGTTTTAGGGGCTATTTAATGACCCAATTTTGGCATTAGCAAGTAAGTGAGTAAGTATTTTATTTGCCACGTTCAGTAAATGAATAGAAATGAACAAGACTTGTTTAAATTCTGAGGCAGGCTGTTGGTGAATCACGCATGACGTAGCCCTTCGTAATCACAAAACTATCTACAACTTGTTGGATTTGTACCTGGAGCTATTAAAACTGTTAATGGCTTTCCCACCTGTCTTGATCTACGTATATATGCGTCTATTTTAGATATATATAGTGCCATTTTTAAAACAAAAGAAGCCCGTCTCATGGGTCATCAGCCTTTCTGTTTTTCACAGCTTGACTGGCAGTGACATTTATTAGATCTACCGAAGTGAGGTGTATAAATTGTATATTTTTGACATTGCATCGCCCTGGAGATCCTTTAAGCTGTGGCATGCATTTCTTCTGCACTGGCTGAACCTTATGGCTGCGTTTATCGACCCCAGATGGAGTAGACGTCGGCTTTTGCGCTACGCTCCGCAATTAGGATTCGTTTACGTTCTTACTTAGATGTAAACTCTTGGAATGGTGCACCTGTAAGTGTCACTGCGGAGAAGTGCGCTCTGGTGATCGCGATCGAGGTTCTTGGCGTCGATGATCATGGGAGGATGATCGTAAAGGCAGATGTGAGGTTTCAACAAGTGCCTGTAAATGTCAGGAAGTGGGATTGGAAGTGTGGTGGGCGGACGCGGTCTGGTTTTTGAGGTCCATTCCAGGATCATAATTAGGCGGTGCGTCTCTTTGGTAGACCAAACCCTCGTCGTCTTCTTGGGCCTTTAAACACGAGTGCTTCTTGTTAAACGTGATTTATACATGGTAAACGTGATAGCTTTATGTTAAACATGATTGCTTCATGTTAAACATGATTACATCATGTTAACCGTAATCACTGCTTGGAAAACTTGATTACACAGTGTTAAATATGATTACATCATGTTAAGTTGTGTTACATTATGATAAGCACGATTTTTATCATGTTAATTATGACCAGAGGTCATGTTTGCATCATAATAACCTTGCCACCGTGTTTTCTGTTCGTTTCAGGATCGATGACGACGAAGACGATGATGCAAGTCCCGAGACAAAAGCACAGCGGGAGAAAGTCAGACGGCAGCAAAACAACGCAAGGGAAAGGTAAGTCGGAGAATTTCCGATAATATAATGCAAGATTTTCATGCAATAAACCCTGAAGTAAGGATGTAGAACCCGGCTAAGAGTAAGGTAGCTAAACTTTTATTCCTGTGCTTGGTCTCTGCAAGTGTTGTCCAACAGCCATAGAATCATTGGAAAACGTATCTGGATTTGAACCCAAGACGCTGGCACACAGCGGGTGAATGACCAATGACCATGCTTTGCCACTAATGACTCAGAGTCTGTAGAATTGAGTGCCAATCTGGTTTTGCTGTAAATCTTTTTAATCTGATGATTATGTAATAATTATAGCTTTAGATATTGTTGCCAAGAACTGACTGAGTCGGATGTTTAGTGTAGTGAACATTATGCTTAGATTACGCTGTGCTAAATTATATAGTAGCTTTTGTAGTGGCGCTATATAAATTTGCAATTACCATTGCCTGCATAATTTTGCATTCTGTAACTGGTGCACAGTGGGTTAAACCTTTCAAAATTGGCAGAGCATAATTCAACGGTATTTAAATGGTTAACACATGAAGGATTGATTGGCATCTTTAGCTTGCTGTGAATAATTTGTGCCTAAAGTTACCATAGATTACTGTTCAGATTTTTTATTTTTAAATAGTTTTAGTGAATGAGTTTGTATATGTGTGTTTATGCGTGTGTGTGTGTGTGCGCGTTGTGTTTTTCTCTGCTAAATAGTTCCCGAAAATGTTTCTTTGCTGGGCAAAAGAATTCCCAAGCAGCTTATATCCCATCCAGAACATTTTTAGCTTCAGAGATGGAATTGCAGGACTTTTATATTTGCTGTTGTCCTTCTAACTGAATCATAGAAATTAAGTTTGTCTACAAATTGGATTGACGTTCCTCTTTCAACATAGTCCTACGTCCACAGGCTGTAAACTTATGCTAAGAAATGGTTCAGTCAAAGTGCAGTCACTGTCCAGGTCTAAACATTTAACCCATTCAGATGGCAGTATTTCACAACCTCTCTCTAGTGGTGATCTTTTTCAAGGGGTTCTTATTGCATCCGTTACAGCTTTTTGCCCTTCATGACCCATGGCCATACCAATAGACCTGGTGCGCTCCTCATTAGTGCCAATACAATTTCAATAATTTGAATAACGGAAGCCTTAACTGACCTCAGTTTGAAGCTTGCTGTGAACAAGATAACCGTTGTTGTCTGTGCTGTGTGGCTGTTGTTGTTGTACCACTTAATACCTCTGTTGTACCACTTTGTTGCTTTCGTGGCTTTTGTATATCGCAAACAGCGTGGCACGTGGTTGATTTATTTGCTTCATGGTTGCTCCGTTCCACTGTGCCAGGCAGCACGTTTTTTGGCGAATTCTTTGAACTAATGTCTGCTAACATTGAACACCAAAGTGGCTAGAATGCTCTTGAACACTGTCAATGCAGATGGTGACCGTTGTTAGGGTCAGGGGTTGGGGTGTTGGTAGGCAGTGGTAGAATTTAATGGACGACTACCTGTTAATGTGGTCAGAACTGTGGGCCTCGTTACCAGAGGTTGGTTAATAGGCAATTTGTGTCTGTGTGTATGTAACTAGACATAAATACTTGCACACAGAGTTAGTTTCCAGTGTTTAGCATCTTATGACATTGACGTCACCCTCCTTTATCCAGGTTTGGGACTGGCACTACCATTGTATGGGCTGTGATAGAACTATTCCTATGCTAATATTGTCTAGCTGATGTTGGAGTAGGTTAGGGAGAAGTTTATACACAGACGAATGATGTATGAACACTTCAAAACAGTGTTTATGGGCATTCTAGCCACGCTGGGGTCTTAACAAACCAGACATTATTACGTCAGAGACTTTGATTTATCCGTCTTCTGTGAGTGTTGTCGTAATCGTCTTCCCACAACCGCTTCAGTGTTGTTCGACCGTTGCCTTGTTGCATCCGATCGTGGTTGTCGTTGGAGATTTTGTTTTCGTAAACGGTGATTTAACATAAGCATTGTTATTTTACCCATTTTAATGTTCAGTAAATGTTAACATGGTGGCAATAAGAGTTGTTGGTATTCAACTGGTATTGGTCTGATTGGCACTTGATTTGGTTCAAGGTTTCTTAAGTTTTGGCTTACCTATTCTTATTGTAGCTAATGTTTAATCAGTGGTGTTTGGAGATAACTGTATCCTCGATCAATATAGACAGATTGATTTTAATTTTCGGTTTGACAAACGGGTACAATTAACACCATAGAATACAGCTTTGTCGGTGATTTTAGATAAGTGTCTTTAAAAAGTTATCGAAAGGCGCTGTTTAAATGGTTAGATACGTCTTATGCTGTCCATTATTATAGGTTTCGGGTGACTACTTTTGCTTTTGTACTGTCTGCACTTTAGCAAACAGATCTAGGGTATTGTTGACCTTTGAAAAATCTATAAATGTGTGCTAATCAAAGTGTCAGTTTCTAATAAATGTGTGTTTGCAGATCAGTTGATTTAACAGCCTGCCTGCTATGTGATTTGTTTTGTGTGTGTTTGTGGCGTGCGTGTGTGTTTCGTAGATTTTTGCAATCGATTTTCTGTCCCGACTTAAGAGTATTGTGTGCAATAAATTTTCATTTTGAATGCAATTTCAGCCCATAGTTTTCGTAAACAACATAAGGCCTGTCTTTAAAGTGGCTGCATTGCCCCTCAAGAATCGTTTTATAAGGCATAGATTTCCCTACCAATTCTACCCATTCTGGATAACAATGGCGTTCAATTTGTTGCTGTTAAAAATTGACACTAAATAATCAGTTTTTTAAGCGTCCAATATATAAAAAAAATTTGAAGTCGGCCATTTCACATTATTGAACTTACTGACATTACTATTTGCGTTTTTTTAAACAGCTGTATCACTTATAAGTTTCACAACAGCTGCTATTTCACTGTTTCAAACCATTTTGGGGTTTTCTCTTGGAAACCTTGTTGTTTCTACTTGCAGGTTTAAAGTTGATCCCTTTCTGAATGAAGATTTTCAGCTTTCCGTTTGTGTTTAAGATTTTATATTGCTACCCCCAATGAAGTTGCAGTATAAGATGACATTAGATAAGCTACTATAATGCAATTTATATTATTTTATTCCAAATTCATTTTAGCTCGAGAACACGACCAAATTATATCAATCAATATTGCTACAACTTTCTTACTCGCAATAATGTTCACGTTCTAAGTAGGTTACAAGATATTTCGTTTGAGCATTTAAGAAAGATCTATGCTGCTTTTTTATCGTTGCAGTCTCCACCAACATGTCTATTTATTCGTATGCGTGTGTGTGTGTGTGTGTGTGCTTGTGTTTGTACGTATACGTGGTGTAGCGTGCTTTGCACTGATTCTGTGTGCGCTGTCTATATAGATTGCGCGTCAAGGATATAAACGAGGCGATCAAGGAGCTCGGCCAAATGATTTCCATTCACACGGGCTGTAGACAGCCAATGACGCGCCTGATGATAGTCCAAGAGGCCGTCAATGTTATTACAAACCTTGAACTGAAGCTGAAAGGTATGCCCGAACAGCGGCGGTGGGGGCGGCATCCTCCTGTGTGCCGCACCCTGGCATGTGTTATGCTCCGCCCCGTGGCATGCTGTACACCCCCTCGTTGCGTCCGGTTGTGCATCTTGCACCGGTCGAGTCGTTTGTGGATGGTATATACTTGTGCATGGTCGTTTTCCCGTTTGGGGCTGGCTTCGCATTTCCAGGTTTCCACCATCAAGTGGCTTTTTCGAGTCAATTCAGTCAAAAGTCGTTTATTGAAATATTACCAGTTTTACAGGATGGCAAAGTACTGGCACTAAATAAATCTCCTATTCAACTAATGTAGTTTGCAACATGTATTTGCTTATTTTTGCTGCCCTCTTATCTATTGTCGGACACCATCCAATGACGTAATTTGCTGGATTACCTAGAAAGCACTGAATGACCTTATGCTAGACTATATCTTAGACTCGACATTTGAGTAACAGACAACCGGAACAGATATCGGCGGCGATTCTCATGGAAAAATCAATTACAAGTCCCGCGTTTTCTATGGGATTCGACAGCTGTTTATTCTCTGTTTCTGGACCCACTACGTGGTCTTCCCGACCATCTGAAGATTGCGACATCCATAGAGACACTCAGATCACACAGCTCAAGACCTATCTTTTTAAAATATGATATGAGTGTCATAGATTTTTCTAACTCATGTACAGCGCTCTTTTATTCTTCCTCGTCCGCCATATGGCACTATATAAATCGTCTTATTATTATTAATAATATTAATTATTATTATTATTGGCCTTTACTGTTGTTACGAGGTTACCGTTTTGGCCCTTTGGGTGTGGTTATGCGAAGCCAACCTCTAGGGCGGATAAGGTGGTCTGGAAGAACGTCTTAACCACTGGCATGTTGGTGCATGGCTATTCCACGTGTGGTCCGTTTATTTGCTTGTGATGTACCATAAGTAAGTTTCGTTTTGACTGTTCTGCATGTTGCCAGGAATGCACCTCTGCACAGTTATATGTTATGTTCAACTTTTTTATTCATAGTTTAGAGAATGTATCAAAATTTTAAAACTTTCAATTGGCAGTTTATCAAGTGAAGTCTAAAGATTATTCACTAAATTTTGAAATAAAAGTGAGCTGATGGACGTCAGAAATTTTCAATAATTTCCATCTCAAATTGGTTCACAGTTTCGATAAATTTTGGTCATTGCAATTTTTATTTAGTTGAAAATTCAGATGAGCTGGGTGCCGTTACATCTGTCACTGATGCTGTGCTAGGATTCTAGTACGGTACATTGTTATTAATTTTCTTGAATTCTGTGCCTATGAATGATGCCAGTTCTTTCGACTCGTCAAATAGAATGAGTGATGCAAAATTTCAGTTTATGAAAGTTTTTGTGCTACATACATTCTTTACAGTAAAACTGAAAATTAAAGCAAAGAACTGTACAAATTAAATAAATAGCTCAATCGTTTTGCAGTACCGTGACAGATGTGACGTACTAATTCATTGAAAAAATATCTTCTTTGGACTGCGTTTAACCCTGTAAGTCTCAAACGAGTCCTAAAGGGTTACAATGAGAACTGCCTCTTGGAGTCTTGTAGATGTGCATGCCGTCATATTTTCCTTCGTAACTGCATGCTAGTTATCTCTACCCTAACAAAGGCTTCACAAAACAATGAAACATTTCGAATTATCGTCTCCAGTCTTGTTAAGCACACGACTTAAAGGGGCGCTAAATCGAAAACAAAATTGCCGGGGCGGGCCGCTGTTGCCCGCTCCGCCCCCATTCGACCCCCATAGGCCGTTTGACTGCATGTTTGACTGTACTTGGTTCTGTGTCCCTCACAGGGTTCGTGTGCGGGATATAAATGACGCTTTCAAGGAGCTCGGTCGCATGGTAACTCTTCACCTCCGTCTTGATAAGCCGCAAACTAAGCTCGGCGTCCTTCAGCACGCCGTCTCCTTAATAGCGTCGCTTGAGCAGCAGGTCCGAGGTAGGCGAAAGCGCGTCGTCTGATTGGTTGATTATTGGGGCGGGCGGGAAGGGTGCGTTTTCGCTGCGTCCTTTTTTTGTTTAAGCCTCTTTTACTCACGCTTTGTGTTTTCTTTTCGATGTGCTCGTCCTTGGCAGGGTCCGAGTGCGCGATATTAACGAGGCATTTCGAGAGCTCGGCCGTATGTGTTCGCTGCACCTACGCAGCGAGAAACCGCAAACAAAGCTGATCATACTGCAGCAGGCCGTTACCGTAATTACCAGTCTAGAACAACAAGTAAGAGGTAGGGGACCAGTCAAAAACAGGTTAAAAATAGGGGACCAGCCTAGAACTGTAAAAGGTATTGGATAAATCTAGAAAATGGAACCAGTAGCGGGTATAGGAGACCTTTCTAGAACAAGTGATAGGCAGAGAACCGGTTAAGAACAGCAATTATCAGGTAGGGACTAGGCGTTTGGACTGTTAAACAGTGCACTGCAGAGCAATTTGGGTTCATGGCCCTGTGCAGGGTAATAATCTAAAGGTAGGGCTATTAAAGAATTAGGGTACCGTAATCGGAATCTGTCATAGTTTGATGACAAGGTAAGAGAATCAAACAGTTAGGATAGGCTTTCAGTGACGTTTATGTTATGGTATCAAAAAATTTATGTTCTCTGCAGTATGCTGATTAAAAAATAGAAGATGAGAAGAATTAGTTATGTGTGGTCAATGTAGTTGGTGATCCACAGGTAAGCGTACTGAAGAATTACACAGTAGCAGAGGCGTGCTTTGGCATAAAACGTAATATGGCATTTTCTGCATGTGTTCTGTCTGCTTTCTTATATGCTGAGGCTATGAATCTGCGAATAACAGGTATGCTAGTTATACATGCTGTGCTAAATATCTGCACATAGCAGGTATGCTAGTTACATATGCTAAATATCTGCAGATAACAGGTATGCTAGTTACATAGGCTGTGCTAAATATCAACAGATAACAGGTATGCTAGTTACATATGCAATGCTATGTATCAGCATATAACAGGTATGCTAGTTACTCGTTTGATTAGCAAGTTCTGCTATTCTGAACTTGGCTTGTATGGTAATCTTGAGAGAATCCTAAATTCAGGCATGAAGTAAGTGTCAGGCCTGCATGCTTTCTGAGGGTGGTAGCTGGGGTGGTTAATACTTCATGGCTTTGGATTTTTAATGGGTTTTGTACTGTAATGTAAAGACATAAGTTCGTTTGGTGCCTGTTGTAGTGGAACAGTCATAGAGACAGAATTGATATAGCACTTTTGTAAGGTAGTTGCCAACGCCCAAGGCATTACGAGAATGCCCACCTGCATGATGCAGGTCTTCAGATGTTGGCCTTATTGCAGATTTGCTCTGGTGCACCATTGGTTGATGCCTTGTGCATTAGACTCTAGTGCTACAGAAGCTACATATTGATAGTAATATTGCATGCATAGAATTTGGATGGTTGATGTATTGCACGGTTATTAGTTACTTTAAGCGAGCTGGTGGTATAAAAAGATCAATTTCTTGTGGTCTTTCCTTTTGCCAACATTCGTCACATTCCATCTGGGTTCAGAACCTTTCATGGGGCTGGAAAGGCGCTATATAAATGTTCTGATAAATACATGCATAAATACTTACATACATACATACATACATACATACATACATACATGTGTACAAACAATGCTTTTGTTTAGGCCAATCTGTCAAACCAATTCACATAAGGAGGAAATGGACAGACTGACAGACAGGTGGTAAAATGAAGGAGACAAAGTTAAAGAGACAAAGACAAATGCGGAGAGACTGAAGCAAACATGAAAAGAAAGAAGCATGCATGGAGCGGCACTGGAGCCACAGAGACAGAATTGAGGAAACAGAAACAGACGTGGACAGAGATGCAGAACGAGATGTTGAAGCGCTTAGGTGACCACGACCCAAAAGTTGCATGTAAGATGGAGGCCTTGGAAAGAATGGTTTGAGCCTTTAAGTTTGTCTTCTGTTCTTGACTTTGTCTCACTCTGTCTTGCTTTGTCCCTTTTATATCTAACCTGCCTGTCTATGTCTCACTCTGTATCTGTTTGTCTGTCTCAGTTTTGTTATGTATCTCTCTTCATATGTCTCTCCAATGGTCTCCATGCCTATTTTGAGCAAACCTTTACATAGTATAAGTGCCACTAATTAACCTGTCTGTGAGCATCCATTAGTTAACAACTTTGCAATTTACGTGTTTGCTTCTAAGCTCTTACATACCTTTTTATATCTTATATATATATATATATATTTATAGCTTTTAAAATCTTTTTATATGTATATTTTTCGTATCGACGTTTAGAACGAAATCTTAATCCCAAGGCAGCATGTCTAAAACGGAGGGAGGAGGAGAAGGCAGAGGAACTGCCTGGCCGTTCCATGATGCCTCCCCATCAGTCTAACGCACCCAACAAGGTGAGCTTCAAACACACAGGTCATGGCGTCGGCACTTCGCTGCTAATGGTTTAGCTGTTTTCACGTAAAAGTAAGGTAGTATAATATTAATGTAATATGAACTGATGTAATGGAGTAGTTATTACTATTGCTGTTGCTGGTGCTACTATTGCTACTGCTGTTACTACTACTGCTACTACAACTGCTGCTTATTATTATTATTATTATTATTATTATTATTATTATTATTATTAGCATCTGCTGTGGTTTTATTTAGAAACAGTGATTTTATTATTTATATGTTAATTATTTATTTATTGTTAGTAAACTTGTGGAGTTCTAAATTAGGCTGAGCTCAGTGATTTCAATTTTTTCCATTTCTATACTCTGCACTGTTAAAAGTTGAATGACTTATTAGGATTTAGGCTCTTGATTTACTGTTGTATTGATTGATTGATTGATTGATTGAATGGTAGATCAATCGCTTGAGTGATTGATATCATCGATCAAGCACTCGATTGATTGGGTGAATGATAAAGTTCTGTCACTTTGGTGATTGAAAGTGAATCTCAATGTTTGATGTGTTTGCATCTCATAAGTTGCTTGAATGATTTATTTATTTATTTATTTATTTATAAAACCAATGTGCCTTCTAGGTGCCAACATACCATGCATAGTTGCTTACATTCATAAATTTCTGTGAAGTCTAATCTGGGGAAATTTTTTATATTATGTCCGGTACTTTATTTTTTGACAAATACCTTGTGTACGATGAAGAAACTGTGTTGTGATCATTTATTATGTCGGAATTCACATGTTTGAAATATTCAGACAAAGTATTTACAGAACTCGATGTTCTTTGCTTCAATTAGATCACAAAATTATTTATTGGGTTTCTGTAATGAAGCATAGAAAATTATTTCATCAGAACCTGGTTAGTTCTTGTAATTCTGTACACAGTTTTCATTGATACTGAAAATTCCCATACTTTAGTTTAAGCAGTAATTTTTAACCTGGTCATACCTAGCTGTTCCAGGAAGTTGGCACTTCTGAAGGCACTCTCTTCATCTGCTTACGTGCAGGGATGGGCAAATTACTCGGAAAAATGTAATTGAATTACAAATTACAAATTACTTTGGGAGATGAAATGTAATTTCAAATTACAAAATACATGGGAAATGTAATTGAATTACAAATTAACAAATTACAAATTGCGTAATTTAAAGTAATTTCAATTACGTAATTTCAATTACTGCCCATCCCTGCTTACGTGTTGGTATTTTAGCAGTTTTGCTTTTCAGTGATTTTGGTGGACAGTTTTATTTTGAAGTGCTTACTGATGCATGAATGTAATTTTGTATTGTCTTACCTGTATATTGCATTGTATAGGATTATAGAGTGATGCCTGCATGTTATGATACTCTCTTCGTCTTTACATAATTGTACTTAAACTGTGGATGTGCCATAGCGACATAGCCAACCATTAAAGTCTGAATGGGCTGCACATTGCAGAAGTTCGTGACTAGATCTGATTAGACTAAAATTGGCGTTCTTCATCATAGAATTTGTGTAGTATACCTTCATCTGTATATTTAAATCTGTGCATTTCTTCAAGCTGTCGTGTTTATATATAGTGCTGTAGAGTTTCTAGCTTAACTTTTACGTTTAAACTGGTATATTTGTCACACTGCCCTTCTGTGTCGCTTGTTGAGTTGCCGTATTTCCGGTGGTGGATGTTTGATTTGTTTTGGCTACGGTCTTTCCGCTTTCCATATGCAAAATCTACGACTAAAAATGCTGGGTTTGTTCTTTTGATCAGCTTCTCTGCTATGCCCCACCGCAGTTTGGTATGCCAAGCACAATCCACGGTTTTCAAAATAGATTTCTTGAGATGTGATTCGTTCTGGAACTGTTATCATAACAGCAACACATGCAGTCTTCTTCAAACCGTTGTAATTTGCCTGTCTTTTTTTCTTAAAGTTTGTAACACTGATCTCTCTTCGTCTCTCCCAAACTGCCTGATCTTAATAAAAAGTTAAATGGTACCTACGACAAGCCCCGAAACTTAAAAAGGAGAGCTCTCTCAGACTGCTGCATCAGAGCTTGATCACAGTTTCCGTGTACGAGGAATGTTTGTTAAACTTTTGGTGTCGGTCTTTGGTTTTCTGCCTGCCTTTGTTGTGGCTCACGTGACAAGAGCATCAGAGAACTCTGCAACTGGTGATGGTTCTAGTATGTTCGCAGTTCTTTGCCGATGTTCGAGCGCTGACGTATTTTGGTCCTTTTTCTCTCTGACAGTACAACAGTTTCGCTGGATTGCCTCTGTCCGGACTGGCATCACCTTGCACTCTTCCTGGTCTGTATTGACTGCTCCAGGGAGTATTTATTTCAAGAGAACTATAAGACTATTGTGTTTTACTGTGGCAGGCTTTATCTGATTGTAAGGCACATCTTCTACGGAAATGTGAAATTAGATCATCTTCGATGATGTCTGTTCAGTTTGAAGTAGAAATAACAATGCTTATCTTAATGGCAGAAATAACAATGCTGATTATAATGCCTTGTGTTAGATGTAGAAATAACAATGCCAGTAATTATAATGTCTTCTATAACTAACAATTCTGATTATTTGTTATCAGTTAGATGTAGAAATAAGGGTTCTAATTACTGTATGTTTGTTAGGTCTAGAAGTAACATTATTGACCATGTCTGTTGTTTTGTTAGTTCAAGAAATAACACTATTGACTACTGCTTCTGTTTGCACGGTTATTCGTTCACTAACAAATTTACGTAGCATTAACATTTTTTGTTTTGTTTTTAAATCTCGATCTTAAATGCATCAATTTTATGCTCGATGTTGTGCATTATAGACTAGCTAATGACAGCATGTTATTGCCCGACAGGCAGCGTTGCAATGCCATAGCCTCATCCTTGACCAGCATGTTTCCCTTGCATGCGCCCACGAGTGAGCTTGCGCTTTGATCGACCTCTAAACCAGGTGTCACCGGCAGCACCTCTCCTATTTCTGATGCTGTGTTACAGGGTCAGGATACTAGGCCGCCCTACCCAGTCGATGTTGGCGCTCACCATCTCTACCACCAAGTGACCGCACCTCGGTAGTACTGCGCCCCCGGCCGTTCGGTCCCTGGCCAGTGGTCCAGCCTCCTCTTCCTCCAGTAGCTTCATGCTATAAGGACAGATTGCGGGGCGCGTGCGGCCCACCCCCCGTGGTAAATGCGACGGACAGGAGTTACTCTGGAGACTCGATGCAGTTATAGCATTCGGACGTTCGCTCGGTCTAATTGCGCTTTTATTTTGGCACGATGCAGGTGGTCAGGGCCTTGCCATGTCCTGGGGTAGCGGCGGTGCCCTCGAACCAGGCCCCGGTGGTCTTCTAGTCGGCTACCTGGCGGACGACGAGCATCGGCCCAAGTCGGCGGCGATCGGCGCGGCGGCCATGACCGGCGGCTGCCATCCGTACCTGCAGCAGGAGAGATACGTCGTCTCCGCGGCAGACGACCACCGTGGTCCAGAGATGGCGCTGCATTCGATGGATGCCTACGGTAACCACTACGTGCCTTATCACCATCACCAGACGACTACAACCGCGTTTCATCCTCATCCGCAGATGTTCCAGTTCGAAGTGCCACCGGTGGCCAGCGATTCCGGGACCTTTTCCACGTCGGACTACATGTCGATCGCGGTAGAGCGGAACGCAGCCCTTCCTCCTCCGCCGGAGACGGTAGAGACCGGCTATGGTCGTGGTGACCAGAAAGTGACTCTAGATCCCTACTATGCTGAGACAGTTGACGTTGGAGCGCTGGTGGCGGATGCGTCCGATTGTCCAGTAGTACATTCCAGTTACGAACTGGACACAGAAAACGGACATGACGTCACCAGCGGGGAGAACGATGCCCTCGCGGTTGCCGTGGAAACGGTTACCGAGGAGCGGGGCGACGTCGAAGGTGTCAGTGACCTGTCGACCAACATTACTCGCGGCAACGAAGTCAGTGTATTTGAGCCAACGTCAGCTGCGGCTGGAGCAGACACTGGATCTGGAACAACATCAATGGAAGATCCAGAGGCGAAGGAGGATTCGACTGCAGTGGACACTGTCGACGACAGAGCTAGACTTGTTCAGTGTTCTTTGGCCGAGGCAGCTGAAGAGCAGTGAACCAGCGTGCGACGTGGTTGCAGATGACATGGCGGCGAAGTGTTGCTAGACTTTTATCTGTTGTGAATGAATTCTTCGATGTAGGATGTATTGTTAAGTGTACATGTAATGTTATGCAGCTGAAAACGAGGCTACAGATCGAAGCGGTTCAATGGATCGAAGCGGTTCAATGGATTGAAGCGGTTCAGTTGTTGTGTAAATTTGGTGTGAGACTGCTTTGGTTGTGATCAGATCTGACCTAGAATTGCTCCTAAGTGTGAAATCCTCCTTTGTTAATTGGAAAGCGTCTGTTTATGGGGTGAAAATGTTCTGGTGCAGTGAAATCTTCCTGCTGTTATGTAAAATTGTTCACTCTTGATGTAGCATACACTGTGCCATTTCCAATACACTGCCAGTATATAGTATGAATTATTGCATACAAATGCTTGTATGAGATTGGCATATATTTACAAAAAACATATTCCTATTTGCAGTAACTTAAGTAAGTAAGAGTATCTAAATTATAATATGTTGATTCATATATATTTAGGTTAACTGCGGTCACTATTTCTAAACATATATATATATATTGTTTCGAAAATGCCGCTATATAAATGCTTTGCTTTAATCTGTAACTCAGATTTTGATCGTCTTTGAAGTGTGGACAATCTGACTTTGTTGCTATGCGTCTATGAGGTCAAAGAGGTCAACCATGTTCCTCAAAACCCCTCTTTTTAAGCTGGCCTCATTTTTGAGCTCACCAAAAGCAAGAACCTAGACTTGCACGTTTCTCAGAGCTAGACCGTGAGTTTCCACGTGAAGCGCCTCATATTCGACACGCTATGAATCCCAGATGTGCGCCGAAAGTTCTGACAGATCTCGGTGCTTATTGTGTCTGACGAGTTGATTTCTTCGGGTTCCACAGCCTATATGTCAGACCGGCGATGGCCAAAATATACGCTGATTTACCACTTTAGCCGTCTTTTGTATTTTTCTAGTGGGTAATGGGTTTAGAACTTTTCAAAGCGTATATGCCATATTCGTTACAAAGACGCCAAATTTTCTGCCAAACTTTTCGTGTGATTTTTCTTAATTTAATTTCAGCCAGCAGTTTCAAGTTGTTGGGTCTGTTTTCTGTTGTTATACACTTTACGGTCTTATTTCTTTAAAACTGAAGATCCTTTGGCCCGCACACTTAGTCCGAAATATTAGTTATTTAATTTCTAAACATTTTACTTGATGAATTTTTGCATCGAAAGGTGTCGCTAGACGAGTGGCTTTACTCTGGGCCAAAGATTTTAACAGGGAGGGCTGTTTTTTCTTAAATGGAAGTAAGTACGCAAGTAGACTACTGGCAGTAATTTGTAAAACCGACAAGACGAGCAGTATTATAGGCCTTCGTGAAAGAAGGATTATTGGGGTACGTGCAGTCGTTCGTGTTCTCGCAGCAAGGCTATTCAGAAGCGCGCACAGATGGCAGGCCTAGGCTATCACGCTGAAGTGTAGCCTACACAGGACCTGCGCAAAGTACAATCAGTCGCCAGCATAACACGTCTAAAGAAAACGGTCGCCAGCATTTTAAACATGTCTCAAGATATAACGGAGCGTACGGAAGTGTATTTTTTGTCACTTCCAAAGAGTCACTCCTTAGCTCTATGATCTTATGCCATACAAACTGTTCAAAATAATGTTTGCCGACTTCGTTGGTCTTTGTTGCCATAAGATTTCGTTAAACTGTGGGCATCCATCCTCATAGTGTCTGATAGGTGGTCATAACTGTGATCCTATTATCTGGTAACAGACCACAGTCAGTGTGGCCTACTCCGACATGATAATGCTGTCACCTAACGTTAGGGACGCAGTTCAGAAAGTTGACGGCAAAGAATCCTGCCGGACACCTTGATGCTTTTCAAAACTACTTAGACCTAATCAAAGCATCAGTGGAAAAAATAGCAGACGCATATTAGTGTAACTTTTCGAAACGTCTCATTTCCCGTCTGATGTTTTGCGGGAACTTGAAAAGAAATGATGTCTCAAGCTTCGACTCATAATAATATTACGTTTTGAAGTCGTCGTAAATTTCAATCAGGCGCAGATGGTTTGCGGAAGACGTCGGCGAGACAGCTTTTCAGGTTCATTTTGATCTCGGCAAAACGCTCGTTCGTCGCGATTTCTTGCTGTGAGAATTTCACGCGAGAGAAATTATTTTCTTCTCAGGCTTCGTCCTTTGAAGTCCAGGCGTCTGGCTGATTGTTTGCCGATGTCGAATTAAGCATTGACGTGGTCCGCCATTTTCTCATTGGCAGTGAGACGCTGTTATCGATGCCCAATATCGTTTTCTGCTCTGAACTACTCGGTTTAATAACTACCACTATTCGCTCTGAAATTCTACGCTTATTGTCCCGTCAGAATATCACAACCTGCCACTGTTTGCTCTCTGACAGTGCCAGTCCCAAGCCTGGATATAGGAGGAGGGCGACGCTAATGATCTTTGTTATCACACAGTGTCGTTAAACTGAAACTACTGCAACCTGCATCTTGTATGACTTTGCCTAATGTTAAATTTGAAAAAGCTAAACGTCAATTTCACATGTGAATGTTAGGCTATATATAGGCCTATGTATATGCTAGGTCTTCAGAATGCCCTGAACAATATTGCCTGTTTAAGTTGTTTCTGAGTCAGCTTAATTACCACAAATAAACGAATTTGTTTGATTGATTGATTGATTGATTGATTGATTGATTGATTGATTGATTGATTGATTGATACATGGGTGTACCATTTTAGGGTTCTAGCGCAAGCATAATATATCACATATTCGTTTTAGCACATCTCCCATTACAAAAGTTCAGAACTTCAGATATGAAGCTTTTCTAACACAGACGCTATGGGTAACACCAGTGGTAGCCTAACTGTGTAACAATATTATGCAACAGGCTAAATTTTAATTGTTACTGTTTTGTGTAGCCAGAGCCCTTTTGTTCTCGAAACGTCGGACTAGTTGTTTGGATTTTGTTATGTAACTTATACGAAGTCGTTCACTTGTTGATTTGCTAAATTGTTGTTCGTTATATAGTGGGATGGCTGGCGTTCAATTCGTAGTCTTTGTCATCTCGTTCTTCCTAATCGTCTTGGACGTAGCCTCTAGTTGCCAGTGTTTTGTTATGCCTCGCGATTCGTGGTATTAAATACACTTGTCAAGTTGTCATGCATAATTATGTTAATGGTGGGATTGTCTGAACGTATCTTTACGTTTACTTTATGTAGCGTCTTTTACTTCTGCTCGTATAGATGGCACACCCAAAACATCTCATCAGCTTTATATCGAGTGTTGAATTGGTATTTAACTCGGTCAGAATCGGACTTTGTTTGCTGTTAAATTAGTAATAATGATATCCTCTGTCATACGCGTGGCATTCGTTTTTAAACTGATGTAAATAAATTCTAGGAGCACAGATGCAGTTGTGCACTTTGGATGTTGTAAATTCTCCAGTCAAAACGTTGCAGCATGGACGAGACTCACTTGTGCACGGTATATAATGGCTGGGAAATTTGCATTCGAAAAAGTGCATTTCAGACAGCTGGTGGTATTCGGTTTTTAAATTTGGTGTTGGGAGCTGGTTTTTTTTAGTTCTAAATGTTTTTTGTAGTCGAAGTCTTGGTAAGCAGGCATTACTGAGAAAACTCACAAATGTACGAGTGTTGTTCAAGTCAGTAAATGTAACGTGTAATATGCATCCTTAAACATAAGCTATTTTTAGCATACTGTACGTGTAATTAGTAATAGCTGTAAATGTTACAGTTTAAGATGAGCCGTTGCATTACCATGTAAATTGTCTCAAATTCTGATGTAATGCAGTAAAAGTTACTGTGACTCGATAAAAAGTTGCTTTTGGGTAGCGATGCAAAGTCTGCAGATCGGTCTTGCAGAAAGTTGTTTGGAAATTGGAATTGGTTGGCTGTGTGTAAATAGTAGGTTGGCCTCCGATGAAATGTTTTGTTTTGGACTGGTTGAAAGTGAAAGAAGACTGTAAAAAGCTGTCCGTGTTTTGGTGTTTTTTTTAAATGTCAAAGTACCTATAAAATCCAAAAAGTTTGATTTCTGCAAAACAGCATTGCAGCATCTTTGATCTTTATTAATTAATCTACAAGTTTTTTAATTTTTCACAAATGAACCTAAAATATGTTTATCGCACTCACTCTTTGACAAAATCACCAATATCAAGAACTACATGTACTTCAATATCACAAGAACTGAGTGCATTGCTTAGATAATGTAGCTCTATGCCAAGGACTAAGAAAACAGGAAATTTATGCAATTACATGTAAACTGCTTTCAACTCACTCAGTTCCAGTTTTTAAAAGTCTTTCGATAACTTTTCCAAAATCTGGCCGGATTCAATGTGTTATTAAACTTTAGAACGGGATGCCACATTTAAACTCAAAACAACATCACAAAATCACTTTGATTAATTCAGTACAAGTACAATCAGACTAGCAATTCTAGATTCGTATCAACCAGCAATTATCCGTGCTGCAAGGGCATCATCATGCCTACATTTGGACACGTAAACATTGCAGTTAATGGCTTCAGATATTTGAACATCTCGAGATCCACTTCAGACAACCAAATATTAATTCGACAAGATTTCTTTGTTGATGAAAGGATTTGGCCAAACAAATGTCGGCTGAATAGCACCATTTCTGAAGAGTCTATCTTTGTGACTATCAGGCCCCGACTCGATCAAGTGACCAAGCACTGTCCAGCGACTCCAATCTCTTGTACGACAAGTCCTTCCAGCTGTAGTCTTCAGTCAACGGTGCCTTATCTTTCTCTGTGTCACACTGACAAAGTACAAACATTAATAAAGCATAACTAAATATTCCTTACAATCCTTTACATATCCAAGGTACGATATTTTTTTATGATTGATTGATTGATATGGTGAGGTAATCACATATAGCGCAAAGTATTGTTATCATGCATTAAAATTTCATTAAGTAAGCACTACTATCTACTGACTAGGCATCAATCGATGGTGCCAAGCAATTGTGCATTCAGGACTTGCCCAAGGTTCCTACACAGTAACCCTCTAAGTGGAGTCTCAAACCTGTATTCTCTGCGTTACAAGGCGAACGCTCTAACCAATCGGCTACTATGTCCTACAGTTAAGGTATATCCAAAGGTTTGTCTGTTCTCTGACACATTGGATTTCATCAGATTCCTCCAATATATTACAATTTCGACTACGCCTTGTGCATTAGGACAACAGCGATAAAGAAGTCGTTAGAATAGAATGATGCTAGATAATCATCTTTACCGGCACGGTCTTGGATTGTACGATATTCCATAACGGTAATCTAAACAACCTGTAACCGCCTGACAATGAGTTGTCATGCAGTTGGATTTGATGCATGGGAAATTGATGGATGCCATTTATCACACAGATAACATAGAACTACATATCTACTCTAATGACTTATACAATTGACACTTACGTGTTTCACGTATATGTATCTGAGAGAGAAAATGACGAGCAGTGACACTCCCAGCGCAATTCCAATGGCGCCCGCAATCAACAGCATTTCGCCTGTTACAAGCAACAGACAGCGAACACTATTGAACAATATATTTTCATCTTGGCTGTTGAATCTAATAACCAAAAATCTTTACCACTGCTAATTCCGTTTTAGTCTTACTTGCTTTGCCCGATCACCAAAATATGCTGAAATACATTCAATCAAAATGCATCATTCATTGACTATTACCGGTAATTTGAAAGTACAGTCATTCAGAGGGATCAGGGAGGGAGGGGTTTAGGGTAATGGTAACACTGGCATGAAAAGGTCGACTTAGCCTTTCATTCGCCAGGTGGTCTTGGTAAAATGAGAAGTAGGACTTAATGGACGCCTTGCTTGGATGCCATACAGTTAAATTCAACCCTGTAATAACTTATGATCATCCGTTCATACTATAATTTGTAATCATACCGTGGTGTGTGTCAGTTTGAATTAATAAAAGAAGAATATATAATTAGCACTAATATCTAGAATATGCCTAGTGTTTTGACTTTCAGAAGCTACATAATATAGCATCAATGCAAGTTACATTGAAAAGAATTTCTAAAGAGAATTTTGCTAACGTACTTGTATGTGAAGTACAAGTGACTCCCTCTTTATCCACACAGTCCTTGTGACATGGCCACATGGTACAGTCGATGGCATCTACAAAGGAAGCCAGCTTTTATTCGGTCAAATAATATTAAATTTAAATTTACTGTAAATGCAGACTATCCAGATTATAAGTTATATATAATCATACTAGATTAGATTTAGATCTGATCAGTGATTACAGATGCGTGCATATTAGCGCTCTAGGTATGTGATCCAACAATTGTGGGTCTGATGCCAACCATTTGGCAGCGATGGGTACGAATAAATGATCTCCATTGTCCTCGGTCATTTGTCAAACCCATTGTGATGTCCTCATTTATATAATCTATCCAGCTTAGTCTTGTCTGCCTTTGTTTCACAATCAAGATTACGATTACAATTACCGTATATCTGTGCCTCCCTCCTTGACCCTTGGATCTCCACCTGGAACTGATATTTACCCTACATGCCTATCGACCTTGTTTTGACTGTGCGCCAGTGAATAAGCTGGTTTCAACGACTTCGCTATTCTGAACGCTGTAGAAATCTGTGGATTACGATTTGTGTTCATGGTATAATGAGGAACATACTTGTCGCTATGTTGCACTGTCGACCCGCAAATCCTGGAGCACATCGACACTGAAAGTCGTTTTGGAGATCAAAGCAGGAAGCACCATTCATGCATGGAGAACTCTTACAGTGGTCTGTGTCTACGGAGAAAAACCAACCAAAACATCTAGTAAGAAAGTTGGCCAGTCAGTGCTTGAGATTACCTGTACAGAACCAGGACAATTATTGTAATTTGTAATTTTGCTGGAGGTGTCGTATCAGTGGCGGCGCCACAGGGGGCTGCAGGAGGGGCTTAGCCGCCCCCTAACTGAGGCTCAGCCCCCCGAATAAAAGTGGGAAATCACTGCAAATCACAGGGAGGAGGGGCAAAAGGTTAGGGCAACTGGAGCTTTAGCCCCAAACCTGAAATCCTGGCGCCCCACTGTGTCGTATTGTACACAGCATGTGTGTGACCATTTTCAGCCAGTTTCTGTTCCTGCATAGGGACCTTGAGCAGGTCCTTCGCACACAATTGCTCAGCACCACAAAATGATGCTGGTCATAAGATAGCAGAGCTGAATATATGCACAATAATAATGATAATAATTATGACAAATTAAAATATCGTTAAATGGAATCAACGTACCGATAGCAGTTTCACAGAACAGACCATAGTACCCTTTCTGACAGGAGCAGAAAGAGTTCACATCGTTTTCTGAACATGAACCACCATTTTGGCACGGAGTCGTTTCGCATTCTACCAATTCTGGAAGACGGAAAAACAGCCTCAACCGGTTACACTGCGAACAATGCTACTACAGACTTTTAAGTCTTTATCCTTAACTGTTAGAAAAACTCTTTGCAACATGTTACACACTGTTTATGCAAAAAGTATGTAAGTAAGTAACTATATCCTTTATTCAACCAACTATTAACCACAATTCAACCTGTTGCAGACATTCTAGCACGCAAGACATTTATTATTAGGATGATTTACTGTGATTATATATACTTCTAAATGTACACCAAAATGCAGTTAGCAATTGGTTCAATAAAGGATATACTTACTTACTTACATTTACACTGGTACAGCATCAGACAAAGTGTATTTGAATGTGTCCATGATTGTCACATGGAGCCCACTGAGAACCTGCAACCAGTGGATTGAAAACCAAGCATGCTACTGAACAGATCACCCATCACCCATGCCACATGAGTAGTAAAGAAAGCCAGAACCAAACACGACGAACACTTTCTAACCGCTGTTATACTTGACTTCATCGTAACATCGAATACGAAGAGCAGAATTGTTTGTCCACACAGACATTTCATCCGCAAACTCTTTCCAGAGTTCCGAAACAAAATACGGTTCTTCTATCGTCGACTTCGCGGATATGAGAAAGTTACCCCAGTGACAGGACCAGGGACCTTGAACACAAAACAGAACAATGCCATTATAATCATATTCACTGATTTGCTATGTTACAGGCTACTTGTAAAGCACATTTTAAGAGTCTCATTACAGTACAATACAAGCAGGGCCGGTTTAAGAATTCTGGGGAAGTCAAGCCAAGTTAAGACATCTGGGGCCCTAACCCCAAAGCAAAGCCAATTACCAAAGTATGGGTATCATTCTTCTTTTTATCTGGCAATACCACTTTCTGTAATGGGTTGCGGTGTGTCAACCTAGTGATTCAATGTTAAACGAATATATATATATGAACGCAAAGTTCTAAACGTACCTGTACATGATAAGCTGTGTTTTTCTAATGAAATATAGGCATGTACAGACTGAGTATGAGTCTGTGACTATAGGGTCAGTATATATATATATATATATATATATATATTAAGGGCAGTGATGGGAAGTATTTTAAATACTAGTATTTAAAATAGTATTTTAAATACAATCTAAGTATTTTGTACTTGTATTTAAAATACTTTTGTGATCAAGTATTTATACTTTTACTTAAAATACTTTTTGGTAGTATTTTGTACTTTAAATTATAATGCTAAAATACTTTTTAAAAATACTTTTATATCTCATTAATAACAATTAACAAAGCATTCAGGCATTGGCTTTGACCACTCAAACATCACCTCCACGGTCACACACAATGGGTCTAAAATCGTTCAAGCATTTTCAGCATATCAGAAGGCATAACATGAGCCAGAAGTGCAGTCACCATACTGCTGGCTGCCCTTCAAGTGTTGATGAATTTGACGATAGTGAAGATGGAATGGATCAATTAATTCCATTAGACATGAAAACAAATTTTGTCCTCTTCAAATAATACCATTGACATATTCTTGCAAAAAATATGTGGTTTCATACATTGAATCTGATAGTGAAAAATGATTTCCAGAAGATTTAGACTGGTGACATTGGTACCTACAAGCATCTGAAAAGAAGTGCCTTGGTAAGATGCTGAAAACTGGAACAATGTCAGCAGAAGCACAAAGTCTTCGAATACCGTTGAAAAAATCATAACTGCTGATAATTAAGGCCAATTCCTAAGTGCCATATAAAGAACGCTGAACTGGAGAAATATTTTTGCTGGTGTTCAAAATTCTATATTAAGAGTTTGAGTCTCAATTTTATATGACTTTCTTATCTGTGATGAACTTTGGCACAAAGTATTTGTACTTAGTATTTAAAATACTTTTTCCAGACAAGTATTTTATACTTGTATTTTAAATACTTTTGTGATAAAGTATTTATACTTGTATTTTAAATACTTTTGTGATCAAGTATTTATACTCATACTCAAAATACTTTTAAAAAGTATTTTCCCCATCACTGATTAAGGGTATTTTTTAAGTTACTTCTGTTGCACAACATTGTCACATTACAGTACATTACATCACATTGATACATCACATTACATATGTTGCTATCAGAAAGTTCCGGCTAAAATTGGACTGTGTGATATTGCTAAGAGAAATGTAACCTACTGATTGTCCATCCGTCATATCCATCAAGGACATAGTAGAGATAATGTTCTCCGGATTCCTGAATCCAAATACGACGACCATTGCAGAAGTTATGACCATCCAACAGGTATATACCATCCGTGTTCGAATGGTACTGCGAACCAGATAGCTCTAGGCTCACACATTCACCTGAATAATTAATAACAAGTTAATTAATTAATTTGTATTTAATAGAAAACTTAATTAATTAACTACAAAATGAAGCGTGTTTGATCTAGAATGTCATCATGCGTTAAGTTATGCAGAGCAATTAGAGTGTTAATATTTAATAAATTTAGTTAGTGAATTTAATTAATTAACTAGCTAATTTAAATTAATTTGAATTTTGGCCATAAAAGTAGTTGATCACAGTGAGGAGAGAGACCTAATCCAGTCTAATTTAATCTAACGACCTCTATGATGCAGTCATCATAATTGCAATTGTAGCCTACATGGGCATATTTGCTGTGGTGGTCTCGGGTTTGTGGGTTTGAGATTATCTTGAAGGATGACACCCAGTATTTTCAATTCATTGAAAAATTAGCAGGGCTCGAGGCAATACGGTCGCTATATAAACACATTTACATTTACAATTACCTGTAAAGAACGAGTAGGTGAGACCGTTACACTTACTTTGCACTTCGTAACGACCAACGACAGAAAAAGCCAACATAATATAAATGACGAAGCTCAACATTTCGGCGGTGAGAGGAAACTTCACGAAACTTCGTAACAGTCGCTAAGTAATAACTAAACGGTCAAAGGAATCAGCTAGACTGAGTCCCATTTGACTCAAAGGAGATCCTGAACCTGTCGCAGAAAATCCCCAAAGGTATCTTCCTTGTTATGCCTAGGCTAATTCCTTGTTAATTCCTTGTTAATTCGCGTCCGGATCAGTTATTGGTTCGTTGA
Source organism: Aporrectodea caliginosa (assembly GCA_020284085.1). Taxonomy (NCBI): domain Eukaryota; kingdom Metazoa; phylum Annelida; class Clitellata; order Crassiclitellata; family Lumbricidae; genus Aporrectodea; species Aporrectodea caliginosa. The sequence goes on along the minus strand of JACEVL010000825.1, from coordinate 35,926 downwards.
AGTCTAAACACGATTGTATCGACCAACTAGGCCTACTGGCTACTTCAGGTAACAAAGCTGGCCGAGCCTGTTATATGACTCACGACGAACAGGTAGACTAACTGCCGACCAAAGTTCACTCACGAGTGTGACGATCAGAGTCTACTTGAATGTCACAGCGTTTAAGTTACGGTGTGTCGTTACGCTGTGTCGCAACGAAGATATGATTAGCATCTTTTATCTAGGCTTGGAACTGGCTCTATGAGAGTAGGCCTACAGGCACCGACGGAATAAAAGTAGCCTAATTAGCGTCTCCCTTCTTGTTTATTTATTTATTGCGTCAGAAAACAAATAGCAGTAGCCTACAAATCATGACAGAAACAGATCAATCACTGCGCAACAAGAAGCCAGGAAAAAGCTAAAAGCTTAGGCCTATACTATAGGCCTACCACCCTGGCCCTTAAGTAGCCTACCTGGTTCACATTTCGGTCAACTTGTTCCTACTATATTAGCCTAATACCCGATCTGGTCGTGGCTACATGTATTTGTTGAAGAGGGATGTATCATGTATGCATTGTTTTTCCATTCGAACAAGCTATTAAAGATAATATCCTGCGGCAAATTTTCGTAGAAAGTGCACGTATTGTTCCCATTGCTGGACGGTTTAGCTGCTGAGCGTCTGTGTGACTTACCGATCGATGACTGTCTGTCTGAGTTAGCCTAAGGCTAATTAAGAAATCACTAGGCTTCCATATAATAAATACCCCGCCTAAAAAACTGAGTAATGCAGAGGGGGTGCTGCATGGAAACTGGTTTCAGAAGGTTTTCGCTGATGCGCCGCGAATCAGCCGTAACGCTCGCGTAGCCCGGAAAACATGTTCATCAGATTTGGCCGATAGTCGCCTATAATTATTATGCAACGATTTAGTAATAGGTCCGTGGGATTTAGTCTGTAAATTGTTTGTTGAAAGGCAGATGAAACTGCATCGGACCCCACAGATTCTCCAAGTCAGAACAGCGCTATATATATTAGTCAGCAGGCACGTAGCGAGACTTAAATTCAAGAGGAGGCAACTTCACAGACCATTGGCAAAATCCTGGTCATTGTGGTCATTAGTCAATCGAAGTTCCAGTACATAAAAAAGTAAGAGGAGGCAACTTCCTTCTCGTGCCTCAATGTAGCTACGCCTATGTTAGTCAGGCCAGAAGTATGCAGGCCGTTCTTCGTCAATTTCGTGTTCCTAGGTGCAAGGAAGGACCTTGTCTCGGGGTTAACAGTAGAACATTTGAACTTTACATGGTAATATCTCTGAATGTAATGTAACAAGGCATTTATGTAGCGTCCATAATATATATTGTATTGTATTGTATTTGGCTATTTATAAAGCGCTTCTCACAGCAAAAGCCTTTCAGAAGCGCTCCCAGTGCGAGCAACCCGAGGAAAAGGCAGGATTTTAGTTTCGAAAAAGATGAGGAGAGACTACCAGAAAGGATGGCAGAGCGAACCGGTGGAGGAAGTCCATTCCACAGAGAAGGACCTATGCAGGCGAAGGATCTGGATTGAGCCATTGCAGTCCTGACACGAGGAACAAAAAGGTCAAGCCGATCAGAGGATCGGAGAGGACGCAGCGAAGTGGCAGAGAGTGGGCGAAGCATGAGGTCGCAAAGGTACTTCGGAGAAAGACCCAGATGAGACTTAAGGACTAAAATAAGAACCTTGAATTGTATTCGGACAGATAGAGGGAGCCAGTGAAGTTCTTCAACCATGAATGTAGAGATGTGAGAGAATCGAGGAAGACGAGCAATCAGTCTAGCAGCAGCATTAAGTACTGACTGTAGAGGAGATAGCCGAACCTTAGGGAGACCAACAAGGAGAGAATTACAGTAGTCTATTCGAGAGCAGACGAAAGCGTGGACAATTGAGGTAAAGGTCGAGGAAGAAACAGATTTGTGAATAGCCCTGAGACGCCTTAGTTGGAAGTAGGAAGAGCGAGTAAGCATGGCAATGTGTTCAGTAAAAGTTAGAGAACTGTCTAGAGTGACACCCAGGTGTATATAACTTCTCGTAGGCACTTGTCATTGAATTTTGTGAAAATTGCGGCATTTAAAATAACGTGAAATCAAGAAACGAGACGTCATCACAGTAAATCAAATATCTGTATTTTGACCAAATAAATGCTGTACAATCGCACACATTTCACAATGACGTGCCACGTGAAAAAGTAAAAAATTCTCAAAAACTAAAACAACTGTCATCACTTGACGTTTCCACTCATTTCCACAAACTGCATAACGGAGGACATGTCTCATCTTTGCACCGAAAACATTTATTGACCCTGCACAGAAAAAAACCGAAAATCGTCCTTTAAGTAACATTCACGTTTTTGCCCGTTAACCGCAAATAATCCAACGTAATCGGAAACACCACACAGTTCACGAAACTCTGTTCAGTACAACAACAAAATTCAAATGATGGTCAACAGTCTACAAGAACCAACCGAGAACTTGTCAGAACGAACAGAACATGCAAGAATCACAACAACGTAAAACTGCACTGTAAGGTCCAAAATCGACGCGTAAAAGTGACGTGCTACAGTTCTGAAATTCTGCCTCATCTTGCCACTTGTCCAGCGTAGAATCTTGCGGAATTGTCTACCGATCTTTGGATCTTCTAGTGTCAACCTTCGAAGTTGAGATGACCGATAATTTCGCGCACTCTTGTGATGAGGCTCTCGTGTTCTTGAGGTGCTTCGAGGATGACGGCTTGTAGCTTTGACATGTATGCGTCGATGGTGTCCAATGTAGGTAGTTCGTTCGAGTCTGTAAAATTTGCAAACGTAAAGACAAACGAGAAAGATCGTTAAAGTCCCACAAAACTGGGACAAAGCCCGGTTTCCATAGATTTACTTCCAACATACTCTTAATTAATCACTGCTTAAGGATAATTTCTACTTCAGATTAAAAAATAAATATAGATAAAAATTGTTTCAGAAGAGGCAAAAGTAACGAATTTGTTTACATGTATACACCATTGGTCCATTACAACTTTGAAACAAAATTCTGTGGACATTATTTTACCTTAAATCCAAGCTAACAACTTCTAATGACAAATTATCATAATGCGCCGCAATGCATCAACCAATGATTGCTTCAAGCTAAACTGTAGTCATGAATCTTAATTTGCTTGCGAATTACTTTAGATAAAAACCTCGTCCCTTAAAATGCAAAAGAATTGTATAAATGGCAGAACTCGGATTACAAAACAATCGTTGCTGTCCCAAGGACTTAGAAAGACTTAATCAACCGACACAAAAACTTGTATTTAAGAAATCAATCTTTGATGTCACTACCCGTACAACCTTACATTGTGATCAGAGGACTTGGACAATTTGATTCCTTCTAAATTCTTCCATTGAAACCTGTGTATTTCCTAAAGTTCATAAACTGCCAGTAACAAGTAAAGTGACTGAGATCGAAATACTCTTACTGGGCAGTGCGATGCTAGAAAAGTTCGCCAGGAGGGTTGTGCGTAGAAGGGTGAGATGCTGTTGGAGGGCGATGTTATTGGCTCTGTGCTGGTGGACCTCGATTTCGAGCTTATCAACGGCTTGCTTCATGTTGTCGACGTGTTTACTTAGTATAGCATTCTGTTCCTCTGATTCCGTGTTCTGTTTACGCAACATACGAAGTTCCGCCTCACGAGCTAAGCAATAACAACCATTAACAATAAGTCATAACAGAAAAGCAAACCAATAACAATTACAAGTATACTAGATCTTAATTACTTAATTTAATAAATCTTAATTACAAGTATAATAAATCTGTTAGATTGCCATGTTAAGCACCCGTCTTTACAAGTAACCAGATACACATACATACAGTAAAAATAACAGTAACAAGTGCAACAACTACAGTAACAATTACAGTAACACACATACACACACATCAGCACCAACATATAAGAAGTGTAACATAAGTAATAACAGATGCAACCTAACAAAATACAATATTTAACATGTATAATAACAATTACAGTTTCAAAAACTGTTACCAGAATTTCTGATTAAGACTAGCATTCATCAGACTGGATTAAATATAGATGCTGCACTTGATTTCAAGTCCATTTTCCACACCTCAGATGCAACGTTACTGCTTTCTTCGTGCACAGCAAGTGATTTAACTGAAAACAATAGAGTTTACGAATCCTGTATCCAACCTTTGTTATGGTCCAGAAACTCTTCCGTGAAGATCGGAATGTCAAATGTCGTCAGTTCATCTTCGTCTTTTGAGTGATGCTCACCTGCCATCTGGAAAATAAAGTCATTTTCCAATCATAATGACACCTGCTAAACACTCATCAGTCATTTGTTACAACATAGATTCATGTGTCATGACAAAATCTACATTACGACCGATTTACGGTTGACTGTAAATTGTCCGAGTTTAATAAGACACCATGTAATGTAAATCTTCTAGATTTCTCAGCGACAAGCATCCTAGAAGTAGCTTCATACTGATGATGCTGTAGAAATTGTCGTAATTAAATTACAATTACACACAAAAGCCATGTCAAGGAGACCAGCTTATTTGCCAACGCTATATCAAACCAAGTCCACAATAGAATTCGGGGAGGTCAAGTCAAGGACTAGAGACTACGCTGTTGATGGCAGCTAGACAATTCATGTGACATGTACAGAGAAATCTGTTTTCACAGACTACACATCTGTTAAACACACACTAATGTAACACTAATTGTATTATTTCCCAAAGACGTACTAAGTTTCCTTGCCAGAAATGGCACTGTATCCGAATCTATCTTGTAATACAGCATCTTATTTAGAAAGTTGTGGTGTGCAACGTGATTATACAGAACTGGACTAAAAGTTTCTAGTTGAATACGTACATCTGTCACTGCCCCATTCACAGAGTCATGGTGACCGTCACTGTCATCGTCTAAAAGTAAAACAATAATTAAAATAATCAAACATTTAACAATTTTGCGGAAGCATTTTAAATCCCAAAGGATCATATGTATCTGGGGAAAAAATAATACTGAAATAATATAATTAAAATAGTTTACAAATTTGTCAGTTTCAAAAATAGTAAATGTGTCAACAATATTTCATGCACATTTATTTCACTTTAACATTTGAGAAATCCATAAATTATGTTTGTTTTGCTAACTGATGTAATATATTCATTCATAATGACATTTAACATCATATGGGCTAGCACAGAGAGCACTTCGTAGATATCTTGAACGGCGCTATATAAATGTTCATTTACAATATATTACATATCCTAATTGTAATTGTGAATTTATATAGCATCACTTCAAGAGAAACTAATTAGAGGCACTTACATGAAGCCAATGCAAAAAAAATTATCAGAAGCAGACAAGAGATCGTCACCGCCATCATAAAAGTAAATAAAAATAATAAAAGAATGAAAATCACCCACCCTTTGCCTTCTTATTCATCTGCCTCTTGACGAAAAGTTTGTATGCCTCTGTCTGATGATATGATTCAAGTTCCTTTGAATAGCGCTCCTTATCTTTCTCTGCATCGACCAAGTAACGCTGAAACGGCAATTGCAAAAAGACTTCAGCAATAAATGCAATCAATTTTACTTCTGAAATGGTCAGACTTGACTATACTTGGCTTCTCAAGCATATACATTAAAAAGAGATGGCAAAACACAAAAGACCCGGTCCGTCTTACGCGCAAAATATTCGGAATCAATCAATTCTCAGAAAGACTCCATTTTGAGCCCAAAACATATCTTAAACACTTAATGTTTAAAAAAACAAGTCAGTCCAATAGAATCCCAAACTATGTCAGTATCAGCTATACTCCAAAACAGACTCAAAGTTTTTCTCTTCACTATATCAGTATCAGCTGATGTGCCAAAAAACAGATCCACCATTTAAATAAGTCAATAAGTTCATATACTCTCTATTTGCACAACATATTTTGTGCCAAAAATATTTCAGTATCAGTCACTACTCGAAAGACACTCACTCCACTCTGTCACCAATCCATATCAGTATCAGCTGAAATTTTCTAATCGTAATTCCATATTTATATAGCACAACCAATTAGCGTGTAAAGCTGCAAAACGAGACTGATTATAATTATTTAGATCAAACCTGTTTTTCGCTGGCAGGTAACTTGGTCCACTCTGCACCCATCAGTTTTGTGATCTCGGAGAAGGTGAGGCCCGGATTTTCGGCACGAATCTTCTCCCGCCTGTCATTTAGGAATCGAACGTATCCCGTGAGTGGCTGTTTCGGGGCGTTTATGTCCCGTGCGCGTTTCCTTTTCTTCCCTTTTGGCCACCCTCCTTTCCTCTTCTGTCCCAAAAACAAAAACCTGTCAGACAGCGTTAAATGGAAAAATACAAGGAAAATATATTCATGTACGTGAGGTATCTGCAGCCTGTCCGGAGGAACTATAGGTCTCTAATTCAATGATCATTGGATTGAGTCGGCTGAGCACTCCATCTAGTGATCCCGGCCAAATTGTTTGCCCATGCGTACCTTGCCCATCGGATTTAGTCAGCGCACAAACTAAGCGTTGTAAGAATAGCAACGAGAAACTGTGCTAACATTGTAATATAATTACCACTAACAATAAGTACAGTACGTGAACTAATAATAATAATCAAAATATGTACCATTATGCATTTACTGTGAGCCACCAATGGAGGTCCAAGCATCCATTGACGGCACTGAGCAACTGTGAATGGACTTGCTTAAGGTTTATACATGTAACCATCCTGGGAAGTTTGAGCATTCACATTACAAGGTGAACGCTCAAACCAGTTGGTAACCATGTATAACCATGTAACCCTCCAAGATGGAGGGAGGTATTGGCCGCATTGACAGTGTGGAATCATGTGATCTGCCCTTGCAACTAAATTGTAATCGACCATTTATATAGCACCACTCAAAGAGTAAACTAGTCAGCCAGTCTGTGCCAGCCTATATGAAGTTAAACGTCATAAAGACCCAGAATATCACATTACTTAGTAAACAAAGCAGAGTAAACTAGAAGTCACCAGAGGCAGTCCCAGTGACCAGATAACAATCAGGGCAAAACACTTGGCAACAACCTTTTACAAGACTAATTCTTACAAAATTGCCGTTCCCACCATAATACCTCTTGTCCATCTCCCAGCAGCTCGTTTCGGTCCTGACCATCATGATCCAACATATGACCTAAAAATCAAGAAATCATACCGAATTAGAAATGTATATCTAATCTATTTGCAAGTCCTAAAAAGGTACTATATAAGAAATATGAGACAGACATACTACCGGTAGGTGGACCTTATCTGATTAACTGACTGTTTTTAAAGTTCTGATTCTAAGCAGATTTTGTCCAAAACCTGTAAGTGGTGACTTTTGATGACTTTCTATGGTCCTTGGGTTAGGTGTAGTCTGTAGGTAAGGTGTGGTCCTTGGGATAGATTTGGGCCTTTGGTTATATGTTATTCTTAGGTTAGGTATGGTCCTTAGACTAAATGTGGTCTATGGGTTAGATGGGACATTTAGGATGAAAGGGATCTTGCAAGATCTGTTGGCTGAAGCACAATCATGACAACAACAACGGTCTATAACTAAACAATGAACATTTTCACGTTACATTTGAACCCTAGACAAGTAGAACAGCACGTGGGAAATCAGCTGCTATATAATAATTTTTCTCTGTGTACGAAAACTCAAAGAGATAATAAATATTCTCATCGGCTCTTACCTGAAGATTGTAATGGGTTAACACCTGTAATATCAGATTGCTGATAGCTGGAAAAACATAAGCAAACAATTAATTAAAACAATAAAACACACACACACAGTGACATATGGTCACCTAATGTAGTGACATTTAAGGTATATACAAACATAAGGTCACCATATGTAGCAGCATAAGGTCACTATAGCCGTACTAACTCACCATAGCAACAGGACATCATGACAATCGATTAATTGATCAGCAATTAGTCACATGCCATCACCTGTCAGCAATTATTCCTATATCGCCCGTGCTATTCCTTATGCTCTGGCTCACACACGTTTAGATTCCTCACTGTCTCTTCGATTTTTATTTATTTCCTTCTAGCTTTGATCAGTTCAAAAATAACACTTAGTAGTGATATTAAAGAGATTAAGGTAATCCATCCTGTTTACAATTTTAGCTCTCATGTATCTTCACACTCATTTTCAAACAAATCTTTGCAATACAATAACAGCTGTTGTGAAACAAACTTAACATTACTGAATTTTCAGAGGTTTTTGGTAAAAGTCAAAATCCATTTGGACTTGTAATCAATCCGTGCAATTACCTTGAATCCATAGCAAAATCTCCACTCTCCTTCGACACATCATCGTCAAAATGATCAAACTTAAAGCTAGTATTAGGTGTGCTGTTCATCTGGTCCATTCTGTCCAATTTTTCTCCACTATCTATACACCAGAAATTAACATAAATGTACGAAACAAAACGATCAAAACCCTATAACAGACAAACAAAAGCCATCCTATTATTTCTGGAAAGAGACAAACAGGATTTAATTCAAGTTTTAAACAGCTTATAAATCGTTTAATTTTTGTAGCGGTCGTTTATAAACAGAAGACAATGGACAGTGTGGCGATAAAATGATGTGTACAGATTTCTCAAATAATTCAACATTTGCACACTTTCTTGTTGCAAAATCTAACAACCAGCCGTAATTGAAATTTAATCCTTTGCAATATTACCTGAAGCAATCGATATATCGATTTCAATATTTTAGATCGCAGACCGTTTTAGATTTCATTAAATAATTTACTCTTCGACTGTAGCCGACTAGCGCTATAAGAACCAGTGCGACCACTCTCCATTTTCTGAAATCCCAAGATCTTGCCAGAGAAATCCCAATATTGGCCAAAAGTGAACCAAGAAATCCCAAGTCACTGAAAATGAAAAGTTGTGATGAAAATGAAATGCATTTTGACAATCGCAATTATTCACAAAAAGGCCGAGCTAAGAAAAACAACGGAGCATAACATTGAATTAACAAATTTCAATGTTAACAAGTTACAATAATGATAAACGTCTGTTCGAGTTTTTTTTAATCTGATTCGCTGCCACTGTTGGAAATTACGCTAAAAACTAGTCTGTACTCTCTAGACCTTATTTTATAAAATAATAATCTAAAGATTGCTATGCAGCATAATATAACCAGATCCCAAGTCGGACTGCAAATATCCCAAGATTCTGAGAAACATTTCAAGGAGTGGTCGCACTGACTATATCATAAGGCTAGTTTCCATTTATTTCACTTAGCGCAACGACCGACTCAGCCAAAGATTTGAACAGGGAGGAAGATGAACCACTGATAACGCAACTGCGAATGAGCTACGCGTGATGCATTCTGGTCTATCCAATGTGAAAACGATTAGTTCCGATCTCTACAATGTTAAAATTCATCTGTTAAAAGTCGTTTTATACGCAATGTTTTGCAGCATTTAGCTTTTTTGGCCGAGTAGAAAGTTAGGTAGCATGCCGCACTATTGTGCAGCCTTGAATTGTGGCAATGCCTGCGAGAAAAAGCTTGGAATTTCGTTTTTCTGTTTTCCAAGCGAAGCTACACGGTAGGCGTACGGCTTCATTAACACTGTAGAGATAGGAACTTTTCGTTGTTTTCACATTGGATAGACCAGCATGCATCACGCGCCCTCATTCGCACTGCGCAAGCCAATATTCGTTAAGTAGGCCATCTTCCTCCCTGTTAAAATCTTTGGACTCAGCGGCGTATAAAATTAAATAGGAGATTGTTGCGTCACCTTAGAAGCGACCAGTAAGGAACTATCAACGACTTCATATATATAACTATTGTACTAATATAATCGTAATCGTAATCGTAATCGTAATCGTAATCAAGCATTTATATAGCGCCACTCAAAACAGAGGCGCTCCCGACCCGAGCCAGTCTCTTCACTGGTAAAGGGAGGTTTTCAGGCGCTTGTGGAACTGGTCAAAAGAAATAGAAAAAGGTCAGTCCTGAGGGACTGAGGTAACTGGTTCCAGCTATTGGGACCAACAATAGCGAAAACTCCTAGACTGGGCCGTAGAAGTACGCACCCGCGGGACAACCAAGTAACCACGGGCCGAGGACCGAAGGGAGGAACGACTGTGCAGAGAAGATACTGGGGTACAAAAGGCTCTAAGATAGTGAGGTGCAGACCCAGCAAGACAGCTACGCATGAGGGAACAGACCTTGAATTGGATGCGCTGGCGGATGGGGAGCCAGTGAAGGGAGTCACGGATAAAATAGGAGATATGGTCAAACTTTGCAATGCCCCTATGAGGCGGGCGGCAGCGTTCAGAATGGACTGAAGTTTAGATGTATTTGTAGAGGAGAGACCAATGTACACCGCATTCCCATAATCAATCCTGGAACAGATCAATGCATGGACCAAAGTCGTGATGGCGTGCAGTGGTAGTGATTGGCGGATGGCACGGAGTTGGCGTAGGTAGTAGAAACAGGAACGAGAGACACTATTTACGTGATCAGACAGAGAAAGGACAGGATCAAGAATGAATCCAAGATCACGGACAGAGGAAGAGAAGTACGCATATTTGGAAACCGAAGACGAAGGAGTCAGCATCAACCTTGGCAAGCTGGGCACGACCACCGAGCCATATGTACTGAGTCTTGTCTTGGTTAAGACGAAGGCGATTTGAGGATAACCATCGGTCAAGAGCAGCTGAAGCCTCTAGAATATGCTCGACCATAACAGCAGCTGTGTCTGCAGGTCCATGAAGGTAAGCCTGCGAGTCATCAGCATATGGGTGGGATAGGACACCCAGTGGACCAAGGACCCCAGCCAGATCCGAAGTATATAGGACAAACAGAAGAGGAGCAAGAACTGAGCCCTGAGGTAACCCGTAAGAGAGGGGAACCCAAGCAGAGCGGGTGGGACCAAAAACTACCGAGACGGAGCGACCAGAAAGAAATGAGCGGAACCAGAGAAGAGCAGAATCAGTAATCCCAAATGAGTTAGAGAGCCGGTCAAGAAGGATGGTGTGATCAACAGTGTCGAAAGCGGCACTAATGTCATAGAGGAAAAGTAGAGTGACATGGCCACGATCAACGGCATGAAATACATCAGCCAGAAGACTCACCATAAGAGATTCTGTCGAGTGAAATTTCCTAAATCCAGACTGAAGAGGAGGCATTAGAGAGTGTAGGTCAAGGTAGTGAACCAGTTGTACAGACACACATTTCTCAAGAAGCTTCGAGAGGAAAGACAAGTTTGAAATAGGGCGGTAATTTGAAGGGGAGCCAGGGTCAAGACCTTAATTGTCGCTTGATGGAAGGGAAAACCACAGCCCTTTTATGCAATGCAGGTACGTAGACCTGGGCCAACGAAGAGTTACATAAAATTACCAAAAACGGAACAAGTTCATCTAAAAATTCCTTAACTAAGAATGGAGGAAGTAAGTCAAGTTCACAAGACTTCGAAGAAGAGTCCATTATGAGTTGACGGATGAGTCCATTATGAGTTGACGGATGGGCAAGAATATAGATTCCTTGAAGTTCGTAATCGTAATCGTAAACTCTGAACTTCTACAGCGCCCACAAAAGGGAAGTCGCGGGAACAAGCTTATTCACAAGCGCTCAATCAAAACAAAATCGATAGGCAGAGGTCAAAATCTAGAGAGTCAGACAGGCAGAGTAAATAGTGAATAAGACATAAATTATGGCTTATTCGTAAACAGAGTGTCAGAGACTACGAAATGTGTGTGACAACTGACAAATGATGAACCATAGCCTAAAGTTCAGAACTTTATAAGAAAAATACTTAATTGAATCTGACCTAGAAAATTGGGTAGGTCTATAGCGTCTTGTATCTGAATATTTATTGCCAGGAATTCTTATACAGCTGGGCAAGAAATCTACTGAAGGCAGTACAAGTAATTTAGAACATGAGGTGGTCCAAATTTGTTACATTTTATGTGAACATGTCTTTGAGTAATAATTCTCGCCAGAAACCTATACCGCGGTGAATCTTGCAGCCAAGGGTAAACGACCGACCGTTTACCCTTAGCCATCATCGTCGTCGTTGTCATTGTAATCTCCAAACTTCAAAGCGCGATTCGAAAGCCAAGCGGAGGGCACCAGCTTATTCACGAGCGCTCCGTCTAGTCAGAGGGGTTGTCAAATAGTATAGTCCGAGGGAGTCCGGTTTCCAGAGGATCAGAGGGGCACAGCAGAGGGGCATCACCATCGTCATCATCATCATATATTATGATTATCATAGGTTACGATAATTACGATTAATTACGGTTATCGTGTCCTATATATATATCGCAACTAACGAGGCAATAGAGGAATGATCGCAACTTGTCGCAAAGGCGACTCAATTGATTGTGTAGTCTTTGGATTTGTCCGCTAATTATCATTTCCGCAAAGAAGGTATTGAGAATAATTGTTTCGTTTTTAGACTAAAATAAGAATTAATCGGGTTGTGCTGTCGAAGATTTGCATGGTAAGGAAGGTCAGAAATTGTTGAAGGCCGTTAGTGATTTTTGTGAGCATTGAGCAGAAGTTCTACGGGAAATTTTATTGCGATTTCTGGATGTGTCATGCTAACGGTCTTTGTTCTTTTCACCGGCGAGGTTGTAAGTAAGTAAGTAAGTAAGTATAGCCTAAGCAAACGCAATGCAAGTACCTCAGCCTTTAATACTCCATTAGCAAACGCACAGTGGGATGGGTTATGCTATTTAACGCAATGCAACGACCTCATCACGTTGTAGATGCGAGTCAGAGGAATAAAGTATTGGTTATTAGTCCAAGAAACGCTCAAAGTTTGTCAAGTTTATGCAACTTATATAAATCCGTCTCATTATTACATCTCCGTGGCTCAGCCCAGCCGAGAAAGGGCGTTGTACACTTAAAAAAAATCAGTCACATACATTGCTTACTTTGAGATAACATTATTATAGCCCACAAGTTAGACTTTGTTTTGCACGTTTTGAAACTCCTTTCGGTTCAGTTTCTGATTGAAAACTGTTGACCGTTTTCTGTTCATTTTTAGTGTTTTCACTATTTTTGTTGTTGTAGTTCTTTCGGGCAAAATTGTCAAAGTAGTTGGTACTTCGTGTTTGACATTGGCAAAATAGAATGAAGGTACTTTTGTCTTCGATATCTTGTCATGATTTGTTAATCTTCTCACCAGAAAATTTGCTCTGATCATTTTGACTGCATAATTGATGTAATATATTCGTTCGTAATGACATTTAACAGCATATAGGCTAGCACAGAGAGCGCCTCTGAGTAGATATCTAGAAGGGCGCTATATAAATACTCATTGCATTGCAATTACATTGCAGAACTGTTCTCTTCCACCATGAACAAACTGGGTAGACTGCATCTTGAAGTGAAGCTGTATAATGTATAATAACTTTGAATAAATGAATGAATAGTGAGGCCATTTTGTGTATGTCATAGTCATAGAAACCGTAGTTGGGTTCTGTTATGACAAGATTTCAAGCAAGAATGCATTACGTTAAGAAAATAGCCTTGATCATGCTGTTTTACATTGTTCATGTTTAAATTTTGTTTTGGTTTTCTTTGGCAGCGTTCAGCTGATGAAGAAGGTGAAGAATACAATGGCTCGCAAGTGGTTGATGACGGAGGCGTCAACAAAAAGGTAAACGAATGCTTCTGTTGTTAGTTGCGTCTCATGAGGGAGAGAAAAACATTGTTGGCGGCGTATTCAGTTACATGTTGACCTGCGTTTCGTAAATCGTCATACATTAATAATAACAAATGATAACCTTAAGCAAAATCGTGCTTTGTTGTTTCTTGTTAAATGCCTGGCACTTTTGGTTCACTAATAACTTCAGCAAATTTAAATTTATAAGTTATTTCAAGCCTAGCACGATGGGGATCATGGATGATTTTTCGCATGCTAATTAACTGGGTTAGAATCTTACGCATCATGTGAAATTTTTAATTTTTAAAGCAGATTCTGGTTTCAAGTTTCCAAGGCATTATTTGTCATTTCTCGTTCTAGCCGAGGTTTGAGGCTGCCAAGCCGAGTCGAGTTCTGCACATTCGTGGGGTGCCAAACGATGTGACTGAGGGTGAAGTTATTCAGCTTGGTCTTCCATTCGGACGCATGACAAACCTTGTTACGTGGCCCGCAAGAAGAATCAGGTATGAGATTTATCATCTATAGGTAACATCATCATCAACAACATTGATTCGATGACCCTTATGGTCTGGAGAGAATGGAGGCCCTAAGGACTGGAGGAGAGCATGTAATGGACTTACTTATCAACTTGGAAGAGTGGAAAGGATTTGGATTGAAGCATTTTTATGCCTGAACACTGCTTGGAGAAAAAAGCCGATATCAGGGGTTCTCTCCCCACATCATGGTTTCTGCAGGTGTCAGCTATGAGGGTAAGGGACTTCACCATGTTGTGGCTGTGACCATGTTTGTCAGACGCTAGATAGTTCGTAAGATAAGCTTTAGTTTATTGAATGTGAAAAATCTGCTTCACAGCTGTGTTACATGCAATTTATTGTAATTTTTCAGCCTTACATTATGTGTTTGGACAATACAATACAACTGTATTTGATAAATACCCTCCTTTCAAAGTTCAGAAGTACACACACGACCGATACAACAGACGATCCTGATGGCAATTATAAGTGAAGGACTTGCTTATTATGGTCTTTAGTTCTTTGCACAGAATGGAGGCTTGAACCCGTTAAAGGCTGAGCGCTGTTTACATTTGGCTAACGTACCCCAACGTTTGGTTCACTGGTAGTTTCTGTTTAAAAACTGTTTCCTAACATTACCCTCCTCCTTTGTCTCAACTTGGGTCTGGCCTCACCCAGAATTGAGGTGATGGAGTTTCTTTCAGTGGAGTCTGGTGTTGTTTTAGGCCCTCCTGGAAATGGCGGACATATCGACGGCAGATTCGATGCTCAAGTACTACGCAGAGCGGCCGCCACAGATCCGCAACCACACCGTCCACTTCCAGTTCTCAAGACATGAGCAACTGAAAACGGAAAACAACTCGGCTCTGGTTAGTTCGGACAAACTGTAACTCTCACAGTTGTAACTAGAAAGTTATATGGCAATGGTTCCATTTGTAATTGGATATTTATATAGCACTGCTTTTGGTTGTAATTTGAAATTTATATAGCACTGCTTCCAGTTATTTGTTGATGAAACTATGATATATTATATAGTGTCCTAAGAACGTTTAAGAAATTATTATGCAGCTGGAAGAAAGTGTTTTAAAATGTGCCATATAGAATATCGTCTGTAATGGAAATTAAGGCTATTGACTGCCAGTTATACACAAATCTACGATGTAATGATATTTATCTTGGTCATGCGAATGCTTGCAATGCATTTCTTTGTTATCATGCCCATATACAATTCATGAGACCTGTGTTGGTAGCACAATTACTGTAATATATTATAGTTGCATTCATGGATATTTGCATATACACATAGCACATTTATGCATGCAGATATGTATGCTTTTATGTATATGTAAAATGTTGACTGTGGTTTTGAATGTTTGGTTTGCTGTTGTATGCAGAATGCCGGTGCTCAGGCCGCTCTACAGGTGGCCGATCAGATGATAGGCGGCAACGAGGAAACGCGTACAGTGTTGCGCGTCGTCATTGAGAATATGCTCTATCCAATTACGGTCGAAGTCCTCAAGACGGTGAGACTTGGTTCTTGTGAACAGTGAAGGAAAGGGAAGAATATGGTGATGAATATGGTTGCAGCCATCATCACAATGGCTGCAACTGTGATTTCTAGTACATACTTATTGATGGGATCATGGTGTTGATCGTAATGATGATGATGATGTTTATCAGTTTAATGATGAGATTGTACTACAAGCGACTGGGAAAGCAATGCAGCTCATCATCTTAAAGCGTTATTATGGCTGCCACTGTGATATTTTGGTATATACTAACTGTTGATGATGTTGATTGTAATAAGAATGATGATTATGATTTATAAGGAAGATGCAGAATGAAGGTGTGATGGTGGTAAGGAAGGTGGTAACACTTTGTGAAGTTCTTATAAATAACTGGTGGTGGTGGTGGTGGTAGTTGGGCGGGGGTGTGGTGGTGGAAGAAGCACAAGTGGTTGTGAAAATAATTTAAGGAATATGGATGATGATTTTATTTACATTGTTGATGCTGATTGTGTTGGTGGCCGTGAGTGTAGTGTAGTTAATTGAATATGATTTGAATACTTTAATGTTTGACATTTCTGTCGGTTGTAGATCTTCTCCAAAATGGGACAAGTCCTGAAAATAATCACCTACACAAAGAATGGTATGTAGCTGAGTCTGTGTCAACTTTTCCTTCTATTATTTCTATGTGTTAGTTTTTGTACACCTAATATGACATGCGGTTGGTTTCAATAAAGAATATTCTTCTTGTTATCTGCTCACTATTACCTGGCGTACTTGATGGTCTAGTGGTAGACCTCCTGGATTGTCGACAAAGAGGTTTGGGGTTTAAATCCACGCCATGGCAGAATCTGTTATTCACTATTTCTGCTTCCTTATTAACTAAAATTCTTGAGAAGTCACATTTCGCAATCCAGTAGGGACCACGTTTGTGTCCGCCGGATCATCCGGATGTGGTGCAAAGCGAAGTGATATGTCAGAAATTTGAGCTTTCTATTGTTTTCTTTTCTTTCAGACACATTCCAGGCTCTAATTCAGCTGTCCGATCCGATATCCGCTAAGACAGCGATCGAGGTTTGTCAATTTCATTTAAAGAATCATTTGCCAGGAAATTAATTCACCAATAACCAATATCATCAATCAGCCATTCATCCAATCACTCAATATCGGTGTCTTTGCAACTGCAGAATTTTTGTTGAATTATAAGGCAAGTGTTTCTATCAATCGTGTGGCATGTCCCGACAGTATACTAGGTCTGATCTTCTGAATGCTGGCCTGATTACAGCTTGGGTTTGGTGCACCAGCATGGGGTGGGAAGGTGGTAGAATGGTTACTGACCGGCATACTTGTCAATTTGAATTAATAGACAATTATTACCATCAGTCGACAGCTTGTGCATTACACACAGGTGCTATGGAAGTTACTAATTAAAAATACTAACAAAAGTAGCCATTCATAACAATAGTATTATTCAATGGTGGTACTGTGTTTCGTCTCTTAGAACCTGAACGGACAGAACGTCTACAATGGCTGTTGTACGCTTCGTATTGACTACTCGAAGCTGCAGGCTCTCGTCGTCAAGTTCAACAACGACAAGATGTGGGACTACACGAACCCAAATCTGCCGACCGGAAATCCCCAACAGCACCAACAACAGAAGCAGAACCCAGAGTCAATGAATGATGGACTGCTTGGGTCCTTTGGCTCAGGTCAGACAACGTCTGGCGTAACCAGGATTACTCTGCTTCTGACTTGGTTAAATTAAATCTAGCAAGAAGAAGATTGGTCCCTTAAGTTAGTCATGAGGAAGCCATGGCATGGAGTCTTTTCAACTTCATTTTCTTAGACTTGACATATTTACCAGTGAAGACACTGACCGTGTTAAATCGGGAGCTCCTCTGTTTTGATTAATTAGTCGCTATATATGGGGGCCGTGGCGCATTGGATAACTGTTTCTGGCACAGAGACCGAAAGGTACCGAGTTGAACGAGCCCCGTTATTTTTCGGGATTTGCTTTGTAGGCTGCTATTAAACGCCGTTGTATTACAAGCTGTCTGTTCTGTTAGTAGTTAAGATTTCAATTGCATAACATGTAACATGTACAGCGCAGTGCGTTTGTCAGGCGCTTATTAAAGAAAATGTATTATTATTATTATTATTATTATATAAATACTGGATTACAATTACAATTTGTTGTTACTTTCTGTTGCATCTTGTTGCATTACTGATGTGGTGTCTGTTTGTAGCATTTGGAGGCATGAACCAGTTGGGTAAAATGGCCAACCTCGGCGCCATGGGACTGTCTGGGCTTGGTGGAATGGGCAACATGGGTGGCCTTGGTGGACTCGGCGGCATGGGCGGTATGGGGATGGGCGGAATGGGAGGCATGGGCGGAATGGGAGGCATGGGTGGAATGGGTAACATGGGTGGAATGGGTAACATGGATGCAATGAGTGGCATGATGGGCGGAGGAATGGGTGGAGGCCAGGGACCGTCCAACAATGTCCTCATCGTCTCAAACCTCAGCGAAGAGGTATGTCGTCGTTTCAAAACCTAACAACTGCAGTTTAAGCATTAACTTTGAGCAGCTTATTATTAGACTGCTCTGTTGTGGCTCACTGAATTTTAATAATTTCGTTCTAAGGTTTACTTTGGTTTTCAGACTCGTTCGATCACATGTGCACTCAGACTTTACGATTGTGATAACAATTATCTATCTATGGAATTTATATAGCGCCCCTTCAAGATAACTACTCAGAGGTGCTCCCGACCCAGGCCCGGTCAAAGAGGAAGGTCTTAAGTAGTCTATAGAAAGATTCAGAGAGGTCTCGCGGGAGAGAACGAAGGTCTGAGGGGAGGCTATTCCAAGAAGAAGGACCAACGATCAAGAAAGCCCGACGCTGTCTAGTAGCAGAGCAGCATGCGGAACTATGAAGTCCT
Source organism: Aporrectodea caliginosa (assembly GCA_020284085.1). Lineage (NCBI taxonomy): Eukaryota > Metazoa > Annelida > Clitellata > Crassiclitellata > Lumbricidae > Aporrectodea > Aporrectodea caliginosa. Next base: position 17,285 of record JACEVL010000825.1, on the reverse strand, counting down.
CATCATCTCAAACCTCAAACAAGTCATGTGCATTCCATTGTTGCCCTATTTTGTGTTTAGATTGATCAGAAAGTGTGTGTGGCTTGCATGGGTTAGCAGCTTGCCTCTAGCTACAATGCTGTTGGAAATTCTGTGTGTCTGTCTTGCTGTTGGTGTGAACATTGTATTTACTGATTCATGAGATGAAAACGTAGCACTGTCTGTCTCTTCCGGTGCACTATGAAGACGCTGTTTAGTGTTGCTATATGAATTTACGCTTTTCTGATTATGTTGCGTTACGTTAGCAGCGCTTTTAAAAGGTGCCACACAAAGTGTCTAAGTGCAGACATACATACACACATACATAGTTCGATATTTCTATATATTCACGCATTTGTACTTTGATGCACAGATATATTTTCGCAGACATACACACATGTATCAAACAATCAATCCTTTTATTGTTCCCAGAGAACAGATTACTAGTAGTGATACAGAATATTGATATTCACCGAGCATGAGTCTGAAAATTTAAAACAGTCAGATCACATGATTAGCCAAAAGGGACTCAAGTCCTGCCAAGTTAGGGATACCGTGTACCATGTGAGCAGGAGGATAACAGTTGAGTATACATATATTGTAATGTCAGAAAGAAGAAATTACTAGCTTAACTACCGTGTTGCAATACTTAACTAGGTCACTTAGCTAATTGTGCTAGAACAATGAGTCACCACTTTTAGATAGTGCATTGACTATAATCAGTACAGATACAATCTGATACATACATCCATATATACATGCATTTACCGCATTACCATTAATGAGCAAGAATTCATGTCATTGTTTGTTTTTGTTTACCTGATGTGCTTTGACTTAACGAACTTTTCTTGAGCTGCCTTTTTCAGGTGCGACGCTGAACTGCCCTAAAAATCTTCTGACCGTCGAGCTAAATGCTTTCGTGTTTTCTGTTTCATTCTTCCTACAATTTCCGTTTGCTGACTGACGCCTGCTCAATCTGTGCGGAAAACTCACTTGAACTTTGAACTTTGACCTTTGAACTTTGACCTTCTATAGAAGGCCAATCCAGATGTAATTTTTACCCTGTTTGGTATGTTGAACTGAAATCTTCTTACATTTTATCTTATACTTGCCGTTAAAATGCTTTTGTTTGATCGGTCGGACGGGATGGCGGTTCGACCGTATTGTCTACTACTTTTTTGCAGTACCTTAACTAGATCTTGTGCACTTTTGTGTAACGGTGTAAATACCTGTGGGTGATGGAAAGTGAATTTTTAAGCGTGTAAGTGTTAACCGTAAGACCGCATGGGATGTTAGCGTAATGGTAGTGTTTTTTGCTGCACTTTTCTAGCTGCTCAGGTTTGTATTAAGAAATGAAGTGTCCCATTTTCTAAATGGTGTAATGTAGTTGACTGTAATGCTATCATAACATTTATGCTGCTCCATTGTACGTGCACAGCAAGGGTTGTATGCACTTCACCCTTCTTAAGATAAATGCCATATTGTAAATTGTGATATAATAAACAGATTGTAAATTTAATTCAGCTTTAGACTGTTTGCCCCTTTATAACCACTGTTCTAAGGTGGCAACTGTAATGCTTGCAACAGGTTGGGGATGTCCATAAAATGGTGCATACTATTTCCACACTGGATTGCAGTTAGAAACATTGCTGACCATTATCTGCACACCACAGATAGGCTCATCATGTACGCTGTTAAAGTGTATGTGGCTAAACTGCTTATAGGCATAAATTGGCTAGTAGTTTCATCACTGGAGATTTACTGATATTGAATCCAAAGTGAGGCTGCTTCTAGTCTTGGGTTGCCATGTCACCAGAAAATTTACATATGATCATTGGAATTGAAGCCACACTGAAATTAGCAGCGGACACTTATGAGATTGTATGCTGCACTTAAGCTAGGGCCATAACGTTCATTTTGTATCCTTTTGTTTTTGAGATGCAGCCACTGCTTGTTGTCTATGGTTGCCTATGAAGCATTGTTGTCTTGGTTGTTTGAACAGGTGTCTACGGGACGGTCAATCGCGTTAAGATCATGTACAACAAGAAAGACACGGCCCTTGTCCAGTTTGCGGACAGCATGCAGGCTCATCACGGTCAGTACCAGATGGACTAAGAGTATCTCTTTGTCGATGAGGGAGAGGCTCGGAAAAGGCGCTATATAAATGTTCTCTTTATGCGTGCACGTATTACGAGCATAACTGAGGGAAATGTTTGCATATGAACATACATATATACACACTTCCCATGTCTTCCATTCATGCATGCATACATACAGTGTACATACATATCAAACTCATAACTGAGGACTTGGTTTTTAATGTGCTAGCACCAGTTGATGTCATACATGTGCATTGGACACGAGTTCTGTAGTAGCTGCTAATTAGTAATAATAATTATAATATAAAATACTTTTCTCTTTCACTGCAGCAGTGGAATTACTAAGCGGTTATTTTGCTTTGCTTATATGCAATTGTTTAACTGGATTTCTATAGAAGAGTTTTCGTTTGGTTTGCGGTGTGTTTATATCTTGTCATTGTTGTTCTGTTGTTCAGCCATGACTTCTCTGGATAAAGTTCGCTGGTGCGGAAAGAACCTGAAGGTGTCTTTCTCGAGACACAATCACATCCAGATGCCAAAGGAGGGACAGAGTGTCAGTACCAACTTGTTTCTTTGAGCGCTGATCAATAGGCTCGCCAAAAATTGGTTCTTTAGAAACCAGAGTACATGCTGATTTTCTATACAACATGTTTCCAGCTGTTAAAACGGCATTTGTCTGTAGATTTACGTGTAGTTTGTAACCAAATTAGATTGCTATATTTATCACTCTTCTGAGGTTCTTATAAGATTTTTATTTTGGCTTTTACAAAGAGCCAAATATTTTGGCTATTCACGAATAGGCAAATATATACATGTATACATACTTCTTTCCTTCATAAAGTGGCTCAAAACTCACTATTTCTCCTTGGCTATCAAGCACTTGGGTATGTAACTGACTATCCGCGCCTCAGATTCATGTTTTGGTGTGACTGCACAGTGCACACATTGCAAATTTAATTATAATATTAATATAATTATAATAGTACACTAGGTTTTGCCAGATGTTGTGCAGTGATTGGATGCTGAATTTTCGTTTGTAGGAGAGTTGGATGACGAAGGATTTCACCAACTCTTCATCACAGAGGTTCCGCAATCCTAATGCCAAGAACGCGGGCAATGTTAACCCGCCTTCTGCCACTCTTCACGTGTCGAACCTTGCGTAAGTTGATGTTTATGAAGTTCTCGTTTGTGTGTTTTATTTATTGATAAATAAACAGGATGAATATGGGCAGCGATCTTGGCTGGTTAGTTGGGTGTGTGTGTGATTGTTAAATTTGTTGCCATAATTTGAAATTAGACACTTGTATTTTTAATATTGAACTAGATTAACTTGGAATTTACACTCAGAAACCCTTGCATGTTATGTATTGTATTAATAATATGGTGATGACCCTTGATGACCCTTTTGTATTGACCTTTTGACTTTTGCATCATTTATTTGAAGTTTTTGAGTTTTGTACTGATTGCTGCTATTGCGATATTTTGTTGTTGATGCTCTTACCTATTTTAGACAATTCTTTTCAGGTAGTTTTAAAGATGAGGCTTGATTTTTTCTTAAATAACATCCGCCTCAAACTGATTTTAAAAATTCATGAAGCATCATTCCTATTTTGGACTAAAAGAAATTATGTTTTTTTGCAGGCCGACGACAACGGAGCAAGAGCTGCGTGATTTGTTCGGCCAGCATGGTACAGTTGCTGCATTCAAGTTCCTGCCGTAAGTTGCACAAATCTCATTTTCCTAATCTCCACCACAGCTTTCCTGCTCATACGTTTGAGGCTTGTAGATAGTGAAACAGTCTTCTGAAATGTCATTGCAGGAAAATTGTGCACAGTTTATGGAGAGCTGTTGTATTGCGGATTCTGTAATTGTAATTATAAATTGTAATCGTAAATTGTAATTGTAAATTTGTTTAGTACTGCTTTAGTAATATTAAGCAAAGGCATGAGCTAATTAGGGACTAATTTTGATGTTTGAATCTAAGTTGCACGTGTTAGAATCTCCTCCTCTGAGACGATTACCATTGTAAGGTCCTTGAGCAATAAATTCGATTAGATAGTAGTGCTTAATAAATATGTGATAATAATAATGAATAATTGTGCATCTTTTGATAACTGGGTTTATTGTAAAAGTTATGACTTGACGTGTTTTGATATGGATTGATATAAATCATGTTTGTCAGTGTTTGTTCAGCGTTTGCCGTGTTGTTGTAATTGTTTAGAAAGGACAAGAAGATGGCTCTGCTTCAGATGGAGTCTGTGGAAGAAGGCATAGATGCGCTTGTTGTAAGTTCTGTTCACTCACTTCCTCTACAGATGCTTTGTAACGCGTGTTGGCTTTGGTTGCTAAGTGCTCTGTATAGGATGCTGTATTGATATTTTCAATATGCAGGCCATTCTGTTGTTAGGCAGTGTTTTATAAACGCACCCCAAACATGCTAAGAGCAGTACCCTGTTTGTTTAGATTTACTGTCTGGAGTTTGCTGCGAGTGGGACAACGTCGTAGTCAATTGGCTGACTGTTCGTCTTTTGGTGCGAAGAGTATGGGTTCTAGCCTCCTCTGAAATGATTACTATGTAGGGACCTTGAGCAATTCCTTCACTGACATTGCTCTACACCTTTGGTTTATGCCTTGTGCATTAGACAGCGGCATGATAGATGCTACTAAATGCAATTGACTAATTGACTAATTGACCCATATCACTTATCATTAGATTGGGGCACTGAATAAATGTATATTAATAATGTGTAAAATAGGGATGTGGCCATATTTCACATAGGCTTGTGCCAGATGTGCATTGTCGTGCCAGTTGCAATTTGTTTTGGCAGTTAGCAATCTTTAGACCTGTGCTTAGATTGGAGTAGCGAGTGACTCCTAGCAATTCCCGATATTTAAATAGAGCCGAAATGAGCTTGTTGATTGAAAGCATGTTGGATTGTGTATGAAAATAAGCGCATTTGCAGTTGATTCTGCATTAATTCAAACTGTTTTGGGGAATTTTCAGTCGCTTCACAACTATGAACTGGAAGGGAAGTACAACATGCGAGTGTCGTTCACAAAGTCTTCGATCTAGAATGCACCGATAAGTCGATCTACGAAGATGATCGCAAGATTTTACTGACGATTTTTCAAAACTCTTCAAGAGTTCGGAAATTAAAACAGTTGATGCCGAATGCATTTGTTCATTTTATAAATTGTTTTAGAAGCGGCCTGTGTGCATGTGGTTGATTATATGAAATAAAAAAGAATGATTTACTGTTTTGAGGATTTGATCTAAGATCTTGAAGAGGTATGAAACGAACCATTAAGACTTTACAACGAGAGTGTACTAAAAGGTCAAACGATTTATCTTGCTTTGACAACAAAGTGAATTTGAACACTGTTCAGTAGTTTATTACTGTGTGAACACTGGACAATTCTTGAATGCGGTTTCAAATTAAGGTAACTGCATGATTGCTCGAATGTACATGAAGATGATCATCTAAAAATTGCCAAATTAACTGGGGAACAGGCTTTGTAAATGGGCTTTATCTTCACTATAGGTATACCATAACAGTTAGACTGCAGTGTGTAATAACTTTACATCGAGCCAAACTGACAAGTGGATAAAGAGTGGAATAGCAGCTGATCTGGATAGAGTGGCTTGAGCTAGCTAGCTACTATGGTTAGTGGACGTCCCTTCAAATGCGCCTCTAGGGTTGTGCAGATGCCAGTTTGCATACCACTAGTATCTGTTTCAGAGATTTAAATCCCTGGCTAGCGTAGTTTGCACACAACATGGGGACCTTGAATGGCACCCATTCAAGGTGGCAGCAGTGGTTAAGGATTGTGCCGAAACACTTTGAACATTGAAAAATGAGCGGGGTTGTTTACGGCTTGGTGTTGGTCCTCAGTGAATTGTTGCGTTGTGCATTAGACAACGGCACAATAGATGTTACTAACTGACTAAGAGGGACCCAGCACCTTGTCCACCCCATCACCCTGCACGTGGGGTGATGCGATGCTGTAAAGACATGCATCTATCAGGGTGCCTGGTTGATTTTGAATTTTGCTAGGTCATTTGCAAATTGTTGAAAATGAAACCTAACTGGGTCCTGTGAAGAAATACATTAACTGTCAGTTTCAGTCAAGGGACACAAATTCCAGGTTCAGTCAGGGGCCTCTGTCAGTGGAGGGGAGTCCCGTTCAACTGCATATTTTGCATACTGGGTAATCCAGATTTGTCCACAAGTGATCTAGTTAAATTCTACCGATGATGACGACTGGCAATAACAGATCTGTTGAAGACAACAGTTATGTCTTTGACGGCTTGACAAATTCTCCGATCTTTTGCACCAGTGGCTCGTAACCCTCCACTATCATCCGGTGACGGCGACCCGTCTGAAAATGAATTCATCAAGAAGTTAGGGCAGTGATAATATAATATATTGCATTACTGCAACATTACTTGTATGCCGCTTGTCACATAATTCACTTGGTGGCTGGTGTGGGCCACGGTAGCTGGTTAGACCGCTTGGTCCGTAACATGGAGAGTATGGGTCCGAGCCTTCACTCCTCGGGTGGTTACTGTGCAAGGGCCTTGAGCAAGTCCTTCACTCGCCGCTGCCCAGTGCAATCGATGTTCTGCCGTGTGTACACTTCTAAGTTTTGGAAGGCAGTCGATAAAAAATGCAGCAAAATTATTTGCACTGAAAATCAAGTCGGCTGAAGGGATTTGTTGAACTGGATTGTGAAGCAACAATAAAAGAGTTCAAACTAAAGATTCGAGTGGTCATTGTTAAAAAGATATGTTGGGTGGACAATAATTTTTAAAAAGTTACAGAAAAAATCAAGCATGTTACCAAGTACATGTACACTGCTCAACATTTTCCTAAGAAGTGCACTAGTTATAGCACAAAACAAGATTTGGTTCTTGTGCCTTCTTGGTGGCTGGGCCAAATTTACAGAATTTGCTGCCCAGTTGTATTTGCTCTGCTAATTCTGTGTTGTCATTCAGCGCTTCTTCTATCATTTCCATCATGACTATCCAACTGTATCCCTGCTTTTCTGATCATGAGTTTTTCATGACGAGGCCTGTTCAATGGATTGTCAATTATGATTTCTCATTGATACTCCCATTATCTTTCGAGCGGCACTATACAGGTCACTACATTAGGACGTTACAATGTCTTACCTCCTCTGGGCTCATGATTCCCGTTAGCATGAGAAACATGTGATTGTCCTTCATGACTATTGTTACATCTCCTTTACCTGAAAGACATCAACATTTACCTATGTAAGGCACACGCATGCTGCATGCATCAGACAGGGCATGTTGTGAAGCCTAACCAAGGGCTCTTCTCTACTCTAAACACACGGCTTTTGCTGTAACAGATTTCTCAAGAGCTACACTAGTGAGTGTTAAGTGTCGTGCAATTCTATAACAGTAGAAATGATCAAAAGCAGCATGCCTGAACACAAATTATGCTATTTATCACATGGAGTAGACTTCCACAATTACTGGTTGTCCATTTAGACATCTAACCTTAAATTTATCTTCGAAAAAGAAACTGCTCCAATCAGACACAAAATAGGTTTCATGACGCTGACTAATTAAAATATCTGGTGGCGTAAAAATGACGAGCCTGGCGCCTAAATTTGGGGTCACACTACTAATTCATTCATTCATTCATATTGCACCCCTTCAAAGGGACTACTCAGAGGCGCTCCAACTCCAGCACAGCCAGAAGTATGGTAATTGCCTTAGTTTTCACCTGTGCTATAATGGTATTTACATGTAAATTGCAGAATACTTTTATGACACCTGCAACAGTGCATTCCAAACTACTTTACGCTTTACTATGTCAACATAAGACAATGTTAGAACAAACCCCCTGCAGTGTTACCATTAACTTACCGTTGGGGTCAAATGCAACGGAAGGCACCCCGCTGGTGCAGTTTACGACCCACGTTCCTTCCTTGTCTTTGTTGAGTGCTTTGAAACAGAAGGAAGCCCCACCAACCTTCTTTGCAATCTCAGGTCCACGCTGAAAGCAGTTCAATTCACTCACCAGCACTTTGCATCGTGGGAACACCGGAGTTCTAATGCTCTGCCTTCTTAGCAATGTAATGTACCCTGAAATTTCTCAATGCCACACAAAGGGGTCTTCCATAAAGGACGTCCAACAAATGTAGTCATGTCAATAGCGGAAATACAGTGAGAAATGTTTTTTGCCGTCGTCCTCAGCGAAATAGAGTCTGACCTCAGCGTCTTCATCTGTAACTTCGATATCTTCATCTGTGTCTCCATCGTTCTACTGAATCTTCAGTTTGATCGAATGCGATACAAAAGTGTCTCTATATAATAGACGCAAACCGCCTATGCTTATACGAGATGTCATTAAACTGTTGGTTGTCTGGTTGTGTCAGTTCAAAGCTTGCACAAAGGAGGACGGCATTTCCTGATTCAGATTGTTATGCAGATGTAGAGCGTTTTCTTTCTTTTTATATTTCTGTCATTTCCTCATCAACGAGGACTTATTAAGCGCAACATCGCCCACATTCGACGATTCGGACGTAGTATCCCGAAGTCATTTCCTTTTCATTTCAGTTTCTTGAACGCCTAAGAGCTCAAATTGAAAATTTGGGTTGAAAACCAAAACAACGGAAACGTTGACCAAAAATTCTCTCAAAAACCAAAATTTTCTCCAACTGTTGCGACGGATTCAATGTTTTATCCAACGTTCATGCGATTGACAGGTTTTTGCGTTCAAAAGTTCTTTGTAGTGAAAAAATTGCGTTGTGTGTATCCACAGTTTAACGGCAGCTTATGACATCATAGGCCGTTGCCGCCGACAAAGATTATTTTAGGCATATTACAGCTCTTTTTTATTGCTTTTTTAAATTGCGTTGTTGGCGTAGCAATGCTCTTTATAGTATCGGTATGAACGGTTTTAAAGGTGTCGAAAGAGAGCGTTCAAACCAAATGGGTATACTGTGTGTAACGGTAGCAGGTTTCTCAAGCAAACAGAGATCCTTGAATAATACGATTTCTTCAGCATTTCATACAAACAGATCGATAGACAGACTGAAAGAGAGAAAACCAGACTGATAAATATATACTTTTAAGTGGACCTTCTGATCGGAAGCCTCGTGCATCGCAAAGCGTTATACATACATGGTTGATTGACTCCGTGGCCAGAGTCCAGCACTCATTGCGGTATTTAAAGACGTGTAGTGAGAGCGTCGTCATATCCGGTGTTTCAAATATTTCTCTTGGCATCAACAGCTGTTGTGGTTAATGAGAAACGTTGTTTCGAACAGTTGTCAAAATGAGTCCTTTGCTGTTAGCGATCCCATTATTGATGAATCGCTTGGCCATCGACAATGGCGTTTAATAAATGCGTAATTATGATGATGATGATGATGATGATGATGATGATGATGATCATGATGACGACGACGACGACGACGACGACGACGACGACGACGACGACGACGATGACGATGACGATGACGATGACGATGACGATGACGATGATGATGATGATGATGATGATGATGATGATGATGATGATGATGATGAGGATGATGATAACGGTGATGACGATTATGATTACAATAATTATATTATTGATTATAATACAAATAGCAATTATAGCATAAATAATGGTCCATATGGAAGTGCAGTGAGTCTGTAATCTTACAATTGTGGCTTTGTGCTTTTTGACCTAACTCCGTATAATGATGCTGGACAAATTGTTCGCGTACACAACTGTCTCACTCCTTTAGACTCCTGACCTTCTAATGAATGAACAAACATTAAATCGAATAAAATATTGGTTTAACCTATATTGCTAAAAACCAGGTCTAATTTTCCGCCACCTTGTTTTCTATCTGCATTCTGGCAAGTAATTTCTAATTATAGACGACACTATGCCATGGCTAGAAGACTAGCACTTAACGAACTATCGAAGCGCATTCGGCGTAACCAGCTTTCTTGCAGTTGGCGCCAAATGTTTCAAAAGATCGCAATGAAGACTGGATATTGCCACATTGACCGTGGTCTTCTACCAGACAGTTTGTGTCGATAAAAGTTCTGGTTGCACTGAGTAGTTTATAAGAGTTTAACGACATCTTGCGGCTGTCAAGACCGTTGACGATAACCTTACCTTACCTTCCAACGCTATGTGACTTCAACACAAACCGTAGAAGCACAATTTAACGATATCTTGACCGTTGACGCCAATAGGAAATTTTCACAGTGCGTACCATGTGCTTCCTTACTTCTCACAGCGCACATTAACCAACTAATACATTAGTTTAATTAATTCTTAAATATTCAACAGGTTTCTAATGGCCTCAAAGGCCGTTGACGTCGTTGTTTTGATAAATTCTCACTGTTCCCGTTGCACACATCTTCACAGCATTGACTTAGAAATTTAAAGCGGTCGAGATATATATAGCGTAGCTTAAGGGTTTTATTAAGGTGTATAAAAAGTGCGCCGCATTATACAGAGTTTAAGGAAATTTGATGACGTCAGCGTTCAAAAGCCGTTGATGTTAAAAGGAAAACTTGTTTCGAATAGTTTCAACGACTTCATGTGCCAGCCAGGGTTGTCCTTTTACTTCTTCCAGGCTTGGGACTGGCACTATCATAGTACGGGTAGTGGCGATGTTTAGCTAGGAAATGGGGGGGCCGATAGCGCATTGGCTAACACGCTGGCATGGAGAGCGAGGGGTTCCGAGTTCGAGCCCGGTAAGGGTCTCAGTGTATGCTTTGTGTGGCTGCTGTAGTCGCCGTGTAATAATAATCTTTTCTTTATTAAGCGCCTGACAAACGCACTGCGCTGTACATTTACATGTTATGCAATTTAAATCTTAACTGCTAACAGAACAGACAGGGGCTCGAACTCGGTACCTCTCGCTCTCTACGCCAGATGTTATCCAATGCGCTATCGGGCCCCTGTCTGTTCTGTTAGTAGTTAAAGGCGCTTCAATAAAGAAAAAGATTATTATTATTATTATTATAATTATTATTAATTTTATTATTATTATTATTATTATTATTATTATTATTATTATTATTATTATTATTATTATTATTATTATTATTATTATTATTATTATTATTATTATTATTATTATTATTATTATTATGTAGTGTCATTTCAGCGGAGTTCAGAGATCGGTGGCAGTGTCCCGGAGAGGCAGATGGCGTTCCCCCGTTGAAGAGCCACTGAGATCCGCTGGAATAGGTATGATGACTCCATTGGATCATGGGTTACGTCACTTGTCCGTCTTCCCAACTCAGAAACGAACTGTAGTCCCTCTCTGCTCCAAGCACCGCCAGTTTCTAAGGCGACCGCTACAAACTCGTGGGTGGTAGTGATGGTGGAATATTTGACCCTCTTGGAGACAACCGCGCGTTCGGCGGCTTCCCCAGCTCCAGTAGATGTATGGCCAAGATGAGACGTGGCGGCGTAGGTGTCGGGCACTGTCACATCCCATGCAAGACATCGTCCACGTGACCAAGGGATCAGCGTGACACCGTCTGGTCGCTTTCCATCTTCTCTTGACAGACCGAGTTATTATTATTATTATTAAGTGTCGTAGTTTCAGTGTTTAACAATATCCTATGGCAGCCAGGGCCTTTGCCAATAATCCAGAAAACACGGATAAATCAGGCTGTTCAGGTCAACCTTACGTCGAATTCATTAGGAAACTGACTACTGTAGTTTGTATTTAACGGCTCTATTTCATTACAGAGACGAGTAGCGTTGCTCTCCTCCTTTAATCAAACTTTGGACTGACACTCCCAGAGTACGGGCAATGGCAGCTTCGTCTTTTAGTTCTATTAGGTTGAAACCCAGAGTGTTAAAATTTACATTTCGACTATTTTGACAACGAAGGAATATGTTGCCGCTGTGCGTCAGTATTATTTGGAAGAAAGATGTAATCTTAAAAGAGGTGTCAAAAATTTCCTTATGCAAATGAAGCTTTTGGTGTTCTGGCCCTTTTAGTATCTGATTTTTCCATACATAAGTGTTTACGGTAGTGTGTCTCTGTACATATTGCTCTGTCCCTGTGCATCGTTCTCTGGCTCTGTCTCTGTCTCGGTCAGTTACATTCCAATAAATTCATTCAATTTCTAAGTTTTAATTAATTACACTGTCCTATTACAACTGGATGTTAATTAACGCGGGGCATCTGTTCTTTATAGAAATATGTTCATCGTGAAACATTTATAGATTAATTTGTTAAATTGCTTAGATGCACGCACATATAAATATAAATATGTACATGTATATACATAAATACATACGTATACATTATTATACAAATTGACATACGCACATACATGCATAGGCCTATTATAAGCGTCAATCCAACTGAATTTGTGTGCATATATCCCAGGTGAGCTAATTTTCGCTTCTTAATTATAGCTTGACAAGCGGAGGAAAAGCCAACTGCGAAAGTCACTGCAAGAAGTTTAGCAACAACAATTATTAATAGCCATACCAACACCACAACAACGTCATTAGGCGTTGCCCTTGGAGATAATTGACGATTAAGACGACAAAGACGACGACGAAAATGGTGATGACGATGACGTTGAAGACAACGACAGCAAAGAACAAAGACAGGAAGAAAAAGAGCGGATGACGAAGTTTGTGATGATGATGACGGAAAATGGTGATGACAGTGATAATGAAGAAGAACTATGAGAAAAGAAGAACTATGAGAAAAGAAGAACTGATGATGATGATGATGAGTTTGATGATGATGATGATGATGACGACGACAGCAATGATGGTCGTCATCATCAGCAACATTGTCGTCGTACATGTATATAAGCAGTAGCGCAACCAGGTTTTAACCCAAGGGGAACGAGCACTTAAAAATGGTCCCGTTCACCCTAATTTTTAATTAATTAACTTCATTATGTTTATGCGCGATATCTTTTTGTTTTTTAAATAGAATCACTGGAGTGCCTAAAGGGGTCTAGGACTTTACCCCCGGCCCATTACCCCCTTACCCCCCTGCCATTACCCCCGCCATTACCCCCGACCATTATATATATATCATAAATACAATTATAATTAATAATAAATAATATTATAAATAATAATTATAATTATTAATTATAACTATAATATAATGAATTATAATAATATTTATTAATTAATATAGTAATATAATTATTAAAATAATATATAATATGTAATAATAATTAATATCACTAATAAATATATTAATTATTTATTATAATTATATGTATAATATATAATATTAATATATTATATTAATTGTTATAATTATATTATTATTATATAATATATAATTATTAAATTATATATATATAATGGTCGGGGGGTAATGGCGGGGGGTAATGGCAGGGGGTAATGGCAGGGGGGTAATGGGCCGGGGGTAAAGTCCGGATACCTAAAGGTGGTAAAAGCAATATGTATAGTAAATAATATATAGAATAGTAGGCCTATACTATAACGTAACAGTACAAACACAAACAAAATTACAACAGCCTTTTTTGTCTAGTCTTCATTTTAGCAAAGTTAATTGATATTGACACATTGACCGTGGTCTGCTACCAGACAATTCATGTCGATAAGTGTTCTGGTTAAACTGAGTGGTTTCCAAAGTGTTTAACGACATCTTACGGCTTCCAGGACCGTTGACAACAACCTCACGGTCCTCACCTTACCTTTTCCAGCAGTAATAGACTACAGCACCAATTGAGCAGAGAAGAACAATTTATCAAAATCTTGGCCATTGATGTCGATTTGAATATTTACAGTATGTACATGTTCCATACACGTCCTTACTTCTCACAGCGCTTGTCAACAAACTAATAAACTTCCATTTATTCCTAAATATTGATGCATGGATTTCATCAGTTTCTTATGGCATCAAAGGCCGTTGACGTCGAGCGAAAGCAACCAGTCAATATCTAAACATTTAACGCGGTTGAGGATTATACTGTTTTAGCAAAAGTGAAACGGTTTAAAGTGGTGTGAAAACAGACGGTCGTATTGTACAGTATTTTGCGAAAATTTATGTTGCCTTCCTCCTATATTCAGGCTGAACACAATACTGTTTGTATTTAATATTATGTTCTAAAGCATGGCCTATAAGTAGTGTAACTACTATTACTTCTAGAGCCAATCCATCAGGAGCGACTATTACTTCTAGAGCCAATCCATCAGGAGCGACTATTACTTCTAGAGCCAATCCATCAGGAGCGACTATTACTTCTAGAGCCAATCTAAGTACAGTTCAAAGGTCAAACGACGGCCTCGGGCAAAACAGACAGACATTAAATTTGGGCAAGGGTCGCTCTTCTTAGGGGGCGTGCGTGTGCCTACCCCCTCACCTCCCCTCCATTCTTCATTCACTCTACATGGCACAGCAAAGCTCATTGAATATTCATTATTTGCACGCTGGGCAATATATTTGGGCCTTACCGTAGTTTTTCACAAGGTTTCCTATTAGGTGTATGTACTTGAGTAGGGTTTGACGTCACTCACACAAGCTCTACTAGCCACCACGAATTATAGAATAAGGGAATTATCTACGGTTAAATAATAGAAAAATGCCTTACATACTTACATACACTTCAATATGGTTCACATAAGCATGTGTTTAGTGAGTTCTCACATAGTCACAAGCCACTGTATTTAGCACGAATTATAGAATGAGGGACTGAAACAGATCGCTCAAGCCTTTTTTCACTTCTCATCAATTATTTATTATACTCACTAAGCACTTTTGGGTAACGGACACGCGCATTTTCTTGTTGAGTGAGTTGACACTCACTGAAAAGCCCTTGTATTTAGCTTGAATTATAGAAAAAGGGTTGAAATAGAGCGATCAAGCCTTTTTCCACGTCTCAACAGGTATTATGCTCACTAAGTACTTTTGCATAACGTGCTTTTACATTTAGATATGCCCCAAACTATACTATCTAGAATTATCAAGTGTCGTAAATTTAAAGTCGACAACTTGGCTTTTTAACTCTTGTAGGTGAGCTTGCGTGGTTTTACATGGTCGACTAAGCCCAATTTATTATTCATTAAAGGGAGGCTGAGGCTGAGTTGACTCTCATTTTAGAAGACTAGGCATTTCTCATTGTAGAGAGGCTGGCAGCGAGGCTAAGAAGCAGAAAGAGGCACAGAGCTTGCTTTTTTCTCTAGTCATGAGGAGGCTGAGTCAAATGTAATTTAGAAAGACGACAGAGAGCTGTTGATATTAATCTTTGCAAAGCACGCGGTAGGCTTTTCGCTTTGAACGCAAGCTGAATTTTCAAAACTTAGCGTTTGCAAATTTAAAATTTGAGATCTTCTTCTTTGCAACTTTAAAATTTGACATCTTCTTCTTTGCAAATTTAAAATTTCCGAAGTTGTGCATTTCAATCCTTTAGATTTCTGACGTTGTGATTTCCAATTTAAAATTTCAGACACTCTGGTTTTCAATCTTTTAGATTTCAGACCTGGCTGTTTTCAAAATTTTAATTTCAGAACTTCTTGTTTGCAAATATAAAATTTCTGAAGTTGTGGATTTCAATTCTTTAGATTTCTGACGTTGTGGTTTCCAACTTAAAATTTCAGACACTCTGGTTTTCAATCTTTTACATTTCAGACCTGGCTGTTTTCAAAATTTTAATTTCAGAACTTCTTGTTTGCAAATTTAAAATTTCTGAAGTTGTGGATTTCAATCCTTTAGATTTCTGACGTTGTGGTTTCCAACTTTAAAATTTCAGACACTCTGGTTTTCAATCTTTTAGATTTCAGACCTGGTTGTTTTCAAAATTTTAATTTCAGAACTTCTTGTTTGCAAATTTAAAATTTCTGAAGTTGTGGATTTCAATCCTTTAGATTTCTGACGTTGTGGTTTCCAATTTAAAATTTCAGACACTCTGGTTTTCAATCTTTTACATTTCAGACCTGGCTGTTTTCAAAATTTTAATTTCAGAACTTCTTGTTTGCAAATTTAAAATTTCTGAAGTTTTGGATTTCAATCCTTTAGATTTCTGAAGTTGTGGTTTCCAAATTTAAAATTTCAGACACTCTGGTTTTCAATCTTTTAGATTTCAGACCTGGTTGTTTTCTAAATTTTAATTTCAGAACTTCTTGTTTGCAAATTTAAAATTTTCGAAGTTGTAGTTTTCATCTTTAAAATTTCAGAGCCGGTGTTTTTCAAATTTTAATCTTCAGGTTTGCAACTTTAAAAATTTCAGAGCTGGTGCTTTTCCAAATTTTTAATCCTCAGGTTTTCATCTTTAAAATTTCAGAGCTGGTGTTTTTTCAAAATTTTAATCGTCATGTTTACATCTTTTAGATTTCAGATGTTGTTTTCCAAAATTTTAATCTTCAGGTTTGCTTATCCTAGATTTCAGAGCTGGTGCTTTTCCAAATTGTAATCTTCAGGTTTGCATCGTTTAGATTTCACACTCTGCGGTTTTAATCCGTTAAGTTTCAGAAATTCAGGTTTGAATCGTTTACATTTCAGACCGTATGCTTTTCATCCTTTAAGTTTAAGAAATTCAGGTTTGAATCATTCACAATTCAGACCTTGTGCTTTTCATCTGTTAAGTTTCGGAACTTCTGGGTTGCATCTTTTAGGTATCGCCATTTGGTATTATGGTGTCTTCAGTGAAATTATGCTGACTGTGAGTTCTTTAACCTTTATTTTACCAACGTTCCATTTTTGGAACATAATTTGTAATGTTAAAAAAAATAATTTTGCCTTGGTAAATTTATTATATTTGCACATCAAATGAAAGATCTAAGAATGGAGAATGTAAAACAGTGGTAATTTTCTGATTGACTTTATTTATTTTTGTGTGTACAGATGCGTAATTTTGACGAATTTTGAAAAAAATCTTTTAGAAAGTTGAAATAAATATTTGTGTCATAATTTTACAGGTGAGATACGTTGTATTTTGTTGATTGCTATCTAAAGTCAGTGATAAAAATCAAAATTACTGAAAAAGAAGCAAAACTCTTGAAGAAAAAACCCAGTTTTGAAGCATGTTCCATTTTTGGAACGTTGGTGCACTCTCGTTAGTATAATTCCAATATGAGGTGATTGTGTTCCTTGTTCATAATTTGCCAGTATAATACTGTTGGATTGTTGCATGTATCATTAATTTGTTTTTAATACTATGTTTCA